>ML778550.1:1098533-1119162 GCA_009831015.1 Picea engelmannii
TCAGATATCTCTGAATCTTGACAGCCTCATCTTTGATGAATGGAACATACTTCAGTAGTTCTAGGAAACTTCGTTCATACTCATCAATAGTCATGCTGCCTAGCTTGAGTTCGAAGAACTCCTTCATCTTTCTGTCATAGTATGTTTTAGTCAAGTATTTCTTCTCTAAATACCTATTAAATTCCTTCCAAGTGACCTCTTTCTATCGGATGTGTTGCACCTGCACAAACGGATCCCACCACATGGATGCTTTTCCTTTCAGTTGGTACATTGCAATTCTTCCTTCTTCATGGGAAGAATAATTCTGCAGTTGGAAGTATTTCTTCATGCAAAGAAACCAGGTCTCGGCATCTTCCTCCTTCTTATGCTCTGCATCGAATGTTGGAGGCTTAATCTTGTTCATCTCCCCTTTCAATTCCTCCTTTCCAGATTTTCAATGTTTTCTGGTAGGGGACACGCTTGAACTACTGTGTGTCTTCCTGTCATAATTTCTTTGGGAGCGACTAAGATGTCGACTACCACTCCTCGACCTACTTCTTCTCCCATGGGTTCTGCGACTCTCTGTCATACTTGAGTCTCTTCCCTTCTCGATTTTCTTCTCTATTCTTTCCAGGCTCTTCAAAAATTTTAAGTTTAATTCACCATGTCGATCCTTGACTTTCATGAGCTTTCGACTATCAGCTCGGCGAGCCTTGGCCTCTCTTTGCAATCCTTCAATGATTTTCATTATGTGTCCTTCCTTATCCTTCTCTTTTCCCTGCCCATTGGAGTTCAATTCTTCGATTCCCAAGTTGACTTCCTTTCCTTCCTGTTCGTCTTCTGTTTTGGGGGTAATCTGCACCTTTCCCCACTCCATACTCGACGTTGTTTAACTGGAGTCCTGACCTCCGTTGAACTCTGCACATGCACTGTGCAATTAAATTCGAGGTTTGTGAGGCCATTAAACCTTTAGGAACAATCCTCAACATTTATAAGCCACTACGAACAAAAAAAAAAGACATTTCGATTCAAATAAGTTTTCTGAGTTCTCGTTCGGCTCTGCAATTTCAGGACTTCATTTTTCGGGTTTTCGAAACTTTCATTTTTGGCATTTCGGGACTTTCGGGCCTTCGGGTTTTCGGTACCTGGGGCTTCAGGTTTTCGGCACCTGGGAGTTCATTTTGCAGTGACTCCCAACCTTTTATCATTTCAATTCCTGAATTCTGAAAAATCGGTTTCCTTATTCTTCGGACCCACAACATAGTTGTCATCCTTAAAATCCGCTACGATTCTTCTGTCTTTGGAGATTTCAGGACTTCGGGACTTCAGGTTTTAGGGTTTCGATCCACGAGGCTTTTAGACTTGCTTTCCTTCCCAACCCTCAACTTTTGAAATTCCGATTTACTTTACCCTTCTGGCCCATATAGCACAGTGGTCACCCACAACCACGGTAGCACGTGGCACGTTCACGAGGGTCCACGTCACTTTTAACGACGTCAATGGGTCCCACCTCTCTCGCTTCTCTTCTCGACCCACTGGCACGTGGTACATATCCATGTGTCCACGTCCATTTCTAGTAACATCCAACAGTCAGATCTTTCTCAGATCTACGGCGCAGATCCTTTCGGCATTTCGGGGTTTAGGGTGTCGAAAGTTTGTGCATCCACACATCTTAAACTTCCATTTGTTGAAATCTCGAAATCAATGTCTACTAACTTACCTGATCATACGGTCAAGTTCTTCTCCCCACGATCTACGATCGTCACAGACCCTGAGATCCTCCGAAAGAGTCTCGTCTGTTCATCGGGTTTATCATCATGAGAGTCCAAACTCTCGATCACGGGACTCCCAAAATCTTGATCCCTGGTTTCCCGATGCAGTTAATCTCTCGACACGTAACCTTCCATGCATCAGACGGTTCAGATCTATCCCATGGTTTTCACCACGAAAAATCCCGAGCCCTCGTCATCAGGATTCCCAATTCTATGATTCTCGATTTCCCGAAATGGGTAATCTCACGATACGTGGCCTCCTTCATTCGGACGGTTCAGATCTATTTCGAGATTTCCACCATGGAAAGTCTCGATCTCTTGTCATCAGGACTCCCGATCTCGCGATTCTCGATTTCCCGAAGTGGGAAGTCTCACGACACATGGCCTCCGTCGTTCAGACGGTCTAGATCTATTTCAGGGCTTTCGTCCCTATTCACTGGGGTTTTAACCCTCGGATATCTCCTGACAGATCCAATGGTTGTAGGGTTTTCCATCTGAGATATGACGGCTTAGACGGTTCCTAACTAACTCGGGATTTCACGTATTGCGATTTCCACACTCTTGTGCAATTTCCAAAGGGATTTAAACCCCTTGCACACTTTCCAGATCTAATGGTCACGAGGGTTCACCTTCCCTCCTGAACAGATCCTAAAGTTCCTACACTTCTGGTGTGGAGTCCTCTCTCCCTGTGGACTTATACCACACTGGTGGCAGTTTCATAATGCCGCTATACCTCCTGAGCTTAAAAACTTGTCAAGTATCTCCTTGACATTTTGGAGCAAACCAGGGTCCGAAATTAGCCTTCCAGAACCAATTTCCCTCTCATTCTCGATCCAAAGACCGCTCCACTAGCCCATCTACGCTCAGTGTCGAAACCTTGGCTCTGATACCAAACTGTAACGCACCTTTTTAGCTACCATGGTTTAAACGGTATTAAAAGAAGATTATAACACCACTTTTCACATAACTCATACAGGTATTATAAATTCCATTCATTCAAACAAATAAACACATTCTACACAGAGTATTCATATGAGTTACTTCCATAACTAACAATCAATACCATTTTTATACTAATTCATATACACAGTGGAAATCATGATAACATAAGCAGCACAGTTCTACAAAACATGATTAACGCATAATCATATACTTATCTTTTAACAGTGGTAGATTCCACCAACCAAGTGCAGGCCTTCCACGAACCTCCCAGCCTTAGACCACACTTCTCATCAGCTCAGCAGTGGGTCACCCCCGAGCTGGGACTAAGCTCCACCCCAAGACAAGGAATCTTAGGCTAGGCTGAGGTTACAAGGAAAACAACACATACAATCTGGAAGGGTTCTTCCCAGAATGCCATCTTATGCCCACTACTACCAGACTCTCATTCCCCACATGCATGTTCCGCCCGAGAGTATACATCTTCACAAGCACATTCCATCGGTGCTAACCTCCCTCTCTGGGTCTGGGCAAGAAGCCGGATCTATAAGTCTTGGAGCTTGAAGCTGGTGCTGGACACTCTTTGGAGGGAACCACTTCCCAGCAAACTCTCTCACCTGGAAGGAGTTGCTCGCAGGCCTGACAACCTGCCTCTCTAACCACAGCCACCTCCCTGTCCCAGAGAGAGGGCATACACTGTCTCAATTACCACCTACAATAGATAGAAAATCATGCATAGTCCATCTCTGCATGGCCACTATAGTCAACCGGGAATACAGACTCTGAATTCTCAAACAAGCTCAACAATGGCAGCAAGGTCTCATGGTGTTGATTTTCAAAATTGCATGATAAGAAAATTCCGTAGGGAATTTCACAGACTCTCTGGTGCAGAACGGGGAGGATGAACCCATCTTTTCAGAAACAAACACAGTCTTCTCGGCTCTCAGAACAAAGGGTGTACACGGATTTGCAGAAACAAACACAGGCTTTTACTTTTTCCGAGCTCTCCAAAATGCATGAGGTATTCTTATAGAGGTTGGGTTGGTCATACTGTTCAGCGCCCCCTACATGCTCATGTAGTCAGGTGGAATGGAGGAGGAACCCCTCTCATGGCTCACCCTGGCCTTTTTATTCGCATGCATCAGGGTTGACACTTGTCACCCATGAAACTGCATGCATTCCACCAGCACGTGTCTCCCTTGCATATTCTCCCCTTGCCAAAAACTTAGGATAAAACATAAAATGCACATGTCTTTTGGAATAATATAAAAATATTATTCCCAGGCTTAAGCCCCCTAGGCTTATCCCCTAGGCTCAACACTTAGCCCTTTTTCCTACCTTCCAGCCCCTAATTCCTTGCCCACTCTATGGATGCTCAGTCCCCCTTCACTCATTCATTGTGGTCGGTCTGCACCTGGCGATGTTTACAATTTTATTAAATGTTCTTCATACATACAAGTACAAAATCAGGCCCTTAACCTCCAACCCTTAGGCTCTCTGGCCTAACAATTACATAAGCCACCAGCTTATAAAAAAAACTTGGCTCACCAGCCTATAAAACATAATTACAATTTCTTTCAGAACTTGGTTTGCAACGGGGCTCGGCCTTGGGGACACTACATTCACCATGTAACTGGTGATTCTCTTGATGATTCCACTGGAGGAATTGAAGCAAAAAATGCCAGACTGAAAGACCACTTCAATGAATTTGAGGAACCTTTCATTGCTACCCTAGAATTTTCCAGTCCTTTAGCAAACAATGTGCCTACTACCACTGCAACCAAGATGAAAGTATCATCTACCCTCCTTGCATCGTCTAAATCCCTTGTAGAGAATAACATCAAGAAAAGAATGAAGTTAGTTACTGAAGCCTCAGGAACATCACAAAATATAGTTTCCTTCCGAAACATGGAAAATGATTTGCTCGAACATTTGCAGGCGAATTTAAAAAATGATCAAATTTTTTGTGAACAGGTGTTGACCGCTTTTGCCAACCATGCCATCAACACCTCATAACTGAAAAGAAGACAAGAGAATATCCCCTCCCCAAAGCGGACCAAAAAACTAAAAGCATGCTAGCAAAAGAAAGTTAAGAACCTGGAGCTCATTGTCAAATCATGTAAACAAGCCATATTAGAGAAGGAAAAATTATTCATAAACCTGATCCAAATAGACTTCGCCGAAAGTACCAATGAGGTTCAAGACCCAAACTTAATTCTCAAATCTTTGTCAATGACCAAAGAATCCTTCGATGAACAACTTGATATTTTAAAGGGGTTGTATTTCAAAAAGTTTTATGACATAGTTGAACATCATGTAGATGAGCTTGAGCCCAGGGTAATGGACTATTCAACACACAATGAATAAATTGAACAGAGTCTGTATAGTATTTTAATGGATCTAAGGAAATTAGAAAATGACCTTTACGACATAGAAATCAGGGATGAAATCAACATGGCCCCCATGAGAAGCTACATTGATGAATGGTTCCAATGGAGAATAGACAACCTCATCTAGGAAGGGAAACAACCGGTTGACATGATTCCACTTACCATCGACGACAACAACAAAAACACATCGGCTTCATAGTAAGTCTATACTGTCATCTTGCTTTCTTTATCAATCCATTTATTATACCTCTTTAAGTAAAAAACTGTAACCAAACACTCATAACTTCCAATTTCTTCTTTTCACATCTTCCCCTCTACTATCACACACTTCTTCTTTCGACATCCCTAATTCTTGTACTTATTTCTTTTTATGGTCTGTGGGAGACCCAATCCCAGTCTATATGACAAACGCATTTAAATTTCCATAAATATGTAACAGATATTATTAATTTTAGATAATTTTCAAAGAAAACTAATTCGGGAATGCCTTTGTTGCAATAATTTATTACTATTTGATGTAACATAAATTATTAATTTTTGAGAAATTTAAATTTTTTTTGTGTCCAGGAACCTTTGTCTCAAAGAAAAGTAATTTGGGAATGCTAAATTTTTTGTGTCCTATTCTATGTAACAAGAATTATGTCACAAAATATTTTTATTTCGACGAGAGTTTGAACCTTTCTTTCAAACAAAACTAATTCAGGAATGATAGATTTTTTGTGTCCTATTGTATGCTAATTTTTTTTTGTCCAAAAACCTTTGTTGATGTAACAAACGTTATTACTATTCTATTCAATACATTATTAGTATTCTATTGTGTTTGAATGTTTCAAACAAAAACAAAAGTATGGAAACCTAAACCCCTCTACTTCTTCCTCTTGCAAATTTTAGTTCAATGGTGATGTTATAGAAGGATTCTTTGCTTGTGTTTAGAGGATCGTTTAGCTTTCCTATACTATCAAATTTAGATACTAGGAACCTTTGTTGATGTAAAATTGTATTAATTTTTGATAAATTTCAAAGAAAACTTATTCAGTAATGCTGAATTTTGCATGGATATTACATGTACTTCAACTTGATTCCCACGTGTTTGTACTTGGTCGCATTTAATCACATTTCAACGTGACAGAGACTACGATGTCATGCATCACTTGTTTTCCACATTTCCTTTCACCTATACTTAACGCAATTCATCGCTCCATGTTGTCATTAGTTACAAGGTACACATGTTGATTATATTTCATTGAGAAAACCTCTTTGTATTTGTTAAACATATAATGAATGGAATGAGACAATACATTATTATGTAGAATTTATGCAACTTTTCGACCTATATAAATCACATGTTGAAAATATTTTATACAAATATTTTATTATATAAATCACCACATACAAATTACATGTTGAAAATATTTTATATAAATATTTTATTATATATCAAAGAAAAGGAATTGGTTAATATTGTAATAGAGCTTTATAACATCTTATAATTAAATAACTTGAAAATTTAATTCATCTAGGATTTAGATTGATTTCTTAAGCATTTTGGTCAATTTAAAATGGAGTAAACATATATAAATCACGATATATATATCACATGTTGAAAATATTTTATTATATATCAAAGAAAAGGAATGAGGTAATATTGTATCAAAGTTTTTTAGAATTATAAAATCTTATAATTAAATAACTTAGAAATTTTAATTCATCTAGGATTTCTTAAGTATTTTGGTCCATTTAAAATGGAGTAAACATTTAAAATGGAGTAAACATGTGTGGGAAAATTTTTTCCACATGTAAAACTTGCATTGTGTGAAACTTAGATTATGACTAAAATTTTTGTCCAAATTCAACATCAATTTTACCTAAAAATGAGGTCCTTTTAAAAAAAAATGGTGTATTTTTTTTTATTAAAAGATGTCATTGAAGCTGTTGAGTACAAAAAAGAATGACCAGAGAGAAACAAAAAAATCTAGTTTATCCACCACAACTTTCATCCTTCTATGTATATCATAACTTCTATTTATCCATAGCCTTAGCTTACTACAATTTTGTATAGAATATATTTCGTAGAAAATACCATTAATACATATAGAAAAAGAAAACATAATTATTCAGTAGAAGGAATATCATTTGAAAGCTTGTCTTCATTATCTTGACTTAGTATTGTGGTATTCAAGTCCAGGATCAAAGTCACTTCCCTCATGGATGAGATTTCCTTGGTCAACCCTGAATAAGAATTCAACGAAGATGCAATGCACACGACCACCCAAGAGGCTTAATGAATGTCAAGCAATATTCCTAGTTGTCATGTACCTTACTGCAGCTTACATTTTCAACCATGATGAGGATCTTCCTTTCAAATGACATCTCCTTCAAATGTGGATCCATGTTCCAATTCCAACATTCCTTACACATTCTATGAATCTTGCACCCACAAGCTAGCTTCCCACTCAGACTCTATACCTTCGACTATAGATGAAACAAACAGAATGTCAGAACAAAACGACCCCTGCATGATATAACATCCATACCATTTCCATGTGCTTCATTGAGTGAGACCATGATGCCCATGTTTCCCCAATTGGTACCAGTGAAAGACAAAGGGACAGAAATTAGGGAGGGTGGAGGGGGGGAGAAAAATACCTTCCCATTAATCAACAAGGAACTTGGGGCTTGATCTATGGCTTTATTGGCCATTGCATCAGCTTGAGTGTTGTTTTCTCTGAAGATGTGAAAAATGCTGATAGAGAGGACATTTAAGATGGATCTAATGTGTCCAATCATGTCCTTCATACCTAAATCCTTTGGATATGAGCCTATCACAAAGTATATTATTGTATTTTTTAAATAGTTAACAATGTTTAGCTAAGATATTTAACAACTTTTACCAATCTAAATCTGTTAAAAAATTGCATATGCCTAAGCTTCGTTATTCGAAGAAATCCCATATTCAAATAGATATAAACTTATTGATTTCCTCTAGGGACAAAAAGAACCCCCAACCCCACACCTACCTCCCCTGGATTTCCTTTAGAAGCAATGTCGAGATAGAGAGTGTAGCACATCTAGGAGTGCAACAAGAATTGAATCTCAAAAGGTAAAATTTGATGCAGGAGCATCGCCGGCACATCAAGCGAGCCAACGTGGAGAGGGAGACAGCTGGATAAGCCAGCACAAATTTTGAAAATGCTTTGGGATTGAGGCGCAAATATTAAATGAGTCATTTAAAGAGATGGCGCACTTGTATATTGTATTGGAGCTTGAGCGGATAACTCTCGTCCTTAGGTAGATAGTTGGCATTTAATAGATTTAAAGCTGGTAGATAGGAATTTAATTCTAGAATTGATAACGTAGAGTCCAAGAGGGAAAACGGATATAGACACCCTCATTGTATCATTGTAACATTATCAAAGAAGCGAGAGCACATAGAAGAAGAGCATGTAGAGAATAGTGTATGAAGAACACCCATGTATAGACATTTGAATTAATAGAAAAACTTTGATTCAAATTCATGGTTTGTGTTGTTTCTCTGTGTATTGATGTTATGCTCATGAATGTTGCTTCCTGTCATACATTTGCTTTTATATGCTGTGTATGTGAATTCATGTGTGAATTGGAGTCTGAGAGGAAGGGTGAATGAGTTTCAATTGTTTCTCTAAGTGAGCCAGAGGATTCCTGCAAGGAGTGCAGTCGAATTTGTCCACAAGGAGTGCATTGACAGAAGGGTTCAATTTAGAGATAACTTTTGTTCTCATCCATCCCAAAAGTACAGTTGGACACAGGAGCCGTGCAGGGAGGGCGCAGGCCAGGGAGAAGTCTCAGAGTTGCGATTATGAGAGAAGCCTCGAAAGACTGTTCCTGCAGGTGTGCCTAAAGTCAGGGAAGGTTGAACACTTGAAGTGTTAGCAGAGTTGCCGCAAGGAGTGTGTGCAAAACGTTCTCAGAAGGACTTGAGAAGTCGAGAACAAGCTCAGGAGGAATAGGGCTTTGAATCCACTGAAGGATAAGCATAGAGAAGATGCTATTGAAAGTCCGAGGGAAGCATCGTAGCCTTGTGAGCAGGTGAACAAGTCTTCATGGAGTAAGCATTTGTTTCATTGCGCAGGAATCACCAAAAGAGGAACGGACGGACGAAATCCTTTGAGTATATTTCGTGACGTTTTGTGGACTGTTGGATCTCACGGAGGTGCGAAGTAGTTACGGCGTAAGGGTGGAAAGGTTCTAAGCTTAAGAGGGGCCGAGCCAATTGATCCAAGCCAGTCAAGACTGTTGGATCGATTGCGAGATCGCCTATCGGGGTTTCGCGAGAAAAGAGTTGAGGATTTGGCCACGGGAATCATGATATTGCGATACATGATATCCCGACAGTTGGAGGACAGTGTGGGCCATAGCGAAGTCGGCGATTGGAGGACAAGTGGAATAAGTCATCGGGATCTCGCCGTGAGAAGTCCCAAAATTTGGGCGTTAGGATTCACTATCTCATGAAGTCCGAAGTCTCGACGGGGAGTCGTGACCGTTGAAAAGTCAACTCACGAGCATATCAGAGTTTTGGCGCATCGGGGCTCGGGAGGCAGAGGACCAAGTACTTGATATCGCGAGTAGCGAAGATGCTATAGGATAAGTCGTGATAGGAGAAGGTTGAGGTCAGCATTGAGTTGTATCGGCGTTCGGGGACTCGTAAGTTACACACCCAACCACTGGCCTTTGAACTCGCGAAGTCGCGAAGTTCTGATTTCCTGATAAGTAAAGGGAGGGAAGTCGCGTGAAGAAATCTGTGGGTGCGGATTCCCGATAGGGGATTAGAAGAACCTTGAAGTTCTTCGGGCTGAGGAGCAAGAAGGTCCTGAGGAAGAGGATGTGTCAGTGAGGGCGCAACTACATCAAGTGGTATCAGAGAGGGAATATCTCTTTTCTTTTTGTAGCAGAAGAAGGAATTCGTCATGTCGCCCAGAAGAGAAAGACAGTCACCTGATCCAGAAGATAGGGAGGTGCGAAGAAGAGGCAGGCCGGTAGGAAACCTAGAAATGGAGAGGCAGATGAGAGATCTCTGAGCAAGACTCGAGGAGATGGAGACAGCCCAAAGACGCACAACTAGTGCAGGGGATCTGAGTGATTCCGACAGCGAAGTTGAAGCTGAACGTGAAGAGAAAGTTTCAGCTGAGGATGCAGTGAATGAATGCCTAATTAAAGCCATCGCACGGATGGGTGCAAAGGAGAAAATGGACATTCCAGTCTATGAGGGAAATCTGGATGCAGAGGAGATACTAGATTGGATTAGGGCTCTTGACACCTACTTCGATTATGAGGATATCGAAGAAGACAAGAAAGTCAAGCATGTTGTCACACGCTTGAAGGGACATGCAACATTATGGTGGGATGAGTTACAAGTAGATAGACGCTGCAAAGGCAAACATAAATCAAGAGTTGGGATCGAATGATTGCGAAGATGAAGGCGAAGTTCATCCCAAGAGACTACCAAATTACTCTGTTAAGGAGAATGCAGAACCTGAGACAGAAGCTGATGACACTGAAAGAATACACTGAAGAATTCTATCAACTGAACATCAGAGTAGGTCATCGGGAGAGCGATGATGAGAAGGTTTCTAGATATCTGAATGGTCTAAGATACGACATTCAGGATGAATTAAGCATGGTCACCATCAGGACGGTGGAGGATGCTTATCAGATGGCTTTGAAAGCTGAGGAGAAGCTGATATGTAAGCAAGGTCAGAGAGGCCAAGGCAGGAGTCAGCCCAGAGGCAAGGCAGTTGCCCAGGAGAAATTCTAGAAACCCAAGGAGGAATGGAAGAAACCTCAGGGTAAGGTTGACATAGGTGGAACCTCACAACGAGGACCATATGTTGAACAAAGAGGGTATCATAATGAGGAGAAGGGAGATTATGCTGACGCAAATACTTTTCCTTTCACTAGAGGTAGAGGAAGAGGCTGAGGTGGAGTTATCACATGCTTCACATGTGGGAAGAATGGGCACAGGTCATTTGAGTGTCCAGAGAAAAAGAAGGACGTTGGAGAAGATCACATCGCCAAGGTATAGAAGCGGGATGTTGAGGCCGAAGACACAGAGGGCGGAAGGTCGCTGATGATGCGTAAAGTTCTCTTGACACCCGGAAAGGAGGTGGAGGACTCAGCTCAAAGGACCAAACTATTCAGGACAGCTTGCAAGACCAAGGATAGAGTATGCGAGGTTATCGTGGACAGCGGTAGCACAGATAATCTCGTATCTACAGAGATGGTAGAGAAGATGGAGCTAGAGATGACTGATCATCCAAGCCCATACAAAGTTTCGTGGCTACAAAAATGACATTGGGTGAGTGTCACCAAACAATGCTTGGTTGAATTGAAGATAGGGGAGTATAATGATAAAGTACTCTGTGATGTCATTCCCATGGATGTTTAACACTTATTACTGGGTAGACCATGGCAATATGACAGAAATGTGATTCATGACGGGAGGATGAACACATATACCCTGGAGAGAAATGGGAGGACATATAGGTTGCTTCCAATAAAGGATAAGGAAGTGAAACTGGAATTAAACAACACAGTACTTCTCATGAGTGGGAAGGAACTTCTTACGGAGATGGAGAAGAAGAAATATCCACAATTCTTTGTGGTCAGAAAGATGAGAATTGTTCTGACTAGCACGAGAGTGGACGATTTACCAGATGAAGTTCAGGAACTACTAGAAGAGTTCGCTGACATCATAGTGGAAGAATTACTTCATTCGTTACCACCGATGAGGAGTGTGAGTCATCACATAGACCTCATACCAGGAGCCAGTTTACTGAACAAAGCCGCGTATAGGTTGACGCCGCAAGAGAATGAGGAGGTCAAGAAGCAGGTCCAGGAGCTGATGGACAAAGGACTGGTTAGGGAGAGCTTGAGTCCGTGTGTTGTTCCGACAGTACTCAGTCCAAAGAAAGAAGGAGGCCGGAGGATGTGTACCGATTCAAGAGCGATCAACAAAATAACCATCAGGTATAGGTTCCCATTGCCGGGAATGGATGATTTAATGGATTGCCTAAGTGGGGCAAAGTAATTTTCAAAGATAGATTTGAAAAGCGGATACCACCAGATTCGCATGAGAGAAGGCGATGAGTGGATGAAAACCTTCAAGACCAACGAAGGACTGTATGAATGGTTAGTTATGTCATTTGGCTTAACAAATGCACCAAGTACCTTCATGAGGTTGATGAATGAATTCTTGAGGGAATTCATCGGGAAGTTCGTCATTGTGTATTTGGATGATATACTCATTTACAGTAAGTCAGAGGCTGAGCATCTGAAGCATTTGGCCATAGTGATGAAGAAGCTACAGCAGGAGAAGCTATTGATTAATATGAAGAAGTCCTCATTTATGAAGACAGAGCTCATATACTTGGGTTTTGTTATTTCGGCGAATGAGTTGAGGATGGATCCAGATAAAGTGGAAGTGATCAAGAAATGGCCATCACTGAGAAATGTATTCGAAGTGATAATTTTTCATGGTTTGGCTAGTTTCTACCAAAAGTTCATTAGGAATTTCAGTGGAATTAGCGCAACGATGATGGACACAATGAAGAAGCGACATAAGTCTTTTCAATAGACAACAGAGGCTGAGAAGAGCTTCAATCTGTTGAAGCGAAAGATCACAGAACGACCGGTGTTGGTGTTTCCTGATTTTGAGAAGACATTTCAGGTGAAATGTGATGCAAGTGGATTTGCCATAGGAGTGGTCTTGAGTTAGGAAGACAAGCCGGTTGCATATTTCAGCGAGAAGCTGGATGGGGCAAAGCTGAAATACTCCATGTACGATAAAGAATTTTATGTTATCATACAGGCGCTGAAGAAGTGGAGGCATTACCTGATCCCAAAAGAATTTATATTGTATAGTGACAATCATGCATTGCAGTTTGTGACTCAACAGGAGAAGTTGAATCAGAAACATGCAAAATGGGTAGAGTATATGCAGAATTTCACATTTGTGATTAAGCATATTTCGAGTGCTGCTAACAAAGTGGTTGATGCTTTGAGCAGGAAGTGTTTGTTTCTGCAGGAATTCCGAGTGAAAACATTGGGTTTTGAAAATCTCAGGGATATGTACGCAGGTGATGCAGATTTTGCAGAGGTGTATGAGGCAGCCGAGAATCCAGTTCTCAGAGATAGGAGCCCGTGGATAGATTATATGATCTAGGAGGGATTGTTGTTCAGAGGCAAACAATTGTGCATTCCAAATTTCTCCATGAGGGAGAACCTGTTGAAGGAGAAACACAATGGAGGCTTAGCAAGACATTTTGGCCATGACAAAACATTCACGAAGTTGAGAGAATCATATTTTTGTCCAGGAATGTGAGAAGATGTCAAGAGGTTCATTGACAGATGCAAATTTTTCCATCATTCAAAGGGAAGGAAACATAATGCAGGTTTTTATCAGCCATTGCCCATACCAGAGAGGCCATTGGAGGCAATCAACATGGATTTTGTATTGGGTTTTCCGAGGACACAAAGGGGTGTTGATTCCATCTTTTTGGTAGTAGATAGGTTTTCTAAGATGGCACATTTAATTCCATGCCAGAAGACCAGCGATGCGACTCACATCGCAAATCTGTTCTTCAAGGAGGTCATTTGACTTCATGGGTTGCCTAAAAGCATAGTCTCAGACAGAGACACTAAATTCATAGGTCATTTTTGGAGGACCTTATGGAAGAAGCTAAGAAATAACTTGGCGTTTAGTTCTGCTTATCATCCTCAGACGGATGGACAAACATAAGTGGTCAATAGGAGTCTGGGAGATTTGCTGAGGAGCTTGGTGATGGAGCACCATAGCAGCTGGGATAATATATTACCACAGGAAGAGTTCACATACAATGATTCAGTGAACAGGAGCACAGGGGAAAGTCCATTTCAGGTTGTATATGGGATGCAGCCGAGAGGAGTTTCTGAATTGAGGGATTCAAAATAGACTGCGACTAGCAGCACTAGTGCAGAAGAGTTCGTTGAGGCGATGAGGGAACTTCACAGCAGGGTGAAGGAGCGATTGCTCAAATCAAATCAGGAGTATAAGCGCAGAGCAGATCAACATCGAAGACAACTTCAGTTTGAAGTTGGAGATCTAGTTCTGTCACATTTGAGAAAAGAAAGGTTCCCAAGGGGAACATACAACAAATTGAAAATGAAGAAAATCAGACCATGCAAGGTCTTGAGGAAATTCAGAGAAAATGCTTATGATATTGAGTTGTTGGATGGCATTGGGATATCTCCGATATTTCAATGTCGCAAATTTATACCCATACAAGGCTGGAGAGGTAGAAACTGGAATTGAGGAACCAGTGATCCAGTGGATGAAGCAATTACCAGTAGCAGAAACATCGCAGATAGAGTGCATACTAGACAAGAGAGTGGGTAAGAAGACCAGAAGAAAGGAATACCTCGAGTATCTAGTCAAGTGGAAGAATCACCCAGTGGAAGATGCCAGCTGGGAAAGCAATGCAATGATACAGAAGCATGGACAGACCGTGCAAGAGCTCATGGATAGGAGCCCATGAAAGTTTTCAAGCCGAGTAGTATGATGCAGGAGCATTGCCAACACATCAAGCGAGACAGCGTGGAGCGAGAGACAGCTGGATAAGCCAGAGCAAATTTTGAAAATGCTTTGGGATTGAGGCGCAAATCTTAAATGAGTCATTTAAAGAGATTGCGCACTTGTATATTGTATTGGACCTTGAGCGGATAGCTCTCGTCATTAGGTAGATAGTCGGCATTTAATAGATTTAATGCTGGTAGATAGGAATTTAATTCTAGAATTGATAGCGTAGAGTCCAAGAGGGAAAACGGATATAGACACCCTCATTGTATCATTGTAACATTATCAAAGAAGCGAGAGAACATAGAAGAAGAGAGTGAAGAGAATAGTGTATGAGGAACACCCATGTACAAACATTTGAATTAATAGAAAAGCTTTGATTCAAATTCATGGTTTGTGTTGTTTCTCTATGTATTGATGTTATGCTCATGAATGTTGCTTCCTGTCATACATTTTCTTTTATATGCTGTGTATGTGAATTCATGTGTGAATTGGAGTCTGAGAGGAAGGGTGAATGAGTTTCAATTGTTTCTCTAAGTGAGCCAGAGGATTCCTGCAAGGAGTGCAGTCAAATTTGTCCACAAGGAGTTCGTTGATAGAAGGGTTCAATTTAGAGATAACGTTTGTTCTCATCCATCCCAGAAGTACAGTTGGACACAGGAGCCGTGCAAGGAGGGCGCAGGCCAGGGAGAAGTCTCAGAGTTGCGATTCTGAGAGAAGCTTCGAAATATTGTTGCTACAGGTGTGCGCAAAGTCAGGGAAGGTTGAACACTTGAAGTTTTAACAGAGTTTCCACAAGGAGTGCATGCAAAATGTTCTCATAAGGACTTGAGAAGTCGAGAATAAGCTCAGGAGGAATAGGCCTTTGAATCCACTGAAGGATAAGCACAGAGAAGCTGCTATTGAAAGTCCGAGGGAAGCATCACAGCCTTGTGAGAAAGTGAACAAGTCTTCGTGGAGTAAGCATTTGTTTCATTGCACAGGAATTGCCAAAAGAGGAACGGACGGACGAAATCCTTTGAGTAGATTTCTCGATGTTCTGTGGACCATTGGATCTCACGGAGGTGCGAAGTAGTTACGGCGTAAGGGTGGAAAGGTTCTAAGCTCAGGAGGGGCCGAGCCAATTGATCCAATCCAGTCAGGACTGTTGGATCCATCGCGAGATCATCTATCAGGGTTTCGCGAGAAAATAGTTGAGGATTTGGCCACGGGAATCGCGATATTGCGATACGCGATATCCCGACAGTTGGAGGACAGTGTGGGCCATAGCGAAGTTGGCGAGTGGAGGACAGGTGGCATAAGTCATCGGGATCTCGCCGTGAGAAGTCCCGAAATTTGGGCGTTAGGATTCGCGATCCCACGAAGTCCGAAGTCCCGACGGGGAGTCGTGACTGTTGAAAAGTCAACTCTCAAGCGTATCGGAGTTTCGACGCATCAGGGCTTGGGAGGCGGAGGACCGAGTACTTGATATCATGAGTAGCGAAGACGCTACGGAATAAGTCGTGATAGGATAAGGGTGAGGTCAGCATTGAGTTGTATCGGCGTTCGGGGGCTCGTAAGTTCCACACCCAACCACTAGCCTTTGAACTCGCAAAGTTGCGAAGTTCTGATTTCCCAATAAGTAAAGGGAGGGAAGTCGCGTGAAGAAATCTGTGGGTGCGGATTCCCGATAGGGGATTAGAAGAACCTTGAAGTTCTTCGGGCCGAGGAGCAAGAAGGTCCTGAGGAAGCGGACGTGTCAGTGAGGGCGCAACTGCATCAAAATTCAAAGTTTCCATAATGATATTTGGGAAATATTGTTGCTAATAGTGAATTCCAGGTTTAATTTATTCATCTAGAGCTCATCCTCTAGACACAAACATTGCAAAGCCTCTATTATGATCCTCTTGGAGTTAAAATATTCATATAATTGACATAGGTAGGTAGAGGTTACTGGGTGAACATTGGATTTCTGGATCTTGAAAATGGCCCTATTTATTTCTAATCACAATTTCCAACAAACATACATTGGAGACACCATCTAGGCTCTTTAGAAAAGAGGTTTGGACCTAAATGATCCATGATAAAAAGATACCCATTTTCCTAAAAGAGGTTCTATAGAGGAGGGTCAGGGGACTCAATGGAACACTTTTGTGGTTACGTTATACCAGATCTTCTTGGTGAATTCACATTCTAGAAATAAATGTAGGATATTTTCAGAGTTCCGCCAACACAAGGAACAACATAATGGACCTAGGAAGCCTCTTCTAAAAAGGTTCTCCCTAGAGAGAATTTTCCCATGATCCAGAGTCCAACAAACAGTGTTTATATTTGGAAGCCCATCAGTACACCAAATATTTAACCAGACATTAGATTTCTCATGTAGGTTAACCTACTGAAGAAGTGAAACACATCCACCTTTGACCATGTACCCCATCGCTCCCCAACTATTGTTCCTGGCCTACAAGTGAATTTGAGTCACCCCTTGAAGATTTAACAAAAATGGATCGAACAAATCCTTAAGGTGGGGAGGAAATTCCCCTAAGGACCATCCCGACCACATATTATCTGAATTCCAACAACAAATTTCAAACAACAAAGACTTGTTAGATTTCTAAAACCAAAATCTAAGAGGAGAGAGAGAATGATCTTGGATTAGGGGAGATTTTCCCAAGAAACTACCTTTCCAAATATTAATATTTTGTCAATTCCCCAGAATCCAAGTGAGGGAATTTTGGGAGTGTGTGAGAGAGCCTCTGAGAAGCCTCCAAATAGGGGTGCCATTTATAATGAAAAGAGTGATAGCAAGACATCTTCTTTGTTCCCTAGAGAAGTATTTTTTAAGAAGGTATTTTTTCCACTAGTCTCGATCTCCTGAGACTAGCCTCGACATAATTTTAGAATCAAGGGATCAATTGATAATACCAAGATCCCAAACACCAATACCACCATGGTCTTTTGGAGATATTACCAAGAACTAATTAACTAAATGAAATTGTTTCATATTAGTTTTTTCCTCCTACCAAAGAAATTTTTGAATTTCTTGGGATAGACCTTTTTTATACTTGTTGGACCCAAGACAGAGGAAAATTAAAAAATAGGTAGTGCTGAGAGGACATGCGTGACTGGCACCAACCTTCCTACTGGATTTATTCAAAATCCCCCTAGAACACACATTTTTCTTTTATTTTTTAGAATATGAATTTCCAAGTTTCAATAGGGAGTGAATCAAGGTAGATATACATTCCTAGACATTTAAACAATTTCCAACTTGCAAAAAAAGGAAATTGAAGGACATTGGCTATGGTCATGGGGGAATGTGCACTCACATTCCATTACTGCAACAAAATATTCTTGTTAATAATGATCATAAGAAAATAAAAACCTTATTGGATATAATATTCTTCAATATGTCAACATTATTCTTCAATACGTGCATTCACATTCCATTACTCAAACAAAATATTCTTGTTGATAATGATCATAAGAAAATAAAAACCATATTGGTTATAATATTATTCAATATGTCAATATTCTTCAAACCTTATTGGATATTATATGTCAACATTACATAAATAATAATATTATATAATTTCATCAAAAAGTTATTATATATGTGAAGAAGGAGAACATTCTCATGAGTGCTAAGAATTCATAGGAGTTTTTACCATCCCAAAGATTTTGATATTGATTTGTAAAATGACATTGCATTTCCACATCCATCAACACTCTCATGAGTGCTAAGAATTTATAGGAGTTTTTACCATTCCAAAGATTTTGATATTGATTTGTAAAATGACGTTGCATTTCCACATCCATCAACACAACTCAAGTGCCATGTGATGAGTGAACTCTCTATGATGCTTAGCACTCACCAAAAGTTCTAGATAAATAATAATTAGATAAATTAATTATTCTGAAGATTTATATTGAATATCTTATTAATTATGTTTATTTAATCTTATTAAAATCAATAAATTATATTAGTTATATTTCTATAAAAGAAAACCAGGTAGAGTTATTGGGTATGATCTTTATGATCCTTTGGTGAATGAACATTCTTAAAACAACTCACATAAATATTCTTGGAGGAATCAAACATGGATTTCTTAGAGAAATGTAATATTGTACCAAATATTAATTAAGGGAACACACTTTTTAGGGAACACATTGTCTCAAAGATATCAAATTGTAATTTATCAAGACCCTTTTCACTATTTTTGCAGAAATATGACTATAAATGTAGCAAAGCTTATAAATGACCCTTTCGAGAACACTTGGAAGATCATGGTGGAAAGGTACTAGGAGGATTTGTTGTATTATAATGAGGCAATTATGTGCTTTCATATCACAAAAATTAAGATGTTCCATAAATATATGATTTCTCGGCATAAAACTAAAACCATCTAAATTTTTTAATGAAAAAACATGTTCATGAGAGGTTCTCTCTGTATTTTTTTAAAGAGTAAATGATGTACTAAAAAGAACAATTTTTTTCCATTATCAAGTAGCAATAATGACTTTATTATAGCCATTTTTTCCAAGGTATTGTATGATTTTCTCCATCCTTAGTATTTTATTATCTATCTTAAACGACTTGAAAGAAGTTTTCACAAACATTCCTTCTAAGATGCATCATATATAAAACATAACATATTCAGTGTTTCTTCAACCAAACATGTAACATTATTGTAAGCATCATAATACACAGAGAATCATAAACAATGCATTCAACATTTAGTACATAAACATGTTGAAACCCTTTAAGTAACCATTTTTTAATATTTAATCATGATTTATTAGTATATATACCACCCAAATTTACATAATGAATTCTAGTGTTCCATCCACTCAACAACATTAATTTATATAATGAATTCTAGCGTTTCATCCACTCAACAACATTATATGTGGTATGAAACATATTCAAAATAAGGTTAGTATTATAATAAAGTGAATGTGGTGAATGTTATACCTATCGATTTTCTTTATCCTTAGTCTTTGTTCTTGGTGTTATGTGAATAATTCAACAATTTCATTAGACATGATTTAATTTTAATATTGTTTTAAAAAAAAAAAATTAGTCATTTTAATATATGTATCATATCAAAATTTTGTTGTTTTTCCTTCAAAATTAGTAATTTTAACATACATGAATTATAAATCAAGTTTCTTTAATGCCATTAGTCTATTTTGCATGGTAACTTAGGTTTTAAACTTGTTATTAATGGGAGGAGGCACCTAAAAAATCCAACCATATTAAAAATTCTTATGATCCAGCGTTTTCTTAACCACTTACTAGTTTAGCAAGTCACAATTATACTAACAAACAAATACATATATATTATCATACTCTAATCTTTATTATTTTAATAATTTTATAAATTATACTCTAATCGTTATGATATTAACATTTTTTCTATATGATATTAACATTTTTTCCATTATTAAAATTTTAAAACACATTCTCTTTAGGAAGCATATATTTATACAGCTTTAAGAATAGATTAAGGTATATTTTAGAGAAAGTGTTATTAATTAATATTTAGTATTATGGTCAAATAAACAAGGAACTGAACAAGTCATGTGGTGATCAAAGATTTTGAATTCAACAATAGAAAATTCTAAATCCATTTAAAAAAAATGTTATTGATTAATATTTAGTGTTATTGATTATATTATAATAATTGTCAAATAGACAAGGACCTGAACAAGTCATGTATGATGTGGTGATGAAAGATTTAGGATTAAATAATAGAAACATGTTTCTGTATTAAAAATTTATATAAATTTTCTTAAATAATTTTTAAAAAAAATAAAAAAAATACAATATAAAGTAAATAATCATAAAAATTTGTAATTATTGTATAATTGGTTAATTAATTTTAATAGACAAATTAATAATGTGTAAAAATAAATTTAAATATTATTTTTTCAAAACCATGGTGCTTTCATTATATTTTTAATATAACATAATATTTAAA
>ML778550.1:1120013-1131999 GCA_009831015.1 Picea engelmannii
AATAAAAATTTAAAATATTATAAATTGTTTTATAAATATTTTTACTAGAAAATTTAACTATTAATTTTATTAATTTAATTGATCAATATTATTGATTATTCAATTAATTCCTTATAAAAGTTCTCTTAAATTATATCTTATTAAATATGATACATTCCTTAAGATCAAGATCAAGTAATTTAATAAAGATGTTATTTAAATTGTGTAAGAATATTTTAATTTTCCACATTCTATTTTTTATAAAATAGATTTTAAAAATACGAAGAAATAAAGGGATATATTGATAATACCAATATCCCAAACACCAATATCATTATGGTCTTTTGGAGATATTACCAAGAACTAATTAACTAAATGAAAGCGTTTCATATTAGTTTTTTCTTCCTACGGAAGAAATTTTTTAATTTCTTGGGATAAACCTTTTTTTATTGTTAGACCCAAGAGAAAGGAGAATTAAAAAATAAGTAGTGCCGAGAGGACATACGTGATTGGCATCAACCTTCCTACTGGATTTAATCAAGATAGATATACATTCCTAGACATTTAAACAATTTCCAACTTGCAAAAAAAAGAAATTGAAAAACATTGGCTATGGTCATGAGGGAATGTGCACTCACATTCCATTACTCCAACAAAATATTATTGTTAATAATGTTCATAAGAAAATAAAAACCTTATTGGATATAATATTCTTCAATATGTCAACATTATTCTTCAATACGTGCATTCACATTCTATTGTTCAAACAAAATATTTGTGTTGATAATGATCATAAGAAAATAAAAACCATATTAATCATAATATTATTCAATATGTAAATATTCTTCAAACCTCATTAGATATTATATTAAATATTATATGTCACCATTACATAAATAATAATATTATACAATTTCATCAAAAATTATATTAAATATTATATGTCATCATTACATAAATAATAATATTATACAATTTCATCAAAAAGTTAATGTATATGTGAAGAAGGAGAACATTCTCAAAATTTATAAGAGTTTTTACCCATTCCAAAGATTTTGATAAGATTTTGATATTGATTTTACATCCATCAACACAACTCAAGTGCCATGTGATGAGTGAACTCTCTAGGATGCGTAGCACTCACTAAAAGTTCTAGATAAATAATAAATCTAATTATTATGAAGATTTATATTTAATATCTTATTAATTATGTTTATTTAATTTTATTAAAATCAATAAATTATATTAGTTGTATTTTTATAAAAAAAAACTAGGTAGATTTATTGGGTATGATTTTTATGATCCTTTGGTGAATGAACATTATAAAAAAAAACTCACATTAATACTCTTCAAGAAATCAAACATGGATTTTTTAGTGGGATATAATATTGTACCAAATACCAATGAAGGGAACACACTTTTTAGGGAATACATTGTCTCGAAGATATCAAATTGTAATTTATCAAGACCTTTTTCACTATTTTTGCAGAAATATGATTATAAATGTAACAAAGTCTATAAATCACCCTTTCGATAACACTTGGAAGATTATGGTGGAAATGTAATAGGAGGATTTGTTGTATTATAATGAGGCAATCATGTGCTTTCATATCACAAAAATTAAGATGTTTCATAAATATATGATTTCTCGGCATAAAACTACAACCATCTAAACATTTTAATGAAAAAACATGTTCATGAGAGGTTCTCTTTGTATTTTTTTAAAGAGTAAATGATGTACTGAAAGGAACAATTTTTTTCCATTATCATGTAGCAATAATGACTTTATTATACCCATTTTTTCCAAGGTATTGTATGATTTTCCCCATCCTTAATATTTTCTTATGTATCTTAAATGACTTGAAAGAAGTTTTCACAAACATTCCTTCTAAGATGCATCATGTATAAAACATAACATATTCAGTGTTCCTTCAACCAAACATGTAACATTATTGTAAACATCATAATACACACGGAATCATAAACAAAGCATTCAACATTTAGTACATAAACATGTTGAAACCCTTTAAGTAACCATCTTTTAATAGTTAATCATGATTTATTAGTATATATACCACCCAAATTTACATAATGAATTCTAGTGTTCCATCCACTCAACAACATTATATGTGGTATGAAACATATTCAAAATAATGTCAGTATTATAATAGAGTGAATGTGGTGAATGTTATACCTATGGATTTTCTTTATCCTTGGTCTTTGTTCTTGGTGTTGTGTGAATAATTCAACAATTTCATTAGACAAGATTTAATTTTAATATTGTTTTAAAAAAAAAAATAGTCATTTTAATATATGTATCATATCAAAATTTTATTGTGTTCCCTTCAAAATTAGTAATTTTAACATACTTGTATTATAAATCAAGTTTCTTTAATGTTATTAGTCTGTTTTGCATGGTAACCTAGGTTTTAAGCTCGTCATTAATGGGAGGAGGGACCTAAAAAAATCTAACCATATTAAAAGTTCTTATGATCCAGCATTTTCTTAACCACTTACTAGTTTAACAACTCACAAATATACTAACAAACAAACAAAAAATACATATATATTATCATACTCTAATCTTTATTATTTTAATAATTTTATAAATTATACTCATAATCGTTATGATATTAACATTTTTTCCATTATTAAAAGTTAAAAACACATTTTGTTTAGGAAGCATATATTTATACAGCTTTAAGAATAAATTAAAGTATATTTTAGAGAAAGTGTTATTAATTAATATTTAATATTATTAATTAATATTATAATAATGATCAAATAAACAAGGAACTGAACAAGTCATTCGAATTCAACAATAGAAAATTCTAAATCCATTTCAAAAAAATGTTATTGATTAATATTTAGTGTTATTGATTAATATTATAATAATTGTCAAATAGATAAGGACCTGAACAAGTCATGTATGAAGTGGTGATGAAAGATTTAGAATTCAACAATAAAAACGTGTTTCTGTATTAAAAATTTATATAATTTTTTTTAAACATTAAAAGAATACAATGTAGAGTGAATAATCATACAATTTTTAATTATTATGTAATTAGTTAATTAATTTTAATAGACAAATTTATAATGTGTAAAAATAAATTTAAATATTCTTTTTTCAAAACCACGGTGTTCCCATTATATTTTTAATATAACATAATATTTAAACTAGATTTAAAATATATATATAATTCATGCTAACATGTTTTTATATTAAAATTTCATATTACTTTATCTCCTACTCAGAGCGTATATATTCCTCTTGCCTTAAACTACTACTACTAGATTGTAAAAAAACACAAAAACATACCAAATCATTGTAGAGTTATAAGGTAGATTTAATGATGATACCATCATATAGTGTTGGAAAATGGGGTACGACTTCACCTTTGTAGCCCTTTTTTTCATGAACTGTTGATATGAGAAGAATTAACAACATGTCAAATCAACTTGAGGGGTTAAATTATGATACACATCATACGTGTTAAGACTGTAACCTCTAAAAATGTCTAGCACTTTTGATGTTTTTAAATAAGGAACTAGATGACTTGGGACTTGGTTGGTAAATGGCTCGAATGATAATCTTTTACTTAAATACTTATTTTATTATGATATTTATATATAATGATATAAACTAATAATATAATTTTATCTTTGTTTTGTTTTTTAATATTAATTATATTTATATTATTATAATTTTTTTATTAATTAAAATTTAATTTATAAAAAATTAAATAAATATTTTATTAACAAATTTATTAAATTTATTATTATTATTATATATATATAAATAAAAATTTAAAATATTATAAATTGTTTTATAAATATTTTTACTAGAAAATTTAAATGTTAATTTAATTGATAATATTATTGATTATTCAATTAATTCCTTAAGAAGGTTTTCTTAATTTATATCTTATTAAATATGATGCATTACTTAATATCAAGTAGTTTAATAAATATGATATTTAAATTGTGGAAGAATATTTTAATTTTTCACATTTTATTTTTTATAAAATAAATTTAATTTTTTTATAATAAATTTGTATTATTTAAATGTTAATAATTTATATCTTATTAAATATGATTCATTACTTACTATCAACCCATTTAATAAAGATGTCAGAATACCATTTTAATTTTCCACATTCTAATTTTTATACGATAAATTTATTTTGGTTATAATAATTTTTTATTTTCTAATATTTATAAAATAAATTTATTTTTTTATAATATTTTTTTATTATCTAAATATTAATGAATAAAAATAACTTTGTATTTTTTTTCTTGAAAGAATCATTAATAAGATTATACATTTTGTTTTTCAAAGTGAATGAAATCCATTATTAAAACACACATACCTAAAAATAATTAGATTACCACATTTTTATCATAAAAAAAATAACTCTTTATCTATCTTTCCAAAAATAACCCCATCAAAAACATGTGCATCAACATCCTCTAAACATAAAACATAGAGAGATCTCTCAAAACTTTAAGTATTCACAAGACTATACATACTATCATTAGAATTAACCAAAACCTTGAAACGATTTAAAACAAAATGAACAAAAATACTATTCCTCCAAAAGTAATTATTGAAAAGGGTGACAACTATTCCATCCAAACAATTTTTTTTCTTTCATGATTTGTGCAACCAGATTGCCAATGAATAGGATACATGCAAGTTCCTGTAGCTCCTATTCTTTTCCTTGAGTTCAAACAAATCAACCCAAGATAGAATATTGATAGTTTCACATTAATTTGATCATTTTTATATAGCTGTGGGGGATGTGCTATATATGTACGTAAGCATGTAGTGGCAATTGGGTGTCAGAGTGATCAACCCCAAGGAGGCGGTGAGATCGGTTGGGTTGTTTGTAAATCTCACGTTTTTGAACAATATGAATACCATTGCCTTGCTTTGTGGATGTTTCCGTGCTAAGGGTTTGTATGTTTTCCATTGAACTCTCATTTTTTTTTATTTTTTTTTGAAAATGTGCTTTTCTGTGGAGTTACAGACTTAACAAATGGTATCAGAGCATTGGGTGAGGAATCCATTCCATTAGTGAGTGAGAACTGCAAGGCCATTTCTGTGAGAGAGGGTGTGACACACTCTATTTTGGGATGTTGCTCTAGTGAGGAAGCCCGCATATTGCAACGTTGTAGTGAGGTGGATTTGCATGTGCCGAAAGGTGTCGCCCCATGTGAAAAGGTGTTTTCTATTGAAGTGTTGAAATATTTGCGTTTTCTATAGGAGCACACTGAGAGACTATATGTATGAAGTGTGGACTGGTGTTTGCAAACATGTCAGGGTGCTGACAGAATCGCGACTCCAACTACTCGTTCATCTTAGCGTAACAATGAAGGTGACGACGATGGAGGATATGGTGGTGCCAGTGGCGATAATCACCGAGTAATTAGTGCTGCAGGTGACGAAAATTGTTAGGGCTCGTGGAGGTATGGAGTTAGAAGGTCGTGGGGAGAAAATAACACATATGACACGGGCGATACCTCCTCTATGATGTTTCTGGTGCCAACAATTTGGACGGGTCGAAGGTTGACCCTACAAGTCTGTTGGTTTTCAATATCTGTTGGGGTTGCATTGTTTTGGTCCAAAAAATGCAGTAGTAGTTGTTAAGCCAATTCGTATGGCTTGTAGTCGTGGCTTGGGCGTATGGAGCGAAGAAAAAGGACAATCAACTGCGATGTTGGCCTACAAGTGTGACAATAAAATGAGCTGTGAGTGTAGTGGAAGTGTTTCTCAAGAAGATTTGTGCAAAGTGAGTGCATGAGGACGCCACATGTGCAAGCACAGGAAAATGGTGCAGGTCGAAGGGGTTGTTTCCATTTGGAGAGAGAAACTGATATAATCTGATTCACATGGTACCTTCCTGGCCAACGATGTCATTTGGTGCATATTGGCATATGAACATGTCACATGAGGCCATCTTGTAAATGCGCACACCTAATTCGATTGGTTGTTAAGATAGTGTGTTTTTTTAAATCATGTATTTAAGCATGAGTATGCTTATGTGATTTATGGATAACTTCAACTTCAATAAATTGGAGTGGTAATTTCCCATGTGTTGAATATCAGAGTGCTGGTAGAATTTGTAAGTATCAATAATGGAAATAATTACAACAACGATGATGGTGAAAATAATGTTTAAGAAATTTGTTTTGGAGTTGTAATTTAATACCATTGCCTTGCTCCGTGGATGTTTCCCTGCTAATGGTTTTACCACGTAAATCACTATGTCTCTTGTATGTTTTCCATTGAACTCTCATTTTTTTTTGGTTGCAAATGTGTTTTTCTATGGAGTTACAGACCTAATAAGTGGTATAAGAGCATTAGGTGAGGAATCTATTCCATGAATGAGTGAGAACTGCAAGGCCATTTCTGTGAGAGAGGGTGTGGCACACTCTATTTTGGGATGTTGCTCTGGTGAGGAAGCCCGCATATTGCAACGTTGCAGTGAGGTGGATTTGCATGTGCCGAAAGGTGTCGCACCATGTGAAAAGGTGTTTTCTATTGAAGTGTTGAAATATTTGCGTTTTCTATAGGAGCACACTGAGACACTATATGTATGAAGTGTGGACTGGTGTTTGCAAACATGTCAGGGTGCTGACAGAATCGCGACTCCAACTACTCGTTCATCTTAGCGTAATAATGAAGGTGACGACGATGGAGGCTATGGTGGTGCCAGTGGCGGTAATCACCGAGGAACTAGTGCTGCAGGTGACGGAAATTGTTAGGGCTCGTGGAGGTATGGAGTCAGAAGGTCGTGGGGAGAAAATAACACATATGACACGGGTGATACCTCCTCTATGATGTTTTTGGTGCCAAAAATTTGGACGGGTCGAAGGTTGACCCTACAAGTCTGTTGGTTTTTAATATCTGTTGGGGTTGCATTGTTTTGGTCCAAAAAATGTAGTAGTAGTTGTTAAGCCAATTCGTATGGCTTGCAGTCGTGGCCTGGGTGTATGGAGCGAAGCAAAAGGATAATCAACTACGATGTTGGCCTGCAAGTGTGACAATAAAATGAGTTGTGAGTGTAGTGGAAGTGTTTCTCATGAAGATTTGTGCAAAGTGAGTGCATGAGGACGCCACATGTGCAAGGACAAGAAAATGGTGCAGGTCGAAGGGGTTGTTTCCATTTGGAGAGAGAAACTGATATAATCTGATTCACATGGTACCTTCAT
Source organism: Picea engelmannii (assembly GCA_009831015.1). NCBI lineage: Eukaryota > Viridiplantae > Streptophyta > Pinopsida > Pinales > Pinaceae > Picea > Picea engelmannii. Next base: position 1,127,208 of record ML778550.1, read on the forward strand.
GGCCAACGATGTCATTTGGTGCATATTGGCATATGAACATGTCGATGTCATTTGGTGCATATTGGCATATGAACATGTCACATGAGGCCATCTTGATGAGGTTATTAAACACGATAATTTTGTAAATGCGCACACCTAATTCGATTGGTTCTTAAGATAGTGTTTTTTTTTTTTTAATCACGTATTTAAACATGAGTATGCTTATGTGATTTATGGATGACTTCAACTTCAATAAATTGGAGTGGTAATTTTGAATTTGTAAGTATAAATAATGGAAATAATTACAACAACGATGATGGTGAAAATACTGTTTAAGAAATTTGTTTTGGAGTTGTAATTTAATTATTTATGTAAATGGGCATACCATTGTAAGAACTTGTTAGGCATGCGTACCCTAAAATATTGGGTCACCTATGAAAAGTATAAATACATATTTAGGTAGACTAAAGAGGGGTGAGGGTATGTATGTGTAGGTTAACCATGACACAGTAAATGAATCATGAGTTAAAACTAGTCTTAGGTCAACAATTGTGGTTTTTTGGGCTCATTTGTTTTCTGTAGCTCGTGGTGTGGTGTACATTTCTTGAATGTAATGAATCCTATTTAATGACATGAATAAGAGCAGGTGTCTAGCACACATGTTCAGTTGTTAGATTACGCTAAGGTATGGAATGAAAAGCTCGAGGTGGAGGTGCCTCGAGGTGAACGATGAAGGCTCACTTGACTGACTTGGCCAGCATGGTCAAGGGAATTTACATTATATCTTTGTTGGTTATGGTGATGGAGTTAAGAGATACATATTGTGGGATCCTACTTCCCACAAAATCATCATTAACAAAGATGTGTTTGATCTCCTCTCATAAAGTCAAATATAGTAAAAGATGAAAGGTACAAAGCGTGACTGGTAACAAAAGGATATTTGGAAGGTATTTTCCTTGAATTTTTTTACCATTTGTTAAGATTTCTTTTATTCATATAGTTTTAGCACTAGTTTCATTACTTGATCTCTAGTTAGAGTAGATAGATGTTAAAACAATTTTGCATAGAGATTTGGATGGGGATATGTATATGGAACAATTAGAGAGGTTAGTTCAGGATCACAATAGAAGATTTGTTTGCAAGCTCAAGAAGTCATTGTATGGCCTATGGATCCCAGGAGATTGTACAAGATGTTTGATTCCTTCATGGTGAGCCAAGTTATACAAGAAGTGAATATAACCATTGTGTCTATGGTATATTCATTATCTTGGTATTATACTTTATATGTTGACGATATGGTTTTTGCAAGCAAAAGCATGATTAAGATCAATAGGTTGGATCAGTTGGTTTGGACATTCGAGACAAAGGATCTGGGAGCGGCAAAACAATCTTGGGCATATAAATACACAGAGACGACAATAACGATAAGATTTCTTTATCACAACAAGAGTATGTGGAAAAGATACTCAGGAAATTCGATATGAACAATGTGAAACCCACAAAATCCCTTAGGTTTTTCCATCATCAACTTTCTTCAGGTTTATGTTCAAGTAATGAAGAAGAAAAGGGTAATATGTCTCATGTATTGTATGCTATTAGGAAGTTTGATGTATGCGATGAAATGGTCAGAATTAACTATTTTACATGAAGTTGGTGTTTTTAGTGGTTACATGAAAAATCCAGGTGAAGCAGTGAAATGGGTGCTTCAATATTGTAGATGCACAAGTGCTTATTGTATCACCTACAATGAATGCAATGTTTTGGTTTTATGTTTAGATTCTGCGAGTGATTTGGACAATTGATATCTACTATTATGATGCATTCAATTGAAACAAATTGACCCAAGATAGAATATGGATAGGAGCACATTAATTTGATCATTTTTATATAACTATGGGGGAGGTACTATATATGTATGTAAGCCTATAGCGATAATTGGGGGTCATATTGATCAGCCCCAAGGGGGCGGTGAGCCCGTCTCGACTATTTTTAAATCTCATGTTATTGAACAATATGAATACCATTTCTTTGCCCTGTGGATGCTTCCCTACTAAGAGTTTTACCACATAAATCATTGTGTCTCGTGTTTTTTCCATTGATCTCTTATATTTTACTGTAGATATACTTCTCTATAGGTTTACAAACCTAACAATAATTAGTTTTGAATCTAACAATAATCATTTTTGAATCCATGAAATAAAAAACCTTGCCAAAAGATGATATAATAAAAAAAAGATTCAATAACTCCATGGCATAAATCTTGCTCATGCCAAAATTCATAAAGGTCAAAAGCACCTCCTTTGATAAATCATCAATATTTTGATCAAACTCTCTAAAAATGTTGTTGAAAGAATATCCCTCAAAATATTGGAAAGAAGAAATAGGAATTGACTAATCCCCAATGCCACCAAAAATTCATCTTTGGTATTAGTTCATATGCCTTTGGAAAAAGGATGTTAAAATAATGATTGTGATTCATAAAAATAAGGATTCCCACTATCTTGGAGGGGCTAAATCAATTATAGATTTAAAAATATAATATAAATTTTTTTCGATTAATTTTATTATGTGGTTATTTATGAGTTTAGTTATGTATTATATTTACACTAAAACAATGTAGATTTCAAATAATATAGACAATATGACTCAAAACATCTAAAAAAAATAAAATGGCAAGAAACAAATCAAATAATAATAATAATAATTTATTTTTAAAATCACAATCAAGTCAAGCAACATTTTCTCTACTAAAGTTTAAGGAGACATTCTTACCCTACCATATTTTGGATTCCAACTAGTGACTTCCAAAGAGTAAAATCCTTTAAAATATCAATTATTATATCAACCATATTAATAAATGAGTGAAATATTTATTTAATTATTTAAATTTTCCATGTAATAAAATTTATATAACTATAAAATAATATTAATATTAGAAATTTTATTAATAAATGAGTGAAATATTTTCTTAATTATTTAAATTTTCCATGTAATAAAATTTATATAACTATAAAATAATATTAGTAATAGAATTTTTTAAGGTTATATATATGTGTATGTGGGAGTATTATTTATATACTTGAAGATTGTGTTTACTATAAATGTGATGTGAAATTTAAAGATTATTTTATTAAATTAGAACACCAATAATTATTATTTACATGAATCTATAATGTTTTTTTAATAATATTTAGGAATGATAATTATGATATTAAAATTTTAACATTTAGTTTTAAATTAAAAAATTATAATAAATATTGTTTAATAATATTTATTTAAAAAATTATTATAATTAAAATTAAAAATGTATTTTATTCAATAATATTAAATTAATTTTAAATTTTAGTTATTATTATTTTAATTTAAAAAATTAAATTTATTATTTTTAATTTACTATAAAAATAAAATGGGTCATGTCGTAAAATGGGTCATAGGACATGAGAAAGAATAACCATTTTTTTAATATTATATATATATATATATATATATATATATATATATATATTAAATTAATTTAATTTAATGGTTACAAAATATTACAAATAAATAAAATTCAAATTAAAAAAATATTAATAAATTCATTTATATTCACCTTTTTTTTTGTTATTTCATAATGATACATATTATTTTTTATAAAAATTTCACATCATTGAATTTAATTTTCAAATAATAATAAATAGTTGAAATTAAAATGAAAAAATATTATTAAATTAATTTAGCTTTATTTTATATTTAGACTTAATTAAAAAGAGATTAAAATTAGTATTGTCTAACTGTTCTATGTTTTTAAATCTTTTCTTAATAAGGTAATATAAATCTACACAAAATTACAACTTTCTATTATTTAAATTCCACTTCCTTTTTTTTTTTTAAATAACCATAAATTTCAACATGCTCAAAAACCTAAAACACTGAAATTATACAGATTTAACCAAGGATATCTTACTGGACTTCAATCAAATATAATCAAATATACCAGAATATATATATATATATATATATATATATATATTACACTGGACTTCAATCATTAAAATTTACAGTTTGAAAAAGGTTCAAATAAATCATTACAGCATGTGATTGGGGGAATATCTTTTTATGTATCCACGTTTTGTCGGTTGTTACCGAAAAGTTGTCCTCTCATTATTTATCATTCGCAACTAAAACTACAGTGAATGAGCGTCGGATCAGGCCTGGAATTTGACGTTCTACAGGACGTTTTTTTGGTTTTTAGACGTATTTGACATGTGGATACAAAATCCACAAGTCAAAATTTACCGGTATAAAAAATCTCAACCCGTCACAAATTTTAGGTGCTTAGTTTACTATAGTGTGTCATCTACTTAGGCCTTAGTGAACACGGGTTGGGAAAAGGTTTGTTGGAAGATTTAATATAACAATAAATAAAATTTAATTAGTTTTAGACTCCCAATCCTTGCAATTTAATTAGTCCATAATCTTAGTTCACATAAATTTTTAATAGTTAATTGAATATCCATTCACTGATAGATAATTTGACACTCATGAATTTGAAGTAAAACTAAAATGACGGGTATGAAAAATAAATGACCGTCATCAAAATTTCACTTGACAGGTAAGATAAATTTGAAATTCCAGCCGTGCGTCGGATCAACAAATATTTGGGCGTCCTGCAAATAGATACATACGGAGTCTGACAAAAGGATTGGTGGGTGGCCATGTGCCTCGGCCTCCATCGTACGTCATGGAATTATATGTGTTGCTCAGCCGATTTCTCCGGGAATTATATGCTGTCGTGTGCCGCTTCGTCGATTTCATTCTCTATCATAGCATT
>ML778550.1:1135586-1170080 GCA_009831015.1 Picea engelmannii
AGGAGGACCAACTGTACAATATCCAAAATGATATGGCCGCTTCTTTTTCGGAACCAGCTCAAATATTTCCTTTGGCTTTTGAAGACGTCCTTTCCAATTTATTTGAACGCTTTTGATTATAGGAGTCCAGTTATCCTGTAGCAAAAGTAGATTCCCATATTATGTATGTTATAAGTTTATGTATTTCAGTCCAGATGGTCGCTTTCTATCTTTACATCTTAGTGTCTTTACATCATCGTAGTTCATCATGTCTACATCATCTCATCTTATAGCTAATCATGGTTTTGTTTAACTATTTTATAAAAATGATTTGTTTTCTTTAAATCTGGATATAAATTTGGTCATAGGTTAATGATTCTACATAATGAAGATTTTTTTCTGAATTCAAGTGTCTTGGGTATTTTTCAGTATGGTGGATCCATTTCTGCATTTAGAAATGAATTCTGAATAACAAAAAATAGTGATTCCTGTAAATTTATATAGCTGGATTCCCATGAAAAAAACCATTTCCTAAAGCAGCTAGCCAAAGTCATAAATTTGTATAAAATCATTATTTTTTATTTTCTGTTATTTAAAATCCATTTTTAAATTTGAAATCCATTTACTAGGACATTCTAATTATACAAAAATAATCATTAAATCTATTAATTTAATGATTTCTCACCTAATTTTAAACAAATATCCCCAAAAATATCATAAAAAAAAATTATTTCTTAAAAAAAACCTACAATATAATCCTACAATATAATGTATAATGTACCAATGAAAAAACCTTAAAATCATCATGCTGACACATTTTATTTATTTGGTTATTTTGATGTTCGCTTTTCAAATATTTGCAACAACTGTGCACAGAATCTGAATATATATTTTTTCGCTGGGTTTTGATGTTCACTTTTCAAATATTTGCAAAGAAATTTGAATGTATATTTCCGGCTGAACAGTGAAAGGCAACTCATTTAATCTTTCATTGCCATCTTTTCAGTCAAACCATTTCATGATAATGTATAAAGTATTAAAATTTTAGTATATATAATTTTTTATTTTTATGAAAATATTTGAGTCGAGGATTGTTGTAAAAAATTTTATGGAATTTTTATGGTTAAGTTTAAAATAATTGAATAGTGGTAAGAAGAAATTGAGAGTAATATGAAAGTCAAACAAACTTGTTTTATTTTGTTTAATGTTTTTGGAACACAAAAATCAAATTTTAAAATAATCCTAATAATCCCGATTTATTAAGCTCATTATATTTAACTAGATATTAATCATCATAAATAATATTTTTTTTAAATTATTTTTATTTTAAATATTAAAATGATATAATATATTATTTTAAAATTTAAAAGATAATTTTTTTAAATTTATGAAAAGATTATTTTAAAAATTAATAATCTATTTTTAATGTCAGCCAACACACTAAATTGGTGTATGAGACTCTCTTGTTTGTGGGACAAGGGAGTCCCTACTAAAGTATACATACCCGGATTTGAACCTGTAACCTCTTAAAAAGAAACACATGTTCTTAACCATTAAACCCACTCAAAATGTATATTAATATATTATTGATTTAAAAATTTAAAAATTATTAATATTTAAATAATATTATTAATTATTAAATTTATTAAAAAACTTTATCACTTCACTATTAATAAAAATATTTTTGCATTAGAATAATTGAAAAAGGTTTTGGAAAAATAAAAAATAAAAAAAAAACTCAAAAAAAAAATGTTTAACCCTAAAAAAAATCTTACTCGCATTTACCAAATTTAAACATTTACAAGTATAGAAGAATCTTTCTCTCATTTACTAGATTTGAACATGTACAAGTATAGCAATGTTTCTTCAATAAAAAAGACATTATTCTATCACAATTTATGAACATCATTAAAATAAGCCTTATGCCTTTTTAGTGTTTTTTAAAATATACCTTTTGGAAAAATGAAAAGTCAAATACAAGCTCGAAGAAAATATGTTTAACCCTAGAAGAATTTTTCTCGCATTTACCAGATTTGAAGATTTACAAGTATAGAAGAATCTTTCTCTCATTTACTAGATTTGAACATGTACAAGTATATCAATGTTTCTTCAATAAAAAAGACATTGTTCTATCACAATTTAGGAACATCATTAAAATATGCCTTATGCCTTTTTAGTGTTTTTTAAAATATACCTTTTTAATGTTAGTATTTAATTTTTATGGTAATTCTGTAGAATTCATTAGTTATCTTGACATTCTAATCATTTACATGAAACTTTATGTAAATAATAAGAATATATAGATTTAATTCTTAAAAATAAAATATTATTTTAGTTTAATTTATTTTCTAAAAAAATATATCTTTCAAGTAATTGGTCTTGATAAGTAATGAATTATAATGCATGCAAGTTATGTGTATGAATTAGAGATGTGTCTGTAATTCACATCTTTAATTTATACACTTAATTTTTTTTTTAATAAAAAAGGGGAAATTCCTATTATATAATTATGTGTATGGATTAGAGATGTGTCTGTAATTCACATCTCTAATTTATACACTTAATTTTTTTTTTAATAAAAAAGGGGAAATTCCTATTATATAATTTTTAAAGTACAAAAAAACTACATGGCGACAGTTTGCCAGTTGTTTCGCGAAATTAGTGGAAACCGAAAAAGGTGGCAGAGTGTGATGTCATTGTTCAAAATGACAATCCACCATCTGCCTTACCAAATAGAAACTAGAGTACGTGGTGGATTCGAGTCTTTGCAGTACTATGCTAGGCAACTAGGATAGACAGAAGACATAACTGTAAAACTGCTTTGTAGTAGTGCAAGGAGTCGAGCTGAGAATGTTCGTGATAGCCACAACAACTAGATTACCCATTTTCACCTGAGGTCGTGTCGCTCGAGGGGGGGGTCATGCCTAGGATGGAGCACGAATGGCCTTGTGCATGTTAGACAACGCTGGGTTGTTGGTGCGTTCGAGTAGGCTTCATAAAGCATGTCAATTCACTGATGCATGAGGGTGTCCCGATGAATTTGATCAGCCATGTGGCTTCTGAGCTCAAAGACTAGCGCGAGTTGCTCCGGATGAAAGAAGGGTGGTGGTTCATGACCGAAATTTGGGAGTGTCGAGAGTGGTGGAGGCGCCAAGACTGGGCCACCCTCCACCTCCATGCCTAAGACTGTCATCACCTTGCATGAGTCCTCCTGAGCCGCTTCCATAGCCTCCACCACCCCAAGCTCCTTTTCTACAAAGTCCTTGGTTTGAATTGTGTTCTCAGGGTCTAAGTGGAAGAATTCCTCTGGGAATTCCTCCTCAATTATGCAAGTAGTCTCTTCCCTGGCTTCATGCGCTTACTGGATTATGGCTAAAGGACTTGTGCTTGCTGGGATATGGCTGGGGGGTTGCCAATTATCTGGTACTGTGAAGAGGAGAGAATTTGGAGGGATCTGGATAGGTTCCTCTAGAATCTCCTCCTCCACGTATGCGATTGGCGACGTTCTGGGCTTCTCCCTTCACTAAGTCTAGGCTATGGATAACGCCCGCTCCAGTCTCTGCACCCTCCACTGTCTAGAAGAAAAACTGTACTAGCTAGGGCCATGACACGACCTGCCTCTTTCCCTTGGCATTGCGGGGTTAGAGAGGGTATGAATGACCAGGGTAAGAGAGATGGGAGCTGACTGGATGCAGCGCCAGTTCTCAGAGCATTTGGGATGGTGGAGAACAAAGGTAAGATGGATCCATCCTCGTATGAGGGGGAGGATAATGATAAGGCCAGACATGAGCTCTTTACCAAACTTCCCCCATCCATTACACCTTATGGCCTCCATTTTTACTCGCCTGATAGAACTGTCCTCTTCTTCTCGCCGGGCAGTAATGGCCTCCTTCCATTTAATGGTGAGGGGAAGGGTGTCGACCTACCATATTAATGGCATGGGTCTGGGGTAGGCTACACAGCCTTCCTACGCAACATGGCACCCCATCCAGGATTGGATAATCGTTCCTGGACAATTCCAAGTAGCGATCTGAAAGCTCAGATCGAGGAGAGGTTTGTGCATTCCATTGAATCAACTGCATCGTGGAAGCCACACCTTCATTTTCCAGACAATCAGAGACTTTGTTTGCCTTTCTTTTCACATGTGAAGGGATGAGTGGGATGTTGGGTGGTAGGAGGGATCCAAACACTTCCAGTAGTCCCGAGAGTCTCCAAATAGGAGAGACCTCCAAAGGGTGTGACCCATGAATAATTTTGGTTATGAGATGAATGATGATCTGGGAATCCCCCTCCACTATGATCTTATTTAGGTTGTGGTCCATTGCTACCTTGATTCCTTTGAGAAGGCTCTAGAGATCAATAACATTATTTGTATTGAATCTGAGATAGCTTGCTACATAATAGATAATTTTCCTTTATGTGTTTCTGAGGACCGCTCCAAAGCCTTCCGGACCTAGATTCCCTTTTGATGCTCCATAAAATTTTAGTTTAATGAAACCCGTGGGTGTGGGGGACAAGGTGCTTGGGATGCTAGTTGTTCTGGTGACCCTAGTGCTTTGTGTTGTGCTAGTAAGATTGAGCTGTCAGGTCTGAACGATATGACTTTCACCCGGGTTTCATTTTAGGTCCTTTTGAGACCATTGCCAACTCTTAATTGTTTCTTGAATCAAGTTCATGATTCTTTCCCACGTTGAGTTGGGGGGGGAGGTAATCGAGCGAAAACTATTTTTGTTTCTTTCCTTCCAGATTTGCCACATGGTGAAGCCAACTAGAAGCTGCCAAATGCAATCCAATATTGGGTTTTGATAGAAAATTGAGTCCCAGTTTTCCACTGTGCTTATTATATTGGCTCGGCTTCTGTTAGAGCGATGCATTATTTGTGTCCCCAAATCCCAAATTGTCTCACTGTAGTGGAAATGGTTGAATAGATGATCCATTGTTTCTTCTTGTTGTTGACAGAAGGAGTAGATGGAGGGGCCTATGAAACCTCATTTCTGGAGATTGTCCTAGGTGAGAATGTGATTTTGGACTATAATCCATAAGAATATGGACACCTTAGGCTAGAGTTTTGGATTCCATATCTTACCCCAGATGCCCTCCTTAGCTTTCTCATGTTAATTCCCCTATAAGTAATAGGCTTCTTTGACTAAGAAGTTTCTTGCTGTGGAGTGCCCCCATCTGAGTATGTCTGGACCTTCTCTAATGTAAATTTTTTGTTGATTTTCAAAAACTTTCCAGGCCCGTAGATCCAGCTCTGTTTAAAGGTGAAGTTCATGTGGTCCAGTATTCCAATTGTGCCATGGTCGGTGCCCATTATTCTCTCTCCATAGATCCCTTATCAACCGAAAGTTAGACTTCATTTGTTGACGTAGGGGCATGAGTTCCTCCAGAGTGGCTAAAGGTTGTTGTTGTTGCCAAGAATCTTTCAAGAACAGGGAGTGTTCACCATTTTGAATCTCCCAAAAAACATGCTTCTAAATGAGCATTTGTTTGTTCCAAGCCGTGTTCCATATATTTGATCCCTAAATATGATCATTGAATCTGAGTAGCTTCTCTTCTCTAGTGGTGGGAGCATATATCTTTTTGTAAATTTTTTCCCATATTTCTATGGGGTGCTTGAGCCAACACCACCATAGTTTTTCCCCCATGACTTGATTTAACTTTCTTGGATCCCTAAGACCTAGACCCCCTAAAGCCTTAGGCTTGCAGATCTTGTCCCAAACTACTAGATCCCACTTCTTGTTTGGGTGATGCCCAGGCCACAAGAAGCAATTTTGAATGTTCCTAATGTCTCAGATGACATATTGGGGAGTTGCTAAGGTGGTAAAGAGGTAGGTTGGCAAGACTTGACGAACAAAATTTAGAAGCACCAACCTAGCTGCAATATTAAGAGGTCTAAAGGTCTAGTTGTTGAGTATATTGGAGATGGAGAGTAGTAGGATGTCCCAGGAGATATTAGGAGTAGCCACTCCCGTGAGTGGAATGCCTAGATAATTGGATGGAAGAGAGCTCTTGGAGATGCCTAGGAGACGAGATATATGATTTTGGATAACCAGTCGGGTGTTGAATAAGTAGAGCTTTGTTTTTTCAAGGTTCAAGGCCATACCTGAAGCATCAACAAAGTCTCTTACGATGGAATTTTTCTTATTGTCTTCCTTGGTAGTTGGAATTTTCAACAAAAGAGTATCATCGACAAATTGGCTGTGAGAGGTAGGTGGCTGAATATTGTGTATGGGTAGGCCCTTAAGGGATCCTTCCATTATTGAGGCCACGAGGTAGTGTCCCAGAACCTCTGCCATTATGACAAAGAGGAAGGGGGAGAGGGGGTTCCCTTGTCGGATTCCTCTGGTGGGAGAGAAGGGCTAGGAATGCATTCCATTAACAAGGATATAGAAAAGGGATGAGGAAGTGAGTCTCATGATCCAGGCTACCCAGTGACTATCAAATCCAAATGCTTTGAGGAGGGAACATATGTATTTCCAACTGATTCTGTCAAAAGCTTTAGAGAGGTCGAGTTTGATGAGCATACCTGGAATATTGGTTGTTTTCAGGGAGTGGATGGCCTCGTGAGCTAGGATAACATTGTCCATGATTTTCCTACCTTCTATGTAGCCCACCTGGTCTTTGGAGATAATAAAAGGAAAAATCGACTAGAGACACATGGCTATGACCTTAGTGATAATTTTTTAGATGACATTACATAGATCTATATGTCTATATTGTTTGGGATGCATGACCCTTTCCTCTTTTGAGATGAGCGTGAGGAAGGTGGCAGTGAAGGATGAGAGGACTTGTCCCGAGGTTCTAGATTCCTCCACCACCTGCTAGACTTCTTCTCGGATCATTGGCCAATAGTAGTGGAAGAAGTCTGTCATGAAGCCATCTAGATTGGGAGATTTACTTGGGGGAATTTCCTTGACATCTTGATCCACTTCCTCTTGGGTGATGGGCCTCTTAGGGCTTCATTCTATTCCTGAGTGATTAGGGAGGGTATGTTCCTGGCAATTTTGTAGATCACTGGCATTCTGTCATCATTAGGCTCTATTAGGAGGTATATGTAGCAGTTGGTCAGTTCTTATGCTATTCTATTATCATCCCTGATGGGATTACCATGAGCATCCTCCAGTTTGGTTATTTTGTTGATGTATCTATGATGCACCATGGATTGGTGAAATAATTTCGTGTTGTTTTCTCCTTCTTTGAGCCATTGTGCCCTGGATTTCTCTCTCCAGAGTACTTCCACATGCTCCTTTCTCTCTTCCAATTCTTCCTTGAGCTCCTCCTCTTTCTTCATTAAGGTTTTCATTCTATCCCCCATTATGAAGGTCTTTTGCAAGGTTTCTAGGTTCTCCTCGATTTCTTTCATTCTTTGCAGGATGTTCCCAAAGATAGTCTTATTCCAACACTTTAGTCGTGACTTAAAGTTTTTGAGCCACTGTTGGAATTTGTACATGCAAGTGCCATGTTCTATTTCTTCTTGCTTCCACTAGGAATTTGAGAGATGATGGAAGTATGGGTGGGAGAGCCATAATTTCTCAAATCTGAAGGGCTTTAGTTTGGGTGTCTCCCTGACATCAAGACAAGGTGAAATGGGCCAGCGGTCCGAGCCTATTTTTTGTAGGATGTTGGCCTCAATGGAAAGATCTTCCAGTAGCAGAGATTCTAAAATAAGAAAGCGGTCTAGCTGGCAAGCTACATGTTGATGTCTAGATCTGCGGTTGGACCAGGTGAAAATGTCATTCCTAGTTTATTTATCTACTAGATTAAGTTGGTTTATGAGGGCTCGAAACTTACCACTGTCTTGATCAAGCCTCTTGGTGCCTCCTGTCTTTTCCTCCAATGTGAGGATAATGTTGAAATCGCCTCATAGTAACGAGTTGGGTGAGCTTAGTAGTGATTTTACAGTGGTTATTCGCTTCAAGAAAATCTCTTTGTTATGGGTTCTTTGAGGTCTGTAAGCATTTGTAATCTCACGTTCTTTGGTAGATCCTATGAATTTGAAGTGAGGCATAATCGTATCCACTATGGAAAAGGGTCTATCTATGATGAATTTTGTTGGATTCCATAAGATCACCAGAACACCTACTACTCCATTGGAGTCAGTGTGAAGGGAGTCGCAGCCTCTCCAACAATGTCGAAAGATGTCCACCACTTCTTCACCAATGCATTTTGTCTCCTGCAAGAGGAGAATGTTCATATTATCAACATGTATATAGTGTCAAAGAGTCCTATGCTTGGATCTTCCATTGAGCCCTTTGAGATTCCATGTTATGATCTTCATCATGATGAGTTGGGAGGTGGATGGAGGTATCCCTCCATGAGCCTTTGAATCTGGCCAGAGTTGAGCTTAATGTTACTTAATTCCTTGATGATTTGTTGGGTTGATTTGTGTCCTCATCTTTTATTTTCCTAGGAGGTTTGTTTTGGCTCAGTAGTTGGGTCAAAGGATATGCCTAGTCACGAGGTGGAGCCTATGGTGGATTCAATGAATACTTTGTGAACCATTATGAGTTGTTCCACTGGGATGGTGTGTAGATCCTCTCGGTTGAAGGATTACTCCATTTTTTAGAGATCTATTTCCTCCAGATATTGCTCATCCATCTGCATGAGAGTGTCCCCACTTTCATTTGACTTATCCCCTTGGTGGTCTTCTTTGCCTTTTTATTTCTCCTGGCTATCTTTCTTGTGCGAATCTCCTACCTCTTCTTCTCTAGGAAGTTGATTAAGAATGTCATAAGAGTTCTTAGTGGATATTTTCAAAGTGTTGTCTTAATTCTGCTTCCTGGGTGGGTGTCGTTTCTTGCCTGTGATCGTGGTGAAGCCATCCTTTTTCTTCCCCTCTCCAACTTTGGGGATCTGGGCATTCAAGGGATAGTCCCAAAAGAGGTGGTTGTGCTCGTGATACTTCATGCAACATAAGGGAATATGCTCATAGTCCATTGTTTGATTCCAGTCTTCATCCTGATACTCTAGGGTTACTGAGCCCGGTAAATCTTTTGAAATGTCGATTTAGAAATAGATCTGAGCGTAGGAGGTGTATTTCCTTTTCTTTGTGGCTTCTGAGGATTTAACATATCATCCCACAATATTCCCTATACCCATTATGATTTATTCCATCCAGAATTCCTGCGACAGTTAGTATAGCCTAATCCATACTGAAACCATTATGAAGTTTTCTTTCTCTTGGCTAAAGTGGTCTATCTAGAATCGAAGAAATAACCCTGTTGAGTTGTAAAAGTATGGCCCATTACTAAAAATTCTATCCTTGTCTTCCAAATTGTAAAGGATTATCGTGAAAAACCCCTTGGCACTGAGATGAACTTTGTAATCTCCCTTGGGGTTCCACTAGTCCTTGATCCATCTCAGGAGATCCCGTTCTGAAGGCCAGAGACCCAGGAATTGGCCTATGAGGGAATGCTCCCACATGAACTGAGTGTGTTCCGCAACCCTGGTTGAGCTTATGAGATATCTTAGAGGCTTATTAGATTGGGGAATTCATTTTATTGGTTCCCATCCTCGAGATTCTTTTGGATGAGACGTGTTTGGCTCCACATCCTTTGCTTTGTTGAATCCCTTCTCTTTGGCCAGGAGATGCTCTCTCAGGTGTGGTAGTGGCTCAAAAGTAGGGCTCTTGGCACGTAGTTCAACTCTATCATTTGATGCCACATTCCTGTACGAGGGGGTTTCCCCCCCTCTAGGCTCATTCCATACTATCAGTTACAGCGTATCTATTCAGTTCGACACGTCTTGTGCAACCGTTTCGATTGCAAGAGGAGCGGATCATACAGAGTATCGTTAGGGTTTCTCTAGGGTTTGAGAGGCTCCTCTAGTAAATCTCATCCATACACATAAATTACATGCATGTATTATGATTTATTATTTTTTTGAAAGTTACATATTTATTTTTTCCAAAGAAAATAAAATAATATTTATTTCTAAGAATGCAATCTATATATTTTTATCATTCCATGTAAATGATTAAAATGTCAAGATAACTAGAAAGTTATTGTGTTTTTTAAAATTGTTTTTGAATGTGTGTGTTTGTTGTGAATAATCATACATACATAATAATTCAAATATAGGAATGGGTAATAAGGTGTCGCCTAGACCAAAACATCTACCAATAAGGAAGGTAGTTTTTAATAAAATATTGACAAGAATAATAATATGACGAAAAAGAGGCTCAATGGCCAACATATTTTTATCCACACCAATTGTACATATTTATAGTAAAATGGGTGATGCCACCTCATAGAGAGATTTTCTCTAGATCCTAAAATCATGCATGATGACTAGGATAAGCAACCTTAACTAATTGATTAGTCATCATTTGAGGATATATTACTAATATCATAAATGAATAATACAAAGATAGGTGACAATTAAACTTAGTGATTGGTAAGGTAAGCCATAGGATAACACTTTCGGGTGCAATTCAATAAGATGGCATGCCTTTTGGATATTATTTGTCTTAGATTCATGGAGGGTTATGTATTTGGGTTACGTGTGTGGGTTAGTCATGTAGGTTAGTTGTGTAAGTTTAATTTGTGTCTTGATTTTTTGGGTTGGGTATATGGAGAAGGTGTATTTCTTATGTGTATCGACTAATACATCAATTATGTGTATACGTTTATGAATGGTTGTAAAGGTTATGTTAATTTTTATATGCATGATTATTTTTCTCATGTGTGTCATTTATGCGTATGAGTGGATTTCTCATGTGTGCCACCTATGTGTGTGATGGATTAGGTGCACGTGTTTGCTTGATCGTTACACACATGGGTCAACATAATGGATTTTCTACATGGGTTTCAAACATGGATTAGGTGCATCATTTAGATGCATGTTCTATGGATGTTGTATTCATCCTCTAGGAAAATGATCTTCCCTTTGGAAATTAGATTAGCTAAAATAGATCTAAACCAAGGAAATAATATAGAAAACATTTTTGTGGGGGTGGGGGGAATAACAAAGGAGACATAATATGTTTTCTCTTCTATTCCCACCACCTCCACCCTCATCCCCACCACCACCAATGTTTTATTTATTATTCTCCCCACCCGCACCCTCATCCCCACCTCCACAACTATGTTTTCTCTATTATTCCATCCACCCCCACAAATATTTTTTCTCTATTATTCCCCACACCCCCACCCTCACCCTCATATATGAGGATGGGGGTGAGGGGAATAATAAATAAAACATATTTGTGGGGGTGGAAAAATTAATAGAGAAAACATAATATGTTTTCTATAGTATTCCCCCCACACCCACCCTCATATATTCTCCCCACCCCCACACTCATCCCCATCACCACCCTCACATATGACGATGGGGGTGGGAGGAATAATAGAGAAAACATATATTTTATACAATTTATAATAAAATTATTTTTTAATTTAGGTTCCATACATTTTTACAAAAAGTAAGTTTAAAAAGAAAGATTGGAATTGAAGACCACCTTTATTTTTATAAAGTAACTTTCAAACAAATAAGATATAATAAAAGAATATCAAATTTTATAACAGATCAATGCCATTCCCTTTCCACTTATATTCTTCTTTTTTAAACTCATGTTCTCCTGACTTATATTTTTATTTTTTAAACTCATGTTATCCTAAAGTTACATGTTCACCGTAAAATCCAATGTCTTTAAGTGGAAACAATCACATACACCATCACACTTGGGTATGAGAAAATAATATTTCTGTAACGTCCCCTTCGTTACGACAACAACAGTGACGTACAAAAGGTAAATATTTTTTTTCGCGTTAGGAATTTAAAATCGTCGCAACATGATTAATAACATCACAAGAAACACATCGCCATAATTTAATAATGGCAAAATCATTGTGTTAACAAAATTTAAAAGTAACGCACAATTCAACATATAAACATAAGGAGCGGCGCAATTCAACACATCACGATCAACTGAAGAAAAATACTAATAAACGATCAACCATGTCACTCAGTTATAAATAACTATCCACCCAACCTATCCTGCATGGTTAGGACCTGGAAGACACATAAGCAATGCTCCAGTTCAGGATTCATCTAATTGATTTTGACTGTTTAAGGTCTCAGGACTAGCGACTGTTCTTAGGAACAAGGAGGTATCTATGCCCCCTTAATCAATCACAACTCATAACTCCAGACTATATTATCATTCATACATCAACATTATTTCTTGGCTCAAGAAAAATTTAATTACATAATCAATCATACATCAACATTATTTTCATGGCACAAGAGTAAGCTAATTACTTAATCAATCATACATCAACATTAATTCATGTCGCAAGAGTAATCATCAACTTTATTTTCATGGCGCAAGAGTAAGCTAATTACATAACTCATCATACATCAACATTAATTTCATGGCGCAAGAGTAATTGTCAACTTTATTTTCATGGAACAAGAGTAATATAATTACATAACCAATCCTACATCAACATTAATTTACACGGCACAAGAGTAATCATCAACTTTGATTTCATGGCACAAGAGTAATTATCAATTTTTATTTTCATGGAACAAGACTAATCATCAATTTTGTTTTCATGGTGCAAGAGTAATCTAATTACTTGATCAATCATACATCAAGAAGGACTCAGAGATCACCTGAAACTCCGTTTAAATTTAAAAGGAAGAACCAATCTTATTTAAAACAATGTATGAGAATTCCAATCTAATTTAAAAATCCATATTAGTTTTAAAGGAAAGACCCAATATTCTTTTTAATAATACATGAGAACTTCAAGACTACATCAATGTTCTTAAACAGGGATTGATAGGTTTTTATCTCCATCCAAATGGTATGTAGATCAAGTCCTATCCATTATAAAGGTAAGGACTCTAAGTTGGCTTGTAAATCCATTAAGGAACCCAAGGAAGACCCCACTAAAACATAGCAATGCCTATGCTATCTTTAAAAGTTCATTAAGAATTAAGGGGAGGTTATCCGAAATATTTACATAAGAATAAAAAAGCTAACTCATAGGTCAAAGTAGGAACCATCACATCAGAGAAATTGAGCGTTATAAGGGATTTTATATTAAATTACTTCTAGGTAAACATTTATAAGGTAAATCAATACAGGGAGATCTCAGTTAATTCGCTGGAAGCGAAACCTCGGAAGAAAATTCGCTACAGGATAAGTTCATTACAATTGCTAGAAAGGATCTCTGAAGGTAAATCCTCCTCAGGAGATGACTTATTAATTTTTTTTGGAAGGGAACTCTGAGTTAAATTTCTCTGTAGGAGAAATACACATTCCACTCTGAGTTAAACGCTGGAGGGAATCGCTGGAGGGAAATCTGAGTTAAATATTGGAGGAGAAGGGTGCATTTCACTCTGAGTTAATCGTTGGAGGGAGCTCTGAGTTAAACGTTGGAGGAGAAAGGCGCATTCAACTCTGATTGAAATGCTGGAGAGAATCGTTGAAGCGAAATCTGAGTTAAACGTTGGAGGAGAAGGGTGCATTCAGCAACACGAACCCTATCAGAGGAAGAGAAAAGGGAAGGTCGCAATAACATGCTCGATCTCTGTGAAAGGAAGAGAAAAGGAAGGGCACATTAGCATGGCTGATATCTGTCAAAGGAAGAGCGAGGGAAGGGTGCACTAACACATAGAGACCTTCGAAATATCTGTGGGGTTGTGCATTGGCACAATGGCGATTGAACTGGAAGGGGTGTTGGTGACTGACACAAAGAAGCATTCGAATCAGTATAAGTGTGTGTGCGATTTGCACAGTGGGGCGAATTGATTTCGTTGGGTTGAGTGCGTCTGGCGCAAAGGAAACTTTCGAGTGATTGTATGTGTGTGTGTTTTGCAGAGTGGGGAGAATTGATTTCGCTGGGGTATGGGCGTCTAGCGTGAAGGGAGCTACCCACTAAAGGAAAAATATGCATTAACAGTCTCTTTACCTTCGCAAAGCCATCAATTCGTTTTGTGAGAAAAAGAAGGGATTTTTCATTTTTCTTACACACCGCACATGGGAAGATCCTTGGCCATTTGTGCAATTTATCATTTCTTAAGTTTTGATTTTAACAAAAATTTCAGACGAAGTTTGGCATTGCCATCCCTATAGCTAAATCCAAATCTAGAGAATGATATTCTTTAAACAGTGGTCGAAGTTCATGATCATTTAGAACAAGATGAGAAAAATAAAAAATTAAAATTAGAAGGAAGCTAACACAATTCCATTACTTGGTTGCAAGACAGGAATATCAATTTCAACTCAACACTAAACTTATCAAGGATTCATAACAACTCAACATCAAATTTTCAATCATAGTTCATGGAAAATTACAAAAACTCTTTTATCAATTAATATTATTACAATTATAATCCTCAAGAAGAATACTGTAACTGACGATGATGAAATTGAAGATGTTCTTCTGTAGTGGTGCTCCTTCCAATCTCCCGCATTCTAATCATTGTGACTTCACCAGTACCTCCCAGCGAACTCTAGGGGTACTCTTCTTCCCCTTAGGGGTACTCTTCTTCCCCCTTATCCCCCCATCCGCAAAGGGGCCACACACACAAAACCAAAAAAATACTCTAGCTCTGAGCTTGCCTCGCAAGGTAGAGCCACCACTCTTTCTCTAGTTGGTATAGCAACCCTCACAAGTAAAACTAGTCAAACATATTGCAGCATAACTTTACCCATAACCAGTGTGATCCATTTCCCATGTTGACCATTCGTTTTATAGGAATTCTCTTAATGACACCTCCCCATTTGCACAATTAATTGCTTTTTAATTAAATAAAGTAGAATTTATTCCCCCCTTATACATGTCATCCTCTCCCCCAAGTTGCACAAGCAATTCCACAAATTTATTTTAATTAAAGTCAATTTCCCTCACCTTTCCTAAAAACGCTCCTTAATTCACTCCTTGTTTTATTTTTACTACCCATATTCCCATTTAATGAGTGACGCTTTATTAAATCTGAGTTGAGTTAAAATACGAGTCTTCTTCTAGTTAGACTAGTGTTAAGTATACTCTAGATACCATTCTATGCATACACAAATTCTTTTATTCTTTGTTCCTTTTTTATCTTAAATTTCAATTTGATATTTCCTTCACACATGTGTATTATATTAATTATTTAAATATATTTCACTTTTTCTTAATTCTTAACTTGATTTATTTCATCCCCTTTTTATTTAAATTATATTCTAGTTTTAGTCTTCTTAACAAACTTAGACTTAGGATTAATTTTTTAATAGGATTAGACTTTCATTCGAGGATTTACAATTAATAATTTCAATCCTTAATTAATTAATTAAATCCGACAATGCTTAAGTTTTTTACAAGGTTTAATTATTTGCTCAAAGTTTTTTAGGCCAACTAGATTCATTGACTCAAGTGTTACTTACACGACATGCCCTTCAAGATGCACTCCAGGCTCTAAGGGTGCCACTCATCTCTAACTGGTTTTGGTAGTTTTTCAACCCTTGGAGTCAGCACTCCATTCGAGCAACCTTGTGAGAGACTAAAGGCTTATAAGAAATAAGGAACCCACCTTATTGTGCGCCCCTTAGAAATCTTCATGAGCAATTGTCTCAGTCTGCCCTCATGACATCTTGGACCTCTCGAACTAGGTAATCATTAACCTACAATTCGAGCCACAATAGGAGTGCTAGTAGGTTGTGTCAAGGACTCTACCACACCTCTCCCTCAATATATGGTCTATGTGAAAGGCCCCTTTACTCCTTATCTGAGTTAGATTAGCAAGCATTCATCATCCTGCATCCATCAACGAAACACTATCAATGATCCATATATAAAATCATACTATAGTCGATCATATGTCTATATGCATAAATGAAGTACTCAAACCAATACAATGCACTCCCTGACTCAATCCAAAGTCCAAGGAGGCTCATTGATGCCCTCAACATCCACAATCTGTCAAGTGTCCTGCACACTTAGGTAAACTCGTCAATAGAATCTATCAATACATATATATCAAATAGCATTAAATCACAAACATCAACATCATCATAAAATCCATAAGCGAAATATATAACCATGTATTATAACCGGATCACTTACATGCAAGTGTCCTCAAAAGATAAATCAATAACATGTGATTGCAAGAGAGAGATGTTACAATTTCCAAATTAATTTTGAAACCTTATATGCTTTGTATTAGATTTTACTACCCAAGTTAATTTTCCTTTATGTTTCTAATTTTCTGAAATCATAGAAGATATAGGGAAAACATACTATTAAGATAAAAAAGTACTTTCCTTTATACTTATAATTTTCCAAGATCGCATATTGCATAAAGAAAGGAGGATTCATAGATAGAAAATGAAGCAAATTTCAAATATAAACATAAAACCAAAGTGAGAAATTAAAGTATCAAAAACAAGGTTAAAAAAAATGAATTTGTATACTTTTAAATGTTATATAATTGTTTGTATCATGGGAAAATATAAATATTTTTATCCAAAATTAAAAAGGGGAATCTAACTGGAAACAACATTCTAATATTAGAGTAGTTCACTCAATTTGGAAATTTGTAGAAATAGTAAAATATTGAAATACTTTGTTTCATGTAATGAAAAATATTGAAGATATCAATTAACAAATGGAGTGAGTATTCATACAATTTTTGATACGATGTCATGAAACATGCTATATTCAAATAGGTCGAACACTTAAGGAAATCAGTTATACATGCAAATTAAATATTAGTGTACTAGTTTTTAAGTGGTTAAAATCTTCAAAGGGGGAAAAGTTTCATGGCTCTATAAAATATGGCTAATTGAGCCAATATATTAATTCTTAAAGAAAATATATTACTTGCACATCCCTTAACAATCAATCATATGTAAATGGCACTCCATGCTCTATAAATACAAATCATGGACCACTTGTGTGAGAAGTAATGGTTTAAGTGATGTAAGTATCAAGAAGAATATAAACTATTGGATCACTTTAAATCTTTTGGATCACTTTAAGTCTAGATCATAATCGTGATCATCATATTAATTAGTTGTCAAAGCATATTAAATAAACATAATAAAGAAACTAACTTTACCAAAAAACACATTAAACCAATTTAAACTTTATTAACTCTGAGTAACTAAATATCATAAAATTTTCAACCATTTATATTAATAACTCTATTTCACTAGTTTATAACACCAAATTTCACTTTTCACTAGTATATAACATTTAACACTTACACACTATTTTATATTGAAAATTATTTTTATAATAATGCCCTTCACATTACTAAGTTCATATTTCCAATAACATATTATATTATTCCTCTCTAAATGAAAAAAAAATCATTTAACAAAAGTGGAATGTGTATTAATTATAGAGTTATCTTCTAGAGCACTGACACTCACCGCAATATTATCCTATGTGTGTTTCAAACATTTATGATGCTCTATGAGCAAGTCTCAATTACCTCACATAAGGTCTTTTAAAGTGTGCCTAAATTTTAAAGTACAATGTCCATGCCCACATCTCCATGCTTATGATGCTCTATAAGCAAGCCTAGATTACCTCACATAAGGCCGTATAAAGTGTATCTAAATTTTAAAATGCAATGTACATGACAACATCTCCATGCCTTATGCAAGCATGACATACCATCGAATATAATTCCATCCGTAAAATATGTCTATGGAGCTAGCTACACTCTACTTATAACTACATCATAGTTCCATTCATCCTCCAATTAAAATCATGTCTTATTTCCAATGAAATTGATAAGGTTCCACTTATGCTTTACCTAAAATTCAGGGTTCCACCTTTATTCTATCTAAAACATTTTCATAGTTAAAACTTTGCTAGAATAGAAACTACTACATGGTTGACACTAAAAATGGCATGGTTCCACCAATGCTTTAGGCATAACATTGAGTGTATACTATATTTTCAATGGCCTATAGAGCAATGTATATCATGGTATTCCATGTGTGCATATAGAATATAGATGTGATAATGGACATTATATTCTAATATTGATACTATCAAACAAGCATTGCATCATCCATGGCAAGGTGCTTAAAGCTTCTCTATGTCATATTATATTGTATTTGTAATCTTTGGTTAATCAAAGTTAGAGTTGATTTGGTAATTACTTTTGAAATCCACAATGTATCATCAAAGTTAAAGTTGATTTTGGTAATTACTTTCGAAATCCACAATGACACCATGTATAATGGGGTGCACTAAATTGCTATTTACTTATTAGGAAATGAGAAATAATGTTTACTTATTAAGACATGACATGATAATTACATATTGAAAAAACATTAATAACAATATTGACATTATATTTGTAATCATCTTAATATATAAAGATTCCAACATTATATTTGTAATCATTGATTTATCAAGGTTATATATAAACATGGGACATTATATTTGTAATCATCTTAATATATAAACATTCCGACATTATATTTGTAATCATTGATTAATCAAGGTTAAAATTGATTTGATAATTATCTTTAAAATCCAAAAAACAAACAATATTCACATAAAACAAAAACATTAATAAATTATATATTGATATATACACATTTAGATATTAAATGTCTCAATTGAGTGCTAGTATGTATCCCAAAATATATCACCATTAATCTTGGAATACCCAATCATCATTGTTTACTTCATTAAATCATTAACACATTTCCTTGCGACGCTAGCGATAAAAAAGTACTTTAGAATATTAAGAGGTACAACGAAAAACACAATAAAAGGTTAGGCCGTTATTTTCCGTGTTCCCTGTCACCTATATTTAACGCAATTCATCGCTACATGTGGTCATTAGTTAAGAGGTAGACATCTTGATTATATTTCATTGAGGAAATCTCTTTGTATTTGTTAAACATACAATGAATGGAATGATACGATACATCTATGAACATGAATGTTGTATAAGATAACAATAACTTTTAGTGATATGTAGAATTTATGCAACTTTTAATGTTGTGTTGTATAAGATAACAATAACTTTTAATGATATAAATCACATGTTGAAAATATTTTATTATATATCAAAGAAAATGAATGGGTTAATATTGTAACAAAGTTTTCTAAATTATAAAATCTTATAATTAAATAACTTGAAATTTTAATTGATATAGGATTTTGATTGATTTTTTTAAGTATTTTGATCAATTTAAAATTTAAAATGGAGTAAACATGTAGGTAAAGTTTTTCCACATGTAAAACTTGCATTGTGTGAAACTTAGATTATGACTAAAATTTTGGTCACACTTAACATCATTTTTCATTAAAAAATGAGGTATTCCTTTTAAAAGAAATGGTGTATTTTTATTGATTAAAAGGTGTTGTTGAAGCTATTGAGTATAAAAAGAATGACCAAAGAGAAGTGAAAAAATCTAGTTTATCCACCACAACTTTCATCCTTCTAGGTATATCATAACTTCTATTTCTCCATAGCCTAAGTTTACTACAATTTTGTATAGAATATATTTCGTAGAAAATACCATTAATAGATATAGAAAAAGAAAACACAATTATTCAATAGAGGGCCTATCATTTGAAACCTTGTCTTCATTATCTTGACTTAGTATTAGGGTACTCAAGTCCAGGATCAAAGTCACTTCCCTCATGGGTGAGATTTCCATGGTCTACCCTGAACAAGAATTCAATGGATATGCAATGCACACGACCACTTGAGAGGCTTAATGAATGTCGAGCAATATTCCTTGTTGTCATGTACCTTACTGCAACTTACATTTTCAAGCATGATGAGGATCTTCCTTTCAAATTACATCTCCCTTAAATGTGGATCCATGTTTCAATTCCAACATGCCTTCCACATTCTATGAATCTTGTACCCACAAGTCACATTCCCACTCAGACTCTATACCTTAGACTTTATATGAAACAAATGGGATGTCGAAACAAAACGATCCCTTCATGAAATAACATCCATACCATTACCATGTGCTTCATTGAGTGAGACCATGATGCTGACATTTACCCCATTAGTACTAGTGAAAGACAAAGGGATAGAAGTTAGGGAGGGCGGGGAGAAAAATACCACCCCATTAATCAATAAGGAACTATGGGCTTGATCTATGGCTTTATTGGCCATTGCATCAGCTTGAGTGTTGTTTTCTCTGAAGATGTGAAAAACGTTGATAGAGCAGACATTTAAGATGGATCTAATGTGTCCAATCATGACCTTCATACCTAAATCCTTTGTATATGAGCCTATCACAAAGTATATTATTGTATTTTTTAAATAGTTGACAATGTTTAGCTAAGATATTTGACAACTTTTAGCAATCTAAATCCGTTAAAAAATTGCATATGCCTAAGCTTTGTTATTCAAAGAGATCCCATATTCGAATAGATATAAGCTTCTTGATTTCCTCTAGGGACAAAAAGAACCCCCAACCCCACACCTACCTCCCTTGGATTTCCTTTAGAAGCAATGTCAAGATAGAGAGTGTAGCACATCTAGGAGTGCAACAAGAATTCAATCTCAAAAGGTGAAATTCGAAGCTGCCATAATGATATTTGGGAAATATTGTTGATAATAGTGAATTTCAGGTTTAATTTATTCATCTAGAGCTCATCCTCTAGACACAAACATTGCAGAGCCTCTATTATGATCCTCTTGGAGTTAAAATATTCATATAATTGACATAGGTAGGTAGAGGTTACTGAGTGACCATTGGAGTTCTGGATCTTGAAAATTGCCCTATTTATTTCTAATCACAATTTCCAACAAACATACATTGGAGATGCCATCCAGGCTCTTTAGAAAAGAGGTTTGGACCTAAATGATCCATGATAAAAAGATCCCCATTTTCCTAAAAGAGGTTCTATGGAGGAGGGCCAGGGGACTCAATAGAACACTTTTGTAGTTACGTTATACGAGACCTTTTTGGTGAATTCACATTCCAGAAATAAATGTAGGATATTTTCAGAGTTCCGTCGACACAAGGAACAACATAATGGACCTAGGAAACCTCTTCTAAAAAGGTTCTCCCTAGAGAGAATTTTCCCATGATCCAGAGTCCAACAAACAATGCTTATCTTTGGAAGCCCATCATTACACCAAATATTTAACCATACATTAGATTTCTCATGTAGGTTAACCTACTGAAGAAGTGCAACACATCCACTTTTGACCATGTAGCCCATCACTCCCCAACCTCTATTGCTCCTAGCCTACAAGTGAATTGGAGTCACCACTTGAAGATTTAACAAAAATGGACCGAACAAATCCTTAAGGTGGGGAGGAAATTCCCCTAAGGACCATCCCGACCACATACTATTTGAATTCCAACAACAAAGACTTGTTAGAATTCTAAAACCAAAATCTAAGAGGAGAGAGAGAGTGATCTTGGATTAGGGGAGATTTTCCCAAGAAACTACCTTTCCAAATATTAATATTTTGTCACTTCCCTAGAATCCAAGTGAAGGAATTTTGGGAGTGTGTGAGAGAGCCTCTGAGAAGCTTCCAAATAGGGGTGCCACTTATAATCACAGGAGTGATATCAAGCCATCTTCTTTGTTCCCTAGAGAAGTATTTTTTAAGAAGGTATTTTTTCCACTAGTCTCGATCTTCTGAGACTAGCCTCCACATAATTTTAGAATCAATGGCTCAATTGATAATACCAAGGTCCCAGGCACCAATACTGCCATGTTATTTTGGAGTTATTATCAAGAAATAATTAACTAAATGAAAGCGTTTCATATTAGTTTTTCCCTCCTACCAAAGAAATTTTGGAATTTCTTGGGATAGACCTTTTTTTATACTTGTTGGAGCCAAGAGAGAGGAGAATTCAAAAATAGGTAGCACCGATAGGACAGACATGATCGACACCAACCTTCCGACTGGATTTAACCAAAACCCCCTAGAACACATATTTTTCTTTAATTTTTTAGAATATGAATTTCCAAGTTTTAATAGGGAGTGAATGAAGGTAGATATACATTCCCAGACATTTAAACAATTTCCAACTTGAAAAAAAGGAAATTGAAGGACATTGGCTATGGTCATGAGGGAATGTGCACTCACGTTCCATTACTCAAACAAAATATTCTTGTTGATAATGATCATAAGAAAATAAAAACCTTATTGTATCTAATATTCTTCAATATGTCAACATTATTCTTCAATATGTGCACTCACACTCCATTACTCAAACAAAATATGATCATAAGAAAATAAAAATCTTATCGGTCATGATTTTCCTCAATATGTCAATATTCTTCAAACTTTATTGGATATTTTATGTCAACATTACATAAATAATAATATTATATAATTTCATCAAAAAATTAATGGATATGCAAAGAAGGAGAAAATTCTCATGAGTGCTAAGAATTCATAGGAGTTTTTAGCCATCCCAAAGATTTTGATGTTGATTTGTAAAATGACGTTGCATTTCCATGTCCAACAACACAACTCAAGTACCATGTGATGAGTGAAATCTCTTGGCTACTTAGCACTCACCAAAAGTTCTAGATAAATAATAAATCTAATTACTATGAAGATTTATATTTAATATCTTATTAATTATGTTTATTTAATCTTATTAAAATCAATAAATTATATTGGTTGTATTTCTATAAAAGAAAATTAGGTAGAGTTATTGGGTATGATCTTTATGATCATTTGTTAACTGAACATTGTCAAAACAACTCACATAAATATTCTTTGAGGAATCAAACATAAATATCTTAGTGAGATGAAACATTGCACCAAATATTAATGAAGGGAATGCACTTTTGAGGAAACACATTGTCTTGAAGATATCAAATTGTAATTTCTCAAGATCTCTTTCATTATTTTTGCACAAATGTGACTATAAATGTAGAAAAGCCTATAAATGACCCTTTTGAAAACACTTGGAAGATCATTGTGGAAGGTACTAGGAGGAGTTGTTGTATTATAATGAGGAAATCATGTGTTTTCATATCACAAAAATTAAGATGTTCCATAAATATATGATTTCTAGACATAAGACTACAACCATCTAAAACTTTTAATGAAAAAACATGTTCATTAGAGGTTCTCTTCGTATTTTTTGAAAGAGTAAATGATGTATTGAAAGGAATAATTTTTTTCCATCATCATGTAGCAACAATGATTTTCTTATACCCATTTTTTCCAAAGTATTGTATGATTTTCCCATCCTTAGTATTTTCTTATGTATCTTAAATGTCTTGAAAGAAGTTTTCACAAACATTCCTTCTAAGATGCATCATGTATAAAACATAACATATTAGATGTTCCTTCAACCAAACATATAACATTATTGTAAACATCATAATGCACAGAGAATCATAAACAATGCATTCAACATGTAGTACATAAACATGTTGAAATCCTTTAAGTAACCATTTTTTAATAGTTAATCATGATTTATTAGTATATATACAACCCGAATTTACATTATGAATTCTAGTGTTCCATCCACTTAACAACATTCATTTACATAATGAATTCTAGTGTTTCATCCATTCAACAACATTATGTGACCTATGAAACATATTCGAAATAAGGTTAGTATTATAATAAAATGAAGTTAGTATCATAATAAAATGAAGGTGGTGAATGTTCTACCTATAGATTATTTTTATCCTTAATTTTTGTTCTTGGTGTTGTGTGAATAATTCAACAATTTCATTA
This sequence comes from Picea engelmannii, assembly GCA_009831015.1. Classification (NCBI taxonomy): domain Eukaryota; kingdom Viridiplantae; phylum Streptophyta; class Pinopsida; order Pinales; family Pinaceae; genus Picea; species Picea engelmannii. The sequence goes on from ML778550.1 coordinate 1,159,224, forward strand.
GACACTTAAATCTTTTGAGATCAAGTATCAACCTTGTATTGGAATTTAATTTTAATATTTTTCTAAAAAAAATAGTCTTTTTAATATATATGTATCATATCATAATTTTATTGTTTTCCCTCCGAAATTATTAATTTTAACATAGATATATTATAAATCAATTTCTTTTAATGAGATTAGTTTTTATGAAATTTGTTTTGCATGATAACCTAGGTTTTAAACTAGCTATTAATATGAGGAGTCACCTAAAAAAATTCATATATATATATATATATATATAATCATAATCCAATCTTTGTTATTTTAATAATTTTATCAATTATACTCTACTCGTTATGATATTAAGGGGCGCTTTTTTTTCACATTTTTAAATTCATTAGAAAAAAGTGTTATTAATTAATATTTAGTATTATTAATTAATATTATAATAATGGTCAAATATTTCATGTGGTGATGAAAGATTTCGGATTTAACATTAGAAAATTCTAAATTTCATTAAAAAATGGTATTGATTAATATTTAGTGTTATTGATTAATATTATAATAATTGTCAAATAAATAAACAAGTAACTAAACAGGTCATGTATAATGTGGCGATGGAAGATTTTGGATTCAACAATAAAAACGTGTTTTTGAATTAAAATTTTATATGATTTTCAAAATAATTTTTTTAGACCATAAATAAATATAATGTAAAGTAAATAATCATAAAATTTCTGTAATTATTGTGTAATTGGTTAATTCGTTTTAAGGGACAAATTTCAAGTGTTTAAAAAAATAAATTTAAATATTCTAAGTAATTATTTTATTACGATATTTATATATGATGACATAAACTAATAATATAATTTTGTTTTTGTTTGTTTTTTATATTAAATAATATAATTTTATTTTTGTTTTGTTTTGTTTTTTATATTGATGATCATGTTGATTAATGTTCATTAAGACTGAATTGTTTTATTTCACTTTAAGAGGGTAAGTTATTACTTGTGATTATTTAGAATTTTGTTTTTGTGCTCGAAAAGTATTAAGAGAAGCTTTCCAAGATCACTATACTTTTGTTGAGTTAAGAGGTTAGGAAGGTTGGTAGTGTGATAAATATTTTGAAAATGAGATCTAATATGGGTATAGGCTGGAGAATCTAAGAGAAAGTGATTTTCAGCTTCAACCTTCTTAGTGTCACAAAGGTGACACATTCTTTCATACCATGGTGTTTTAGGAATTGACCAACGCCCAGTTTCACTATAGAGCTCGTGAGAATTTGTTCTTATCTTACCAATGCTTATTTTTTTCTTTACAATGGTCAAACATATAGACAATTTTGATATTCTAGATTAGGGTTGATTACATTTTTATAATACCTTAATTTTCTTTTTTCCTCTAAGTCTTTATCACACCAAATATTTTTCTTAAATTTTGATTTAACATTTTTTTAATAGTATCTTTATTCTGCAAAATGGTTTCTTCCATGATTCCCCAATAGTTTAGCCAAGACCGAGCGTATTTATGCCATCCTCGCTTGAGTCGATGGTGGTTATGACTTGATTTTGAAGAAATTTTAGGTAGCCTCTTGTCTTCCATGTTGTTTAACTTGTTCTTATACATTATGTATCTAGTCATAGCCATGCTCTCAATGGGGGAGAGACTTGTTTCTAAGAGGAGGATGAGATAGGGTGTATTTCCTTTAATTTTGAGATTACAGGTTATAAAATTCTTTTGTATTTTCTCTATCTTTCTCTAGGATTCACGAGAGATACTATAGGCCCAAGATTCACATCCATAAAGAATAACAAGTGTAAAAAGAGCCTCAAAGAGGAGTTTCTTCTTGTCCCAACTCCAAAGATCAACTGATTTACAATTGTTTTCAAGCCTATAATAAGTTTTTCATCCACCAATAATCCTTTTCTCAATGCTATAATTCCAATTGATCTTGTGGTGAATATCAATTCCAAGATATTTGTATGAAGTCACTTCCTCCAAGTTGTTGTTGTCATATACAAAGGTATCATAAGGGATGTTATTGGATTTAATAATCATGACCTTAGTCTTATCAATATTAACAGTCATACCCATATTGGAGCAAAAATTCTTGAGTATTCTTAGTTGTTTTTCAAGATCATGGGGAATACTTTCCATAAGAATGATATCATCAGCATAAAGAAGAAGATAGATGATTATACCAGTGAGAGTAGGGCTGACACAACCTGTTTTTTCCAAGAATTCTTCTAACTTATCAATGTATATGTCAAAAAGGGTAGGGGACAAGGGACAACCTTGTTTGACTCTGATATTTCAATTAATCTGTTTTGACCATCCCTTGGTGTTTTTAAAATTAAAAATAATGTTCTCATACATCCTTATTGTAGCAACCCTCAACTCGAGAGACACTTTTATCTCTTCCAACCTATTCCAAAGGTTTTCCCTAGGAATCATGTCAAAAGATTTTCTAAAGTCAGCAAAACAACAAAAAAGATTGGTTTCAGTATTACTGAACTCCTCTGCAATGATCCTAAAGGTAACAAGATGGTCCACAGTTGAATGATATCTCCTAAACCCAACCTGACCTTCATCTCTTTTACCATGAATTTCTAGCCAAATGCTAATCTTCTTTTCCAAAATAATTCCATAAAGCTTGGCTAAAATTGGGCTAATCATAATGGTCATATAATTAGAGGGAATGTTTCTATCCCCATTTTTAAAAATAGGAACAATGAGGATTTTCATCTAGGGTTTAGGGAAGCGATGCTTGACTGCTAAATTGAATATGTAACATCCCCATATGGTATGACTCCTACAGTGTACAACCGGTAAAAGCACCCTTAAATTTNTGTGTAGGAAGGTAATAATGACATTATACTCAACATCGCAACACGACGACAACACTACACATGCAAACCATGCCACAACAACATAACGGACTAACATAAAAGCACATCAAGCACCTGGAAGCAATGTACGACATTCAACCGACGAAAAATAAGAATGACTACCCGCCCGTCCTACCCTGCAATGGTTAGGACCTCTAGGACACATAAGAAACACTCAAGCCAAGGTTCCCATTTATTTTGACCATTTAAGGTCTCAGGGCTGGCGACTGTTCGGAGGAACAAGGAGGTGTTTACATCCTGCCTGACACAAGCAGACCAAGCCTACTAAGCTAAGGACAATCATCCTAACAACCCAAAATTAATTACACAAGTAACTAGAACCCTTACAGTGAGCAAAATCAATCACATTGAATGTTTACAAAACCACGTACAACCATTAATTAATATTAAACAACAACCATTAATCAAGGCTAAAAGGTCATTATCTATGACTTAAATTGGTGTTAATTACATGTCAATTAACTAGTCTAAATTCCATCAGTCAACGAGTTACGCACTGAACTTAACATGAATTACGACTCAAATTTAGCAAGTCTGGGTTACCATTTAGGCGATATCTATAAATCCAACTAACCATAAACTTGAATAACAACATAACATTCTTAAAGTGGAATTCTACCTATAGCACTTATGAACAATTAAATCTCAACATTAGTCTAGATATAATGACTGAACTAACCACACTAGCTGTTTATTATCATTGAGGAGGAAACTGCCAGCTAATAACATTGTTCTAGCAAATCAACAAGGTAATTACATATCTATTACATAACAATTTATTACAACAGTTAACAAGGAATTTAACATAATGATTAGCATAATCAATTAATTGAGCAATAACGTGGTAGTTTGCATGACTATTTTCATAACAAGTATTATAGCACTAAAAAGGTGATTATCGTGTTAATTAACATAAAAATTAATATAACGGCAGCGAGGAAATTTATATGACGGTTAACATAATGTTTAATAGTGCAAAAACAAGGCAATTTACATAACTGTTAACCATTTAACTCGCTTGGCATTTATTTAATAAGTAGGAATCTGCTGACCATTTACAGTGCTGTAGCAATTGTTTTGGCATTTAGAAGGGCAATTGATGTAGCATTTAACATTGCAATTAACAAGCCAATTAACTGTAGCAATGGTTCTGGTAAATTCGTGGTCATTCCAGCAAGCTCAGTCAACATTCTAAAGGCAAAAATCATGGGTAATTACAACAAGCTCTCGCAACATTCTAAAGGAAAAATCGTGGGTAATTATAGCGAGCTCTGGCAACATTCTAAAGAAAACTCGTGGGTATTTAAACAACAATCAAAGTCAACTTTTAAAGGAAATAATCATGGGCATTAAACAATGGTCTCAGACAGGTTCTGAATGGTAAAATCGTGAACATTAAACAATGGTCTCATACATGTTTTGAATGGCAAAGCGTGAGAATTTAAACAATGATCTCATGCATGTTTTGAATGGTAAAATCGTGAGCATTAAACAATGGTCTCATCCATGTTTTGAATTGTAAAATCGTGAGCATTAAACAATGGTCTAAGACATGTTTTGAATGGAAAAACGTGAGCATTTAAACAATGATCTCAGACATGATTTGAATGGTAAAATCGTGAGCATTAAACAATGGTCTCATACATGTTTTGAATGGAAATTCGTGAGCGTTTAACCACAATCTTAGCCACGTTTTGAATGGAAAAATCAAGGGTAATTAATCAGCTATCACAGTCTCATTTTAAAAGGAAAAAACGTGTACATGGACACACCAAAAGGGCATTCATGTCTATCCGTAATTAAAATATGCAAAATGATGTGCCCAAAATGCACCAGAAGGAACTCCATGTTGCCAACATCATTTAAAAGGGAAAAACGCTGGCAAAATGCGAACATGGAAATGAATTCGTTTTCCATTGCCAGGATACCAATGCCACGGAGACAGGAATACAAAAAAACATTTTTCATCTCCCAGACACCAATATAAAATATAGATAGGAAATGAAACGTTCTTCCCATTCCAGAGTACTAATACAATGCATAAAAGAATACAAAAACATTTTTCATCTCCCGGACACCAATATAAAATGCAGATACGAAATCAAACATTCTTCCCATTTCCAGAGTACCAATACATTGCAGCCAGGAATACAATTTTTTTTTCCATTTCCAGGATACCATTATAAAAATTCAGACCTGAAATCAATTCATTTTTTTTTCTCATTGCCAGAATACCCAAAAATTTTCAGATCGGAAATCAATTCGTGCTTCCAATGCTATAACCCCAATACAACGTAGACAATAGTAAGAGAATGCAAGGATCCGATGGGAAAGGTCATGGAATGATTGTCGGGGTTTCTATCAGTCAGGGCATAGAGAAAACCAACCAGGACATAAGACAATCCACACGTACAGGTCATTTCCAGATGACCGAATCAACAATCAGCTAGGGACAAACATCAAGGGTAGCCGACTAATATGTTTGTCCTTCGCTCATCATCCTCACACAGAAAAGCAGGGCATTGAGATCCATAGGTCTTTTAACGCTAAGGCGATGACCATAGATCAGGCTCCTGGCCAGCTGCTCAGGTGAGGACTGGTGAGCTAGGGATGAAGGCTAAACAACCACGAAGGTCACAATCAACACAACAAGGTGGTCAAGACATGTGGGAAATCGAAGGCCATGGGAGTCAACAACCATCGAGCTAGGCTAAGGAAAGTTTCAGTCACCAATTTTAAAAGAAACATCATTTTACTTTTACATTTAATAAGCAAATCCAAGCATAAGTCCTAATACATTCTACCATACAAAAATGAAGAGAGTGTATCGTTGCCTAATCGCCCACTCCGAATTACGTCCCGCGTGCTCCGTGCAACTCCCGCTTGCCGATTGTCGAGACTTCATCGGTACCTCCCAACCAATGCTAGGGGTACTCTTCTTCCCCCTTAGCCCCCCTGAGCCGCAAAGGGGCCACACACTCACTATCTAGAGATTTTGACTAGCACCCATCTCGCCTCGCAAGGCCGAGCTACCACTCCTCACCGAGCTGGGTATCCCAACTCCCACCAGTTAAGTTAGTCAAGTAGATATTTCTGCAGCGTAACATTACGCAAATAGAAGACGATCCTCCATCCTCCTCCTTCCTTCATTATATAGAGTTTCAAACTTCCTTTCTTTCCTAAAATCTCATTTCATTAAAGTTTTAAAAATAAATTCCTAAAAATTCCTCTCCGTACAAGTGTCCACCATCCCCTACATTCCTCCATAATTTAATTTCTTTAATTAATTAATTATCTTTATTGCCCTCACCCACCTAGAGTTATTCCTAGAATCACTCCTAGGTGTCCCCAAATTCTCTTGCAGGTTTTAATGGCTTTCCCTATTATTAAATTGCTAGTTCAGTCTAAATTAGAAAGCTCTTAAATGGTACATACTTTTTCTAAGTTTGACTTTCCGCTTTTTCCCTTATGTTTCCCTTTTTATGTTTACCTCTTTTCCTAGTTTCCTAATTTTTTTAGATTTTCCCTCTTTCCCCTTTTAATTAGAACTCAACAATGCAGGTGTGGAAATTAACCCTTTTTCCCTTTTCTCATTTAATTAGTATTTTAAAATTATCAAAATAATAAAACCATTAATTCCCCTTTTTCTTTTAAATTTTATTCCAACAATTTTTTTTTAATGAATAAATTAAATTTCTTATTCCCTTCGTGTTACAAGATTTAATGAAGGGCATAATTATTATTTATGTGGTTTTTATTTTTACTATTATTATTGTTATTTTTTTTATAGAGATAAAATTTTACCACTAGCATAGTTTAGACTTAAACCTTAATTTTTTGTACAGGGCGACATTTAATTAGGGATTTTTTTTTTTTAATTTCTTAACACATTATTTGTTCTAAGGCCATCTAGGTTCATTCTTCTATCATCAACAATGTGGCATGTCCTTCAGGACACACTAAGTGCTCCAAGGGTGACACTCACCTTAATCTGTTTCCCTTGTGCGACGTGCCCTTCAGGACGCACTACGTGCTCCAAGGGTGCCACTCGCCTCCTGACTGACTTGGTAGACATCAATAACCCCTGGAGTCAATACTCCTCCAGGTGAACTTGTGGGAGACTAAGGACATCTAAGGAATAAGGTCCTTGCCTTATTGTGCACCCCTTAGAATCATCGTGAGCGACTGTCGCAGTATGCCCTCACAACATCGTGGGTCCTCTCGAACTAGGTAAACGTTAAACTATAGTTCGAGCCATGATGGGAGTGCTAGTAGGGTTTGGCAAGGCTACTGTCCACACCTCTCCCTCAACATCCCTAGTAGTTGTGCATGACCCCTTTACTCCACATGTGAGTCTGGTTGGCAAGCTATCGTCAGCGTGCATCATCAAAAAATCATGTCAGAACATATCCATATCATATCATCTAATCAGATGCACTAATATCATAGTAAAACAATCAAACCCCAATGGTACACTCCCTGACTCGATCCAAAGTCTAAGGGGTTCCATTGATGCCTCTGCATCTTTGAGGTCCAAAATCCTACACACTCAGTAAATCGAGTCAATAGCACCTGTCTATGCCAATGCAGTAAAACAACATGTCATCAATCCATAATGCCTCATAATCAAAATCAAAAGTTTGAATAGCATAGTAATCCAGATCACTTGCGAGAAAATGTCCTCAAAGAATAAGTTCGATCAATGCACTAGAGTAGGATGTTACATAAGAGCTTATGTATGTGAGAGATAAGGATTGGCCCTCCGATTTTAAATTTTTTAGCTTGGTAGCCTTCAATGTCCTTAGCTTTCCCATTTCTGAGCCGCTTAATCCTGAACTCTATGTCATCTAAAGAAAAAACTTCTTCCTTTGTAGGGGCAATAAGAATGTTGTCCATGGCATTAGGGAACTCGTAAATACTTTTAAGGTAGGAATTCTAGTCCATTAAGGAAATCCTATTATTTTGTTTAGTATTGCGTTTTAGAATTTGCCTCCATAACTTCTTAGGATCCAACTTGTATGGTTTTGAAAGTTGCTCTTGCCTTTTATTGATATAGTATCTTTTTTCCCTTTTAATTAGGGCTTTATACTTATTGATCTTATCGAGTTTTAAGGGCTCATTAGAAGCGTCTCTAATGGCTTTCCTAACAATTTTACATTCTTTATCATACCAAGGGTTGGTTGTTCTATTATTCTTTTTATAGGACGCCTCGAAAGAGAAAGGGTAGTTGTAAAATTATGATAGAGTTCTTGATTGTTGTCCTTATAATTTAGGAGGTTTAATTTACTATTTAAATCCTTTAAGAAAATGTCAACTTTACTTTTGTCAAAGGTCAAATTCCTTTGATTATGAGAATTCTCTTCAATGGTGCTCCTATCCATGGAAAATTTTAGATTTAGGGTTAAAGGTTTATGATGAGAGTTAGGTGCATGGTCATTTAAAAGGTTAAAAGTTTCTATTTGGTTGGAAACGAGGATATCATGTATCACATAATCTACAATGCTACTACCTAGCCCATGAATACATGTCATTTGGTTGGAGTTTGGCCACTTCATCACTCCATTGAAAACTATTAGGTCTTGAGAGATGCAAAGATTAACCAACTCAGTACCAAACAAATTCTCAATTAGGTATTCATAGCTTCTTTTGTAGCTATTAGATAAAACAAGGTCCTCATCTAGCCATAAAGGATAATGGTTGGAGTCATTACTTAAAAGAGTATCTTTTTTAGTTGCAGTCCTAGCATTAATGATTAAGAGGGTCAATCTTATGAAGTTGAAAGTGAGGAGAAATTTTTTTTCTAACAGAACAAGCTATATCTCATATCCCTCTAAGGTGGGATTTTTTGTTCCATGCCGACCACAAGACAAATACTTCCATGTTAGGGACCTTAAACTCCTCATGCTTCCAAGTTTCAGCTAGTTTCAGAAGTCAGGAGAAACTACAAATATTATTCTGGGTAAAAAAGGTAAAAACTAAAGATAAGTATTCAAAACCCTAGATATATAATCTTAGAAATAAAATATCTCCTTAGATAGAGAGACCAAAAAAAAAATGAGAAAGGAGAGAAGTAGTATTCCCATTCAAAACTAGGGAGAAATATTATTCCTCGAAAAATATAATTTATATTATTATATTTTTTTATTAATTAAAATATAATTTATCCAAAATTAAATAAATATTTTATTAACAAATTTATTATTAATAATTATAATAATTAATATATTTTTATTTATGTCTAATATAATTATTTAGGAAATTACATGTTTAATTTCATATATATAACTTTTAATAAAAATTGAAAATATTATAAATTGTTTTATTACATGTTTAATTTCATATATATAACTTTTAATAAAAATTGAAAATATTATAAATTGTTTTATAAATATTTTTAGTAGAAAATTTAAATGGTAATTTGATTGATCAATATTATTGATTATTCAATTAATTCTTTATGAAAGTTCTCTTAATTTATATCTTATTAAATATGATGCATTACTTAATATCAAGAAATTTAATAAATATGTCATTTAAAATGTGGAAGTACGTTTTAATTTTCCACATTCTAATTTTTATAAAATAAATTTATTTTTTTAATAATATTTTTTTATTATTTAAATGTTAATAATTTATATTTTATTAAATATGATGCATTACTTAATATCAACCAATTTAATAAAAATATCATTTAAAATGTGGAAGACCATTCTAATTTTTATAAGATAAATTTATATTTTTTTTATAACAATTTTTTATTTTTTAATTTTTATAAAATATATATATATATATATATTTTTTTTTTTTTTTTTTTTATAATAATTATTATTATCAAAATATTAATGAATAAAATTAACTTCATATTTTTTTCTTCAAAGTATTTATAGTTTTTTCTTCAAAGTATCATTATAATGGTTAATAAGATTATACATTTTGTTATTGAACAATATGAATATCATTGTCTTGCTGCATGGAAGTTTCTCTGCTAAAAGTTTTATCAAGTAAATCACTGTGTCTCTTGTGTGTTTTCGATTGGTCTCTTATGTTTTGCTGTGGATGTTCTTCTATATGAGTTTACAGACCTAACAATAATCAATTTTGAATCTAATAATAATCATTTGACCTTGTCAAAAGACAATATAATAAAAAAAGGATTTGAAAACTCCATGGCATAAATCGTGCTGATTTCAAAATTCATAATAGTAAAAAACACCTCATTTGAGAAATCATCAATCTTTTCATCAAACTCTTTAAAAATATTGTTGAAAGAATATTGCTCAAAAAATTGGAAAGAAAAAATAACACCCTAAAAGAATGGAAGAAGATTAACATTTTTCACCACAATATTCTTACTTTCTCAATCAATCACAAACTTTGAGTCCCATATCGAAATCTTGGAAATCCCCTTTCTTAAAGCAAAAAGGAAAGTCCTACGGATGTTAAAATAATGATTATGATAGGACTCCCACTCCTCAACTTGAGGGGCTAAATCACTATAAATTTAAAAATATAACACAAAAAGTTTTCCATAAATATTTATTTAATTAATTTAATTATGTGGTTATTTTTTAGTTTAGTTATGTATTATTTTTACATTAAAACATTGTAGATTTCAAATCAGATATATAATATGATTCAAAATATTTAAAAGAAAATAAAATGAAAAAAAACAAATCAAATAATAATAATAATTTATTTTTAAAGTCACGATCAAATTAAGTTATATTTTTTCATCTAAAATTTAAGGAGGCATCCATACCCTACTACCTTTTGGATTCCAACCCATAACTTAAAAGGAGTAAAAATCTTTTAAATATCAATTATTATATTAACCATATTAATAAATGATAATTATGTAACATCCCGCTCTGGCGCACTTACCAAACTTATTCTTTGAGGACACTTGCTCGCAAGTGATCTGGATTTTTATGATGATAAAACTTTTTCTTTCATTATGATGCGTTAAGTT
>ML778550.1:1194080-1208128 GCA_009831015.1 Picea engelmannii
GATACAACAAACTGCCGACTAAACTTTTGTATAAAGTAGAATCCACTGTGGGACCTTCATCATTCTTGCTCAGCTTTGTGCCTAAAGGTATGGGTGTTTCTGCTGGATTGCATCCTTCCATGCGAAACCTTTTGAGAATGTCTACTGCATACTTTTGCTGACAGACAAAACTGCCTTTGGCTGATTGATGAACCTCAATGCCTAAAAAATATTTCATGATGCCAAGATCTGTCATCTCAAACTCAGATTGCATGGCATGCTTGAAATCTATTAGCTCTGATACCATGATAAATTGTGAAGGACAGAGAAATGCAGAGAGAAAAGAATAGTATATTCAAATGTATGAAGAGATACAGAACAGAACTGAAGAGATTCAACAACACATTACAATGTAAGATGGTTGAGCTATATATGCTCAAACAAGACAAAAATAGAAAGTACAACTGTCCAGTACAGCTGGCAGTGTACGGTTAGTCTGTTGAGGATACAATATATTTAACAGAAAAGACATACTCTATATTCATTAATGCTTCAAATAATCATGTACATTGACATACATATATAATACAAGAATACCATAATTTTCATGTAACTATATAATAGTTAGGTAAACTAACTAAATCAACTAACTTATGATATGCTCATCTGCTTTCTCCGCGAATTATATGTTGTGGTGTGCCACTTCGTCGATTTCATTCTCTATCATAGTATTTGTGTTTAAATATATAAGCGGCGAGCAGACTGTAATCTCCACTGAGCTCACTGGTTGCAAAGTAGAGCAAATGGGCGAGAAGATTGAAAAATTGAAAATGAGAAGCACAGAAGGGAAAGGAATAGGCGCCGCACTTCTCTCCAAAGAAATGCTAAGAAAAGGTGTCTGGTCACCTGAGGAACATGATAAACTATTCAATTCCATCATCAAGAATGGTCTTCAGAGCTGCACATGGACCTATGTTGCCAAGAAAGACAGTAATTAATTAAATACCCACTTCAACTATAATTGTAATATTATTATTGTACTCTATTTAATATTTAGGTTTAATATTTGCAGTGCACTGTACTGTACTGCAATGCAATAAGATTTGCACCCAAAAATACCATTTCTCTTCAACCGGGTGAGGAGGTTGTTCACGGGATTTGATTTTTGTGCAATTTTAAAAATCGAGGAATTAACTTCGATTCATGTTATTTTTCTAAAAAGAAAATTTCTCAATTATATTAAATATATAATTTTTACATCATCCAGATCATAATATTTTCTATGTAAGTTTTCAAATATTAATAAGACAATTACATTTTAAGTAGCCAAAAAAGAATTACATTTCGAAACAACTCTAAGATGACATGGAAGATAGTAAAAAATCTATATAATAGCCAAAATATTACTTCACTAGAACATATGGATGTGTTCTCTTGAGCCCTCAGTGCCATTTTTCCAACTATAGAAGGAGATTCTACCTTCCAACCCCAGAAATGATTTTTTAGATAAAGTGTTGGTCTCCTTGTTGTATGTCCTATATATATGTTGAAAGCTTGTTGCCTGAAATTGTTTGATTAAGTCTTGTACTTTGATCTTCCATCCCTCTATAGAACAAGCTTGTAATCTTCCTCTTTTATTTAGCCATTCTATGACCACCTTTGAATAGCCTAGGATCTGTAGTTTAGGATAAGAAAGGTGAAGTGATAATGTCAAAGTGGCCTAGACACCCATAAGATTAGCTTTGGTATTAGTACCTTCCCCACAATTCATCAACCATCTGGACTCATGAGTTTTAAGATAACCCCCTGAACCACATTGTTTTCCATCAGTGTTAGATACATCATCAAATCAAGCTATTATGTAACCCCCTTGGTGAGAAATAGTATAAGTACAAGTTTGCAAAGTTTCTTGTATGCCAAGCCTCCAATTGAGGGCACCCATAGTTTTAATGGTTACCGAAATAACAGAGGAGAAATTTCTCTATTTCTTTTAGATCTTATAAATCTAAGTTTGATATTATAAGTTTAGAGTAATGCTGATTTATTTTATTTATTTACAATTTATCCTTAAATATGGATTATTTCTTATTTGATTGAAGTGATATTATGAATTATTGTTTTTTTCTTTTCAGGAAAAAAACTATTCAATTGAATCAAAACCAGTTTTCCATTACATATAGGCTTTAAGCCATTACAACATACTCATTATGAGTTTAACATGTTATTTATGGGAATTGAACCAGGATGAGAAAGATAACAATTATTTCTCATAGAGTATCATTTTTTTTTGTAAATAAAGAGAGAGAACCTTGTATTATATCATCATGAGTGTACATCTGTATATCGTTTTGCAGCCACCTATTCTGCCACATAAGGGAAACCAAAATAGGTGGCTCTAAATGGTGGTATGACTATAATGGCAGAGTTTTAGTTTACAAAAAATGGAGCAAAAGCGGATAATTTTAACAAGAGATTCCTTCCCCTTAACTAGCTTAGGGCAGACTTCTTTCAGAGCCACCATTTCTATGATGGTTACAAAATTGTAAAAAATACTCAAAAGAAAATCACTATTCATTCTGAAAATGAGAATTGACATGAACCAGAGACAGGGGTGGGCCGTGTCAAGCCTTTGGGGAACCTGGACGTCCATGGATGGTGTAGGTCGGGATGAACTTTTTCTTGCAGATGGGGAATTGAGCTTGAGAATGGACGTTTGGGAGTGCTTCAAATAACATATATAATCGCTGATGGATGGTGCTTTGGCCGTGCACTTGATCGTCTTGCCGCTGTCAGATGTCAAAGAGAAGATCCAACAGCTTCGCTACGAGATGAAACGTGTGGTGTGCACCGTCGTTAGCACCGTCATTGCCTTCTTCAGCACCGACCTTTCCTGTGTCTTCATCACCATCATTTCCATCGTCATCCCCGTCATTTCCTTCTTCAGCACCAACCTTGCTTGTGTCTTGCCCATCTCCTGTTAGTTTCCAACTTGGGGGGATTTCCTCCTCCACAATGCAGCCCCCTTCCCACCAGCGTGGTTGAAAGTCACGGGAGGTGGAGGGGTGGAGATTCGCGGGGGATCCTTGCAATTGTACTAGGCTTGGGTGAGGCTAAGGATTAGGCTCAACCTCTTCCACCTTCATGCCCGAATGTTGAGGTGACGGAAGTGATTCCTCTTTGGCTGTGTTGGGGAAAGACGAAGCAAGCTGGGATGGCTGAGGAGAAAACTCAGTCAGGGATAGGGTTTCTGATTTGAGAATGCGTAAGGGAGGTTGAGCTTGAGTCTAGGGAAAGGTGGGTGGGTTTTCCTCTTTAGGAATGTGTAGGGTGGATTGAGTTTTGCTTGAGGGTCTGCGGGGTTGACTGAAATGAGCTATCAAGGCTCTCTAAGAAGCTGTGAGCCGACTATCTCGAGTGAAGGCATTTTTGTTCCTGGTAGAAATCCTTGGCTTGCCTCTATCTCGGGGCATGGTGAGAACCAGGGAATGAGGGTGATGTTGGTCTTAGGAAAATGGAGGTCGCACTGGAGGTAAGCGAAGAGGCCAGGAGGGCCAAGAAGCACATAACAAAGGTGGTAGCTATCAAACATCGGGTGAGAACAGACGCCTTGGTCAATTTTAATGCCTTTGAGTTCCATTGAAGTCCCTTCCATCGCCATTGAAGGCTGACAGGACTGGTTCAAGCATCTAGTACAAGTGGCCTGGCTGGAGCGCTCATCTATGGGCTTCTGCAGGCGCACTGAGTTAATATCCACTATGGTGTATTCCATGGGGAGTTAATAGCGTCGGGGGCAGTGGCTTGGGGTATTAACTCTCCCCGCCAGGTGCTCCTGCCACCTGTCCCCCTCTCTTTCCATTTGTCACCCCATCCGGGTGTTCTCATAGAGTATCATTAATTACATATGTAAAGACATGTTTTTTATAATTATGTAGAAATTTGAATAAAAATATAAAATTTTAAAACTGTAGATTAATAAATTTAGAAAGTAATGTTTTTTGTTTGGAGATTATAAATTTGAATCCTATGGGTTTTTAATTATTTTAATTTAGTTTATTTTATTTAAAATAACTTGTTGTGATGTTTGTAGGATATAGAGGTTTATTCTGAAAGATGTTTATGGGTTTTAGATTATTAAGGTGTTTATTTCCATGGAAAGAGGCGAGTAGCACCCTTGGAGCATGTAGTGCGTCTTGAAGGGAACGTCGTGCAAGGGAACAAATGAGGCGAGTGGCACCTTTGGAGCACCTAGAGCGTCCTGAAGGGAACGTCACGTTGTTTTGATAAATGAATGAACTTAGACGGCCTTAGGATGAACAATGTGATAATAATTTTTAGAAAACTTTTTACCTAGTAAAATGTCGCCCATCACGAAAATTAAGGTCTAGGTCTAAATCATGCTAGTGGTAACATTTTATCCTTTAAAAAAAAATAAAAATTGATATATAAATATATATATAAAATAAAATTAAAAACAAAATAAATAAAGAGTATGATCTTCGTTAAATTTTGTAACACAGAGGGAGTAAGAAATTTAATTTATTCAAAAAAAAAGGAAAAAAATAAAATCTCTTGGAATAAAATGTAAAAAAAAAAATGGGGATTAATTGTTTTATTATTTTGATAATTTAAAATATACTAATTAAATGAGAAAAGGGAAATATGGTTAATTTCCACACCTGCCTTTCTGAGTTCTAATTAAAAAGGGGAAAGAGGGAAAATCTAAAATATCAGGAAACTAGGAAAAGAGGTAAACATAAAAAGGGAAAAAGGGAACATAAGGGAAAAAGCAGAAAATCAAACTTAGCAAAGTATCTACCATTTAAGAACTTTCTATTTTAAACTGAACTAGCTATTTAATAATGGGGAAAGACTTTAAAACCTGTAAGAGATTTTGGGGACATCTAGGAGTGATTCTAGGAGTAACTCTAGGTGGGTGAGGGAATTAAAGATAATTAATTAAAGAAATTAATTTATGGAGGAATGAAGGGGATAGGGGACACTTGTACAGAGATGAATTTTTAGAAATTAAATTTTAAAAACTTAATTAAACGAGATTTTAGGAAAGTAAGGCACCACAAAACTCTATATAATGAAGGGAGGATATGGAGGTAAGATCTCTTCTGTTTGTGTAACGTTATGCTGCAGAAATATCTACTTGACTGAATTAACTTGTGGGAGTTGGGATACCCAGCTCGTTGAGGAGTGGTAGCTCGGCCTTGCGAGGCGAGCTAGGAGCTAGTCGAAATCTCTGGATAGTGAGTGTGTGGCCCCTTTACAGCTCGGGGGGCTAAGGGGGAAGAAGAGTACCCCTAGCATTAGCTGGGAGGTACTGGTGTAGTCTCGTCGGTCGACACATGGGAGTTGCAAGGAGCACGCGGGATGTCCACTCCAAACAGGCAATGCCTAGCTCGATGACAGATCGCCTCCCATGGCTTGAGTTCCCTACACGTCTTGACCACCTTGCTGTGTTGATTATAACCTTCGTGGTTGTTTAGCCTTTGTCGTTAGCTCACCAGTCCTCACTTGAGCAGTTGGCCAGGAGCCTGATCTATAATCGTCACCTTAGCGTTAAAATACCTATGGATCTCAACGCCTTGATTTTCTGTGCGAGGATGATGAGTGAAGGATGAACATGTTAGCCGTCTACCCTTGATGTTCGTCCCTGGCTGATTGTTGATTCCGCCATCTGGCAACGACCTCTGCGTGTGGATTATATTGTGTCCTGGTTGGTTTTCTCTATGCCTTGAATGATAGAACCCCTGCAATCATTCCATGACCCTTCCCATTGGATCCTTGCATT
Source organism: Picea engelmannii (assembly GCA_009831015.1). Classification (NCBI taxonomy): domain Eukaryota; kingdom Viridiplantae; phylum Streptophyta; class Pinopsida; order Pinales; family Pinaceae; genus Picea; species Picea engelmannii. The sequence continues at coordinate 1,199,860 of ML778550.1, forward strand.
CTCTTACTGTTGTCTACGCTGTATTGGGGTATTATGGCAATGAAAAGAAAAATGAATTCATCTCTTCATTTTATATTCAGTATTCTGGCAATGAAAAATGAAATGAATTCATCTCTGTATTTCACATTGGGTATTCTAGCAATCAAAAATGAAATGATTTCTGGTCTGCATTTTTATTTTGGGCATTCTGGCAATGAGAAACGAAATGAATTCATCTCTGCATTTTACATTGGGTATTCTGACAATGAAAAAGGAAATGAATTCATCTCTGCATTTTACATTGGGTATTCTGGCAATGAAAAACGAAATGATTTCTGGTCTGCATTTTTATTTTGTATTATGGCGATGGAAAAGAGGAATTATTCTTGTCTGCATTTCGTTTTACCTTTGGGGCAATTTTTCCCTTGATAAAGACTGTGTTTTGCTTTAAAATTTTGTTTCCATTTGATTCCTGTTAATGCCCACGTTTTTTCTTTTCAATTCATCAAATTTCCTGTTGTGAAAGACCACGATTTGGAAATTAAAAATGAATTGTGTTGCATGTTGAAATCACCCACGATTTTATCCATTTTAATCACAACTTTACTTGTTGGAATGACCACATTTTTGATAATCAGAAGTTGATTGTGTTGCTATAGAAATCATCCACGATTTTATACATTTAAATCACCACTTTACTTGCCGGAATGACCACGTTTTTGATAATCAGAAGTTAATTGTGTTGCTGTAAAAATCACCCATGATTTTATCCATTTAAATCACAACTTTACTTGCTGGAGTGACCATGTTTTTGATAATTAGAAATTGACTGTGTTGTCGCCTTAATTGACCACGACTTGTCATAATCATTGCTTGAGTTGTTGTTGACTGACCATGAGTTGGTCCTTCTACAGTTTTGTTTATCCCTTTTATCCTCCTTCACATTGAACGCATACCCAACGTTCTCTCTGCCAAGCTTTAATTACCACAACAATGTTACTAGCCAGGTTGATTACCATGTTAACTGCAATACTAAATGTTATTTTGTTGCCTTATTAATTACTAGAATAATTGTTGGAGCAATGTTAATGGTTAGCAGCCTCCTTTTTCTGTTAAAGGCCATGTTAAATGAAATATGAAATGCTATGTTTTTGCCTTATTAATTGCCAGAACAATTGCTACAACAATGTTATTGGTCAGCATATTCCTTCTATTGATTAAATGCCACAACGAGTTAAATAGTTCACAATTATATAAATTGTCTGGTTATTGCGCTATGAATGGTTATGTTAAGAGTCATACAAATTGCTTTGTTAATGTTATGTTAATTGTATGTTAACTAGAATGTTAAATGCCTTGTTATTGCTATATTACTTATTATGAAAACAATCATGTAAACTATCTTGGTAATGCTATATTAATTGTCATGTAACTGCTATGATAATCACCTTGTTAAATTGCTACAACATCGCTAATAGTTAGCAGTTCCCTTCTCTATGATAGTAGACCGCTAGCATTGTTAGTTCGATCAATATAGCTAGACTACATGTTGAGATTTAATTTTTTATAAGTGCCAATGGTAGCATTCCACTTTAAGAATGTTAATGTTGTTATTCAAGTTTATGGCTAGTTGGATGGAGATTCAGATTAATATAGAATTGTCCATTTAGGTTGTATTAAATATTAAAATTTGTATGGTGAGTAAAAACTAGATTGAAAATTTTAGACTTGCTAATTTAGATATGTAATTGATGTTTGTTGGATTTATAATATCGCCTAATTTGTAACTCAGACACGCTAAATTGAGTCTTAATTCATGTTAAGTTCGATTGGTAACTCGTTGACTAATGGAATTTAGATTGGTTAATTGATCTGTAATTAATGCCAATTTATTTCATAGATATTGGCCTCTTAGACTTGATTAATGGTTGGGTTGTTGACGAAGTCGTTTTTAGTTTGTGCTTCCCATTGAGGGTGTTGTTGTTCATTTTAATTAATGTTTGTACTTGGTTTTGTAAACATTTAATGTGCTTGGTTTCTCACTATAAGGGTTCTAGTTACTTGTGTAATTAATTTTGGGTGTGTGGGGTTGTTAGAATGATTATCCTTAGCTTAGTAGGCTTGGACTGCTTGTGCCGGGACAGATGTAGAAACCTCCTTGTTCCTCAGATTAGTCACCAGCCTTGAGACCTTAAATGGTCAAAATCGATAGGAACCTAGGCTTGAGCATTGCTTATGTGTCCTGGATGTCCTAACCATTGCAGGGTAGGATGGGTGGGTAGTCATTCTTATTCTTCATCGGTTGAATGTCGTACATTGCTTCCAGGTGCTTTATGTGCTTTTATGTTAGGTCATTAGGTTTGTTGTGGTGTGAGTTTCATGCATTGTGTTCATTGTCATGTTGTGATGTTGAGTATAATGTCATTATTACCTTTCTACATACACACACACAAAAAAAAAATTGCACTTGTTATGTGAGGCTTGTTGTTGTAACGAAATGGGAGGTTAGTTACATATGGTATCAGAGCGGGTTCAACACACAACTTGGGATCGCTACGGATTTCGTTGATATGATTTGATTATAATGTTGCTAATTGAGTTGACTTGTATTTGTGTAGGTAATCATGGTTAGAGGACGCCGCGGAGGTAGACGACAAGGTGCTAGGGGAGGAGGCACGACATCTCCAGTAGCATCCACGCCTAAGGGGTCTAACCCCCAGGGAGATGAACAAGTTATTGGGTAGGAGCAGATAGCAGTTGGTGATGTGGTCGGAATGATGAGATATTTTCAGCACATGTTTGAGGCACTGATTAGCCATTTGGACAGAGATGAGGCCAGGGTGCCGACATCCCTTGAGGTTCCTCCAAATGCTCCAGTCGGTATTGGTAGCATTCACCATGAACTTGAGAAGGTCAAATTTCCTGAGTTATTTGGTGCCCCAGACGACGCAGCCGCCGAGGCATGGTTGGAGAATATGACAATGTGCTTTTCACTTCGTGATTATACCTCTAACATGAAGGTCTGCATGACATTCTTCCAACTGAAAGGAAGCGCTCTTCTATGGTGGAAGATGATTCTACCGCAGTTGAACGTGGCCGTCAAAGATGTTTCATGGGAACTGTTCGAGGAACGATTCCGAGAGAGGTACCTTTCAGAGGAATTCATTGAGCGTCAACTCAATGAGTTCAATGCCTTATGACAAGGTGGTCATACGGTGCCAGAGTATGAGGCCCATTTTATGGAGCTTCTCTGGTATGCTCCACACCTTAACACTAAGAAACTTAAGGTCAACAGTTTTGTGTTCGGCCTTAACGAAAAAATACATGAAAAGGTCAAGATTTTGATGCCTCAAACCTTGCATGATGTCGTCCAGAAGGCCCTCATAGTAGAGGAGGAGCTTATCAGTGGGGGTCAGACCAGGACTCCAGCGAGACTAGCAGGGCAGGTGTCTTCTGGAGCACAGCAGCATCAAACACTGGCCCGACATACACCGGGATATCGTGGCTTCCAGAGGGGATCTACTTTCACTACACCTTAGTGAATGATGCCTCAACAACGAACACCTTATTGGGGACCATATCATCAGCAACAATGTCGACCGCAACATCAACAATTTAGGCCTGTTCAACAGAACAGACCAGGAATCTAGGCCCGAGGGTCGTCACCTTCTACTTTGGGTACTAGGACTACTAGGCCGAAGAAGGGGTGTTGGACGTGTGGGGAGCCACACTACCAACGTGACTACCCGGTGGACAGGACTAGAACATCCAGATCAGTCAAACCCACTACTGTGGGAGATATGGGCAAGGATCATCGGATTCATGCAATGATGAATAGCCACCAGGTAGAGAATCAGTCGACTCTTCTCGAGACGATAGGTACCGTCGCTGACTAGACCCTTAGTATTTTGATAGATCCCAGTGCTACCAAGAGTTTCATTTTCGGTGCAGCGCTAAAAAGGATTAAGGTAAAGGAAGTCAAATAGGATGAGTTTAGCTTCGTAGAGATGGCCTCGGGAGCCAAAAAAAAGGTTGGGGGAAAGGTTACGGGCTGTACCCTTAACCTAGGAGAGTTTTTCACTAAGGCCAACCTGTACGTCACGATCTTAGGATCTTATGACGTCATGATTGGTATGGACTGGTTGGAATCACATGAGGCGATACTCAACTGTAAGATGAAATGGTTGAGCTTGGTCGATGACGAGGGACAGAGACATGTGATTGTAGGACGGAACTAGGGAGTTTCCTTGAGGTTCATCTCTTCCTTACAGCTTTCTGAGATCCTTGCGTTAAACGAGAAGGGATTAGCAGAAGGTTTAGAACACCTTCCAGTGGTGAGAGACTTTGTGGATGTATTTCTAGAGTAGTTACCTAGGATGCCCCCGGAGACGGAATTGGAGTTTAATATAGACCTAAAACCAGGAACATAACCGATAGCTAGAATGCCTTATCAGATGTCAACCCCAGAATTACAAGAGTTGAGAATGAAACTGAAGGAGATGTTGGACCTGGGACTGATACGTCCTAGTGTGTCACAGTGGGGTGCACCTGTTATTTTCATACGAAAGAAGGATGGGTCATGGAGGATCTGCATTGACTACCATCAATTGAACAAGGCCATGATCAAGAATCAATATCCGTTGCCTAGGATTGATGATTTGTTCGATCAAATTAAGGCCGCAACAGTGTTCTCAAAGATCAATTTGCAATCAGGGTATCACCAGTTACAGATTAAGGAAGATGACATCCCTAAGACCACCTTTAAGATGAGGTTTGGACATTACGAGTTTACTATTTTACCATTTGGATTGACAAATGCCCCAGGGGTATTTATGAGTTTGATGAATAGGGTGTTCCACGAGTACTTGGACAAGTTCATCCAAGTATTCATTGATGATATTTTGATTTACTCTCAGACAACAGAGGATTATGACGAGCACTTGCGCTTGTTATTACAGTGTCTGCGAGAGCACAAATTATATGGGAAGTTATCCAAGTGCTCATTTTATCAATTGAAGATCCACTACTTAGGGAACATCATCTCCGATGAAGGTATCGCTGTGGATCCAACAAAGGTCAAGGCCATTATGGAATGGCCTGCGCCGACGAATGTCCCGGATGTGCGTAGCTTCATGGGTTTAGCAGGATACTATCTATAGTTCATCAAGGGGTTTTCGAAGATAGCAAATCCGATCACGGAATTGCAGAAGAAAAACCAGAAGTTTGTTTGGACTAAGAAATGTGCGGAAGCATTTCGGAGGCTCAAGGATTTGTTAACAATAGCTCTGATACTAAAGGTCCCAGATTTGAACGTAGACTTCTTGGTATGCACTGATGCATCCAAGGAAGGCTTAGGCAGAGTCTTGATGCAAGACGGATGAGTCATCGCTTACATTTCAAGGAAACTGAGAAGGCATGAGGAGAACTACGTGACACACGATTTCGAGTTTAGCCATCGTATATGCCTTGAAGGTTTGGAGACATTACCTTGTTGGACAAAAATTTGAACTAAAGACTAACCATTGTGGACCGCAACACATCTTTACGCAGAGTGATATAAATGCGCGACAACGAAGTTGGTCAGAATTGCTTAGCGAGTATGACTTCAAGATTACTTACATAAAATGAATAGTGAACTGAGTGGCAGACGCATTGAGTCGGAGACCATGCATCTTTTTCGTGCTGCCTCTTCAGACGAATCTATGTGAAAAGATTCTAACCTTACAACATGACGATGACTGGTACAAAGAGGTTGAGGGTTTTACCGGACAAAACACAATGATCGTACCACAATTTGAAGGATTTTCATTTGATAGCGATGGTTTATTGCGGTTTAAAATCGGATCTACGTACCATCGAACGACGAGTTGAGGATGTTGATCCTGAGCAAGGCGCATAGAGCAATTTACATGGCTCACCCGAGAGTCACAAAGATGAGGGCAAACCTTAAACCCTTAATATTCTGGATGGGATTGAAGGCAGACATAGTCAACTATGTGGCTAGATGTCTAGAATGTCAACAGGTAAAGGCTAAACATAAACACCCAACAAGATTACTACAACCACACGCTATTATGAAATTGAAATGGGAGGTTATTTCGATGGATTTTATTGTTGGATTTCCACTGATGGCAAGGAGACATGACTCGATTTTTGTAGTAGTAGACACTTTGACAAAGAGTGCTCACTTTATTCCTGTGCATATGATGTATCAAGCACCTGACATAGCTAGATTTTTCATTAGTGAGATTGTGAGGCTGCATGGTGTGCCTAAGAGGATTATATTTGATCGAGGATCAGTGTTTACTGGATGATTTTGGACGAGTTTCCAAGAGGCCTTGGGAACCCAACTTAACTTTAGTACTACATATCACCCAGAGACTAACAAGCAGACCAAACGAATGAACCAGACCTTAGAGGACATGTTGCGCATGTACATTATGGACCAAAAAAAGTGTTGGGAAGAATTCTTGCCACTAGTGGAGTTTTATTACAATAATAGTTACCAGAGCACCATTAATATGGCACCTTTAGAGTTTCTTACAGGTGAACGTGTTGGATGCCTTTTAGTTGGGATCAGCTTGAGGATAGGGTCCTTGTAGGACCAGAAGAGATCCAAGAAATGGAAGAGAAAATGCAAACAATAAGACAAATTATTAAAGAAGTGTAGGATCGACAGAAGAGTTATGCCAATGCACACCGTGTCGACCGTAGTTACGAGGTTAGCGATCGAGTCTTTTTGCGATCGAGTCAGCGATCAAGTTTGGGAAGGGAGCTAAAATCTCTCCTAGGTTCATGGGACCTTTCGAGATTGTGGAGAGAAAGAGGCCCGTGGCCTATCGACTAACCTTTCCTGATTCTTTGAGGCGTATGCACAACGTTTTTCATGTATTTGTTTTGAGACATTATATTAGTGATCCTACACATGTTATTGACATGGGTTCCTTCCAGGTATCAGACGAGGGGGCGCTCACAGTTGAGCCAATATGCATCTTGGATCATCACATTCGATAGCTACAACATCGAACGATAGAGCAAGTCAAGGTCTAGTGGGACAATTATAGTCTGCACTCGACGACCTGGGAGGACGCATATGATATGCGCCAACAGTTTCCATTTTTGTTTGATAGATAGACATATGATACTGTTATACACTTTATTTCGGCATATATACCGTGAAACTTCGGGACAAGGTTTGGACCAAGAGGGGGTGTATGTAACATCCCTCTCTAGCGCACTTATTCTTTGAGGACACTTGCTCGCAAGTGATCCAGATTATTATTCTATTAAAAATTTTGATTTTGATTATGAGCTGTTATGGGATGATGACTTGTTGTTTTACCGCCTTGACATAGATAGGTGCTATTGAATCAGTTTTACTGAGTTTGGAGGATTTTGGACCTCAAGAATGCAGAGGCAATGATGGAACCGCTTGGACTCTGGATAGATTCAGGGAGTGTACCATTGGGGTTTGATAGTATTACTGTGATATTGGTGCATCTGAATAGATGATATGATATGGATGTATTCTAACACGATTTGTTGATAATGTAGGAAGATGATAGCATGCCGACCAAAGGAACATGTGGAGTAAAGGGGTCACGCATGACTACCAGAGATGTTGAGGGAGAGGTGTGGACAACAACCCTTCCATAACCTACTAGCACTCTCGTCGTGGCTTGAACTATAGGTTAATGTTTACCTAGTTTGAGAGGACCCACGATGCCGTGAGGGCAGACTGTGACAGTCTCTCATGATGATTCTAAGGGGCGCGTAATAAGGTGGGGGCCTTACTCCTTAGAGGCCCTTAGTCTCCCACAAGTTCACCTGGTGGAGTATTGACTCCAGGTGTTTTTGATGTCTACCAAGTTAGTCAAGAGGCGAGTGACACCCTTGGAGCGTGTTTTTGATGTCTACCAAGTTAGTCAAGAGGCGAGTGACACCCTTGGAGCACGTGGTGCATCCTAAAGGGCATGTCACGCAAGAAAATGGAAAGAGGTGAGTGGCACCCTTGGATCACGTAGTGCATCCTGAACGACACATCGCACAAGGGAACAGATGAGGCGAGTGACACCCTTAGAGCACCTATTGCATCCTGAAGGGAACGTCGCGTTGTTTTGATAAATAAATGAACTTAGATGGCCTTAGGATGAACAATGTGATAAGAATTAAAAAAAAAACGTTTTCCCTAGTAAAATGTCACCCATCACGAAAATTAAGGTCTAGGTCTAAATCATGCTAGTGGTAAAATTTTATCCTTTTTAAAAATAAAATAAGATTGATATATATA
>ML778550.1:1208209-1274553 GCA_009831015.1 Picea engelmannii
ATTCAACAAAAAAAGGAAAAAAAAATAAAAATATGTTGGAATAAATTTAAAAAAAAAAGGGGGGGATTAATTGTTTTATTATTTTTGATAATTTAAAATATACGAATTAAATGAGAAAGGGGAAAGAGGGAAAATCTAAAATATTGGGAAAGTAGGAAAAGTGGTAAACATCAAAAGAGAAAAAGAGAACATACCGGAAAAAGCAGAAAATCAAACTTAGTAAAGTATCTACCATTTAAGAGATTTTTATTTTAAACTGAACTAGCTATTTGATAATGGGGAAAGCCTTTAAAACCTGTAAGAGATTTTGGGGACACCTAGGAGTGATTCTAGGAGTAACTCTAGATGGGTGAGGGAATTAAAGGTAATTAATTAATTAAAGAAATTAATTTATAGAGGAATGAAGGGGATGGGTGACACTTGTACGGGGATAAATTTTTAGGAATTAAATTTTAAAGACTTAATTAAACGAGATTTTAGGAAAGTAAGGAACCACGAAACTCTATATAATGAAGGGAGGATATGGAGGTACAATCTCTTCTGTTTGCGTAACGTTACCCTACAAAAATATCTACTTGACTGACTTAAGTTGTGGGAGTTGGGATACCCATATCGGTGAGGAGTGGTAGCTCGGCCTTGCGAGGTGAGTTGGGAGCTAGTTAAAATATCTGGATAGTGAGTGTGTGGCCCCTTTGCGGCTTGGGGGGATAAGGGGGAAGAAGAGTAACCCTAACATTGCTTGGGAGGTACCAGTGTAGTCTCGTCAGTCAACATGCGGGAGTTGCAAGGAGCACGCAGGACATCCACTCCGAATAGGCAATGCCTAGCTCAATGCTAGATCGACTCCCATGGATTCATTTCCCCACATGTCTTGACCACATTTCTGTGTTGATTGTGACCTTCGTGGTTGTTTAGCCTTCGTCCCTAGCTCACCAGTCTTCGCCTGAGCAGTCGGCCAAGAGCATGATCTACAGTCACCGCCTTAGCGTTAAAAGACCTATGGATCTCAGCGCCCTGTTTTTTTGTCCGAGGATGATGAGTGAAGGACGAACCTGTTAGTCATCTACCCTTGATGTTTGTCCCTAGCTGATTGTTGATTCTTCCATCTGGCAATGACCTCTCTGTGTGGATTATCTTGTGTCTTGGTTGGTTTTCTCTATGCCTTGACTGATAGAACCCCTACAATCATTCCATGACCCCTCCCATTAGATCCTTGCATTCTCTTACTGTTGTCTGCGTTGTATTGGGGTATTCTGGAAATAAAAAATGAAATGAATTCATCTCTACATTTTACATTGGGCATTCTGGCAATGAAAAACAAAATGAATTCATCTCTGCATTTTACATTGGGCATTCTGGCAATGAAAAACGAAATGAATTCATCTCTGCATTTTACATTGGGTATTCTCGCAATGAAAAACAAAATGATTTCTGGTCTACATTTTTATTTTGGGTATTCTGGCAATGAGAAATGAAATGAATTCATCTATGCATTTTACATTGGGTATTCTGGCAATGAAAAACGAAATGAATTCATCTCTGCATTTTACATTGGGTATTCTGGCAATGAATAACAAAATGATTTCTTGTCTGCATTTTTATTTTGTATTATGGCGATGGAAAAGAGGAATTATTCTTGTCTGCATTTCATTTTACCTTTGGGGCAATCTTTCCCTTGATGAAGATTGTGTTTTGCTTTAAAAATTTTCTGCCATTTGATTCCTTTTAATGCCCACGTTTTTTAATTTTCAATTCATCAAATTTCCTGGTGTGAAAGACCACGATTTGGAAATTAAAAACGGACTGTGTTGCATGCTGAAATCACCCATGATTTTATCCATTTAAATCATAACTTTACTTGCCGGAATGACCATGTTTTTGATAATCAGAAGTTGATTGTGTTGCTGTAGAAATCATCCACGATTTTATACATTTAAATCACAACTTTGTTTGCCAATATGACCATCCTTTTGATAATCAGAAGTTGACTGTGTTGCTGTAGAAATCACCCACGATTTTATCCATTTAAATCACAACTTTACTTGCTGGAGTGACCACATTTTTGATAATTAGAAATTGATTGTGTTGTCATCTTAATTGACCACGACTTGCCTTAATCATTGCTTGAGTTGTTGTTGACTAACCATGAGTTGTTCCTTCTACAGTTTTGTTTGTCCCTTTTATCCTCATTCACATTGAATGCATACCCAGCGTTCTCTCTGCCAAGATTTAATTACCATAGCAATGTTACTGGCCAGGTTGATTATCATGTTAACTGCAATAATAAATGTTATTTTGTTGCCTTATTAATTACTAGAATAACTGCTGCAACAATGCTAATGGTTAGCAACCTCCTTTTTATGTTAAAGGCCATGTTAAATCCAATATGAAATGCTATATTTTTGCCTTATTAATTGCCAGAACAATTGCTACAACAATGTTATTGGTCAGTAGATTCCTTCTATTGATTAAATGCCACATCGAGTTAAATAGTTAATAATTATATAAATCGTCTGGTTATTGCGCTATGAATGGTTATGTTAACAGTCATACAAATTTCTTTGTTAATGTTATGTTAATTGTAGGTTAACTAGAATGTTAAATGCCTTGTTATTGCTATATTACTTATTATGAAAACAATCATGTAAACTATCTTGTTAATGCTATATTAATTGTCATGTAACTGCTATGATAATCACCTTGTTAAATTGCTACAACACTGTTAATAGTTAGCAGTTCCCTTCTCTATGATAGTAGACCGCTAGCATTGTTAGTTCGATCAATATAGCTAGACTACATGTTGAGATTTAATTTCTTATAAGTGCTAATGGTAGCATTCCACTTTAAGAATGTTAATGTTGTTATTTAATTTTATGGCTAGTTGGATGGGGATTCAAAGTAATATAGAATTGTCCATTTAGGTTGTAATAAATATTAAATTTTTTATGGTGAGTAAAGACTAGATTGCAAATTTTAGACTTGCTAATTTAGATATGTAGTTGATGTTAGTTGGATTTATAGATATCGCCTAATTGGTAACTCAGGCACACTAAATCGAGTCGTAATTCATGTTAAGTTAGGTTGGTAACTCGTTGACTAATGGAATTTAGACTGGTTAATTGATCTGTAATTAATGCCAATTTAAATCATATATATTGATCTTTTAGCCTTGATTAATGGTTGGGTTGTTGATGAAGTCATTTTTAGCTTGCGCTTCCCGTTGAGGGTGTTGATGGTCATTTTAATTAATGTTTGTACTTAGTTTTGTAAACATTTAATGTGCTTGGTTGCTCACTGTAAGGGTTCTAGTTACGTGTGTGATTAATTTTGGGTGTGTGGGGTTGTTAGGATGACTGTCCTTAGCTTAGTAGGCTTGGTCTTCTTTTGTCAGGTGGGATGTAGACACCTCCTTGTTTCTCAGAGTAGTCTCCAGACTTGAGACCTTAGATGGTCAAAATCGATGGGAACCTGGGCTTGAGCATTGCTTATGTGTCCTGGAGGTTCTAACCATTGCAGGGTAGGACGGGCGGGTAGTCATTCTTATTCTTCCTCGGTTGAACGTCATACATTGATTCCAGGTGATTGATGTGATTTTATGTCAGGTCATTATGTTTGTTGTGCTTTTATGGGTTGTTGCATGCATTGTGTTCACCGTCATGTTTCTATGTTGAGTATAATTTCATTATTACCTTCCTACATACACACACACAAAAAATATTGCACTTGTTATGTGAGGCTTGTTGTCATAACGAAATGGGAGGTTCGTTACAAAAATCTCAAGATAACTAAAAAGTTCTTGTGTTTGTTAATTTTTTTTTTGAATGTGTGTCTGTTGTGAAGAATCATACATACATAATAATTCAAATATAGGTGTGGGTTATAAGGTGTTGCCTACACCAAAACATCTACCAATAGGGAAGCTAGTTTTTAAAAAAATATTGACAAGAATAATAATAAGATGAAAAAACGCTCACTAGACAATATATTTGTATTCACACCAATTGTACATATTTATAGTAAAATGGGTGATGCCACCTCATAGAGAGATTTTCTCTAGATCCTAAAATCATGCATGATGATTAGGCTAGGCAATATTAACTAACTGATTAGTCATGATTTGAGGACATATTACTAATATCGTAAATGAATAATACAAATATAGGTGACAATTAGACTTAGTGATTTTGTCCATATGTTTATGAATGGTTGTAAAGGTTATGTTAATTTTTATATGCATGACTATTTTTCTCATGTGTGTCATTTATGCGTATGAGTGCATCATTGCTCATGTGTGCCACCTATGTGTGTGATGGATTAGGTGCATGTGTTTTCTTGATGGTTACATGCATGGGTCAACATAATGGATTTTATACATGGGTTTCAAACATGGATTAGGTGCATCACTTAGATGCATGTTCTATGGATACTATATTCATCTTCTAGGAAAGTGATCTTCCCTTTGGACATTGGATTACCTAAAATGGATCTGAACCAACAAATGGTTGTAAGACTCAATACTTGTAAGAAAAATTCATGAATTTATGGAGGTTAGCAAACATTGTAAAACAAGGAGAATGCAAAACTTGAATGAGAAAAATGTGAGAGGAAAAACAAAGAATTAAATGAAAAAAAAATAGAATAGGAGAGGAGAGAAAGTCTAGGGAATGATAAATAATTTTCATGGATTTTGGGCTTCCCCTTACCCCCATATCTCCCTATTTCTTCCTTCACTTTCATTCTCAAGGTTTTTTTTAGAGGATACACTGAGAGAAGGAACAACATTATAACTAGAGATTTTTCAAAATTAGGACTAGACAACAATTGAATGCTGGTTTTCCAAAATAAAATCCATGGCTCAATTATTATTATTTTTGTAATGGTTGTGTGATTTCTATATTATGGAATCTAGTCTAATTGCATTTTAATGGAATACTGTATAAATCTAATATGTGTTTGATACACTTTTACTCATATTGAATTGCTTCCTGGTTATTTTATGGTGTCAGAAATAATTCTCTATGTTAAAATGGAGAACACTGATATCTATGAGATACCCACTATTCATTCCACTCTATGAAAAGATCAATGGATCATATGATTTATCTATTGCACATACCTAGGGATATTCTAATTTGGCTTATTCTCGATGTTGGGTGATTTTCTCTTTTCTTAGAGTTGATTGCTCATTTTATGAGTCAAGTTTCTCTATGTTGTGGTTGGTTGTTTTCACCTGCCTAGACTATAATTTCACCTACTCTTACGAATTTATGTTTCCCTGGATACATTTTTTCTTACTTGGGTGAATTTACATCTCCCTGGGTTGTTCCTTGTCAACTCCATGGCCATACGACATTCCTACCGGCCATAGACACCCCTAGACTATCATTTCTCTGATTGGGTTGAATGTTTTGTTCTTTCATAGATCATACACCCCACTGAGTTGTAGACATAATGCTTGGACTATTAACTAAATTACCTGGTTGTTTTTCCTTTTCTATTCAATTTCCATTCATTGTTGGGTTGACTCCTAATTGTTGGTCGATTGAATTTGATTTTTTGGTCGACTCCCTATATTCCTGGTTGATTTTGTTTACTAGTTTTTTTTTTTTGTTGGTTCAATCCCTACATTCCTAATTCAATTTGTTTATTGGTCATTTTTTTTCATTTTAGTTGATCTGCACACTTAAAGGATTTATAACCACCAATTCTTGTTCTAGTAGTGGCTAGTGATTATTGTCATTTTGTTGGCTCTGAATAATCATGTGGGTCGGTAATAGAGATGGGAATTTTGTGCCATTGGTTGAGAGAAAGGTGTTAATAGTGTTGATGGAAAAGGATGGAATAATAACCTCTCAACAATGATAGCATATATGATGTTCTTTTTGACGTTGTTCCAAGAAGTTTGGGGAATTTCTTTGATTCCACACTTAACACATTAATTTAGCTCAGTAATCTCTAGGGATTCAAATAATCGATATCGATTGGCTCACATTTTTTTTTTTTTTCCAATAGTGAGAAAATTTGTTAATAGAACTTCAAAGGTGTATTTTTATTATTCATGAACAAAAAGGAATATCCAACTTTAAATCATACATGGAGTTTGATTCCTTTATGAATGTCATTTATATTGTTGGTTTTAATCCATCTAATAGATCCATGGTTTTATTTGATAATGATTAGTATAGAGAGGATTTAGTTCATTTAAAACTAATAAGTGAACCAATAATACAGAATAAAGGCCTTGGCATTGCCAACCCTATATATTAAACTAGCATCACATGCATTATGCGTAAAATTGACAATGATTGAAGAGGTCGGAGTTAAAGCCTAAGTCAAGCTCCAATATAATAGTGAGAATAGCGGTGATCACAAAGTACTTTCAATTCAAATAACATCAATAAAATACACTAAAACCTATAGACCTAATTGGCATAGTGGGAAATATGATACATAGAGTTCCTATGGATAGATTTTTTGTAGAAGTTTGATTTTTATTATCCTGATTGTCATTTCCATTTCTATCTATTTGATGTGTGCACGATAAACCTAAGAAGAATCCATTAAAAAGAAAAAATATCCTTGTATAGGGAAAAGGGTAGATGCCTAGTAGCCTTATTGAAGGAATAACACTCTATTCAAGACTAAAATAGAGACAAGATGTAAATTTCCACAGTGGATCTATGTTGGTGAAATAAGTGGGATACAAGTCCCTTATTTATGATCATAAAACCTGACCATGTGTGATTGAATACACCATTCATGTGTTAAATTATGTGTGTGGGTTACCTCCATTGGTTAACTATATGGATACATGTGTGAGTTATGTGTATGTATTATCTAGTCACTAACAAATTGAATGCTAACCTACTATAACTTTAACCCAGTAATCCATGAGTGATATTCACAAACTTTGAACCCTAATCTTTGTGATGTAAGACACCCAACATTCCTTAAAACCTCAATCCATTAGGACATCTCGACCACAAACATTAATATATCCAACACATAATTCCCCCTAGCATGTTAACCTTTAATATGCTATCAAATTGGACACACAATAACCCCTAAAATATAACCATGAACCCAAATAATACTTCTAATTCCTAATGCATTTAACCAAACCTTGAAGATCCTAACACACTAATTTACCTCTACATTAGCCTCACACATTCCCCATTTCCTTCACCTAACTAATTGACTACTTATATCCATGAAAATGTTGAATTTGTTTATTAAATGATAACTTCTCTTGGAAAAAATAATAATGTTCATTATTTCTTACTTTTATCCTAATAATATAGCATTGACCACCATCCATTTCCAAAATGGTTTACAATGATAATACTTTCTATCCCATTAGAAATAGATATTTGGTTATAAACCCTTTAAGACCATCCCTAATTTTGTTAGTAAAAATAAGGATAGGAAACAATTGTAAAAGAACTTTTGCAAATTTATTTACCAAAACCATCTCTAGTAAGGATGTTTATAGTAATTTTTCATTTTTTCATCATGAAAATATCAATGTTTATGATTTTTTAATTAACTCCCTTAAATTGATCTTTGATATGATCCTTAAATCATTATTACATAACTTTGGAGATAGTCATTTAAGGATCGTGGAAAGGATGAGGATGAGAATGAAAAATTATGCAACCTCCAAAATGATATGGATACCTCTGCTTCATATCCCCTAGATATTCCCTTTGAACTTTGACGACTTTCTTTCTAACTTAATTAATATTTTATAATTTATTTGAACTCTTTAGTTATATGATTCATATTTTTCTTGTATTGGAAGCGTTACCACCCCATGTCTAGGGGTAACTAGAGGAGATCATGTCTCGGGGTCTATAATGGAGACAATGATCCCAGCCATGATGATGATCAACATGTCCACAGATAGAAACCCAATAGTGCCCCCCTCCGGCCCACCCCTCATATTTTCTCTTACTAGTAAATCTAAGCCAAGCTCATCACATCCAAACAATTTAGTGTATTGGCGATGGTAATCCAACGTCACCATGATGTATGTTAGTCCTTATTTAATGTGAAGTCTTGTGCTTAATATAATAGAAATGTGGATGAGGATATTTGGTTGAAGTTGGAAAATGTATCATTGGATCAAAAAGTTATAATTGTTGCCTTATTTCACCTTGGAATTTAGCTTCTATGCCCTGGTCCCATGATGTCGCCACCTAGGGAAAATGGGTACTACTAGGGGTCCCTCACAAGGGTAATTTTATGTTCCCCACCATACTTAACACCTTCCATCCTAGAGCCTATCATAGTGTACCAAACTTCGGTAATGGGTCATGGCTCATTATCTCATGAGAAGAAGGGGCCAATGGCCCGAAGTTTGATGCAACTTGTGACTTTCTCAAATATTTAAAAATTTTTATTTTAAATATATATTTATTTTAAATTCCATTTATGGAAATTCAAATTTGAATTGTGAAGGCATGTAATTATTATTTTTGTGACTGTTGGGAAAGAGTTTGACTTATCAATTGTCATCTTTTGATGGACAAATGTATGAGATAGATATTTTTAATAAATTAAATGCTGGAAATACGTTGAACAAACAGGTTAAAAGTAGTTGATTATGATTCCATGAGTGGGGAATATGTTTGAGTTAACTCGGAGATGATTTTTACAAGTGTCAGAAGTTGATTTATGTCACTGACATCCCAAAAAAATCAGGGATTTGTAAAGCTGCGGATTTCCCAAGGAGGGAAATGGATGGAAAAGTCCTAGGCAATGGAAAAATAAATATATACAACATATGTGGGAGGTAGGAAACTCCTTAGTATGTTGTGGAGATGATTATTTTCTATTATGAGCATAACTGGTGTGAGGAAAATGATTTATGAACTCTACAGAAAGACAATGGCTAAGGAGTAAAACTCAGTTTTCCCTTATGGATTCATGGCCAGGTTAGGGGGTGACAATACAAGTAATCATCATTGTTCTATATCTATAGTTGGGTGGAACGTGGATGTTCCATTTGTTTCCAGCATCATAGTTACAAATATGTATTTTTCATTTGATTATTTTATTTTTATGTACATTGAAATTGCCTATTACTACAAAAAATGTATTTAGGAAACAAAATTGAATTTGTATTGTTGCATGTATGTTGGAGAAACTAATTAATCTTTTATAAGTTAATAGAATATGGAATTATGCAAATTCAGTCATGGATCTTGAAAGCAAACTTGAATTATTATGTATAGTTATATCAAATTTAGACTTGTAAATTTACCTTATTACTTGACCATTCTATTGAAATGTAAGGATAAGTGTTCTCTATCATTTTTTATTGAAATTGCAAAATTTCAAAGTAGATCATCAAATTAAGCAAGAAACAAAAGAAAAACTACATAATTTTTTTTTTGGAAACCTGATAACCCTGTTAGTTATTTAGGGTTTTTTATTACTAAAATATATAAGTTATTTGTAACATCCCTCTTTGGCACACTGAGAAAACTTATTCTTTGAGGACACTTGCTTGCAAGTGATCTGGACTTTTATGATGTTAAAACATTTATCCTTGATTATGATGCGTTATGATAGCTGACATGATGTTTTACTGCTTTGACGTATACAGGTGCTTTTGACTCAGTTTTATTGAGTGTGCAGGGTTTTGGGCCTTGAATATGCAGAGGCATTGGTGGAACCCCTTGGACTCCGGATTGAGTCAGGGAGTGTGCTATTTGGGTTGATTTATTTACTGTGATATTTCATTGATTTGATGATATGATGTTGACATGTTCTGACATGATTGTTGATGATGCAGGCTAACGATAGCTTGCTGACCAGACTCAGATATGGAGTAAAGGGGTCACACATGATTTCCAGAGAGGTTGAGGGAGAGCTATGGAAAACAACCCTGCCACAACCTACTAGCATTCCCTCCGTGGCTCGAACTATAGGTTAATGATTACCTAGATCGAGAGGATCCACGATGCCATGAGGGAAGACTGCGACAATCTCTCACGATGATTCTAAAGGGTGTGCAATAAGGCGGGGGCCTTATTCCTTAGAGCCCTTAAACTCCCACAAGTTCACCTGGTGGAGTGTTGACTCCAGGGGTTATAGATGTCTACCAATCAGCCAAGTTGGCGAGTGGCACCCTTGGAGAACGTGGTGCATCCTGAAGGGCACGTCATGAAAAAGAACCACAAGTTGGCGAGTGGCACCCTTGGAGCACGTGGTGCATCCTGAAGGGCATGTCGTGCAAAAGAATCGAATGAGGCGAGTGGCACCCTTGGAGCACGTAGTGCGTCCTGAATGGTACGTCGCATTGATCATGATAAAGAAACAAACCTAGATGGCCCTAAGACATTAAAGCCTTAAGAAATCCTTAAACAACTTCCCTAACCAATTGTCGCCTAGCTCTGAAGCTAAGTCCTAAGTCTAAGACTTTTCTAGGGTAAAAATTTAGTGTAACCTTAAAGAAAAAGGCCCTAGAATAAAAAATAAAAATTTCAAACAAAAACCCACTTAAGTAATAGTTAGGTCTTCATAAAATTCTTGGGGTAAATGATGAGAGTAAGAATTAAATTAAAACTAATGGTTTTAAAATTTTGCAAAGAATAAATTATTTCCTAACTTGTGAAAGAACAAAAGATAATTAAATAAATAATAAATGGGAAAGATTTAATAACGCAAATGCCATTTTGGGATTTAATAAAAAGGGGAAAGAGGGGAATAATAAGAATTAGGAAACTAAGTAATGAAGGAAACTTAATAAAGGAAAGATGAGAACTTATGGTAAAAAGCACGATCAACATAGTAAGGAATCTGAAATTAAGAACCTGCTACTCTGAGCTAATTTAGTAACATCGTTTTTTTAGGAAAGTATTTAAAACATGTAAGGGGATCTAGGAACACCTAGGAGTAAATTTAGGAGCGATTATAGGTGGGTGAGGGAAATGAGTAATTTAATAAATTAAAGAAAATAATTACTTGAGGAAAGAGGGGGATGGAAGACACTTGTGCAAAGGAGAATAAATAGAATTATTTTTATCAAAACTTAATTAAAATGTGATTTAGGAAAGTTGGTGGGTCTCAAAACTCTATAAAAAAAAAGGAGATGAGGAAGAAAGGGATCGGCTATTAGCGTAACGTTACGCTGTTGAATTTGTGACTTCACTGATTGCTTGTGAGGAGTTGGGATTTTCCAGCTCGGATAGGAGTGGTAGCTCATCCTTGCGAGGCGAGATGGGAAGCTAAATCTACCATCTGGACTGTGTGTGGCCCCTTTGCGGCTCGGGGGGATAAGGGGGAAGCAGAGTACCCCTAGCGATTGGCTGGGAGGTATCGGTGTAGTCTCTACGGTCGACGAGCGGGAGCGACACGGAGCGCGGGGTCATCATTCGAGGTGGGAGAAAAGGCCATGGTATGTTCTCTAATTAGTAGAATAGATTGCAATATGACTTATGCTGGGATCGGAATTTCGACGGTAAATGTATTGTATGTATAGATTGATAGAAACACACTTTATTTTTCTCTATCCTAGATGATTGTTTGACTGGTGTCCTCCTCACTTAATGGTGAAATGGAACGGTGTGGCTGTCTTGTAAAGGCGGACCTAGTTTTGCCTTCCCTGCTATAGAAAAAAAAAATACCCTGAAACTTCTTATCTGTTTTACCACTTTAGTATTTCTGAAATTTTGGCCTAGGTAGCAATTATTAGAACCAACGAGATAACTTAAATCAGGTCTGGTTGCACTTAGAGTTCCTTAAACCTCTTTCAATTTCTTAAACCTCAATTAATTGGTTCACACAGCCTTTACTATAACACGATTTTTGGAGGGCCATGGGAGAACTTCTCATCCCTGTTGATCGTCCAGACGTTCACCTTTAACTCTGCGTTTTTCCTTATTTTATTTAGTGCTGGTGTCTTCCTTATTGACTGTGGGGGCGATCGATTCTGTGGGCGTTTTTATTTCTCTAGGGGCGTTCAATTCCACAGTGGGCATTTAACCTTTCATCCATGGCATTTTTACTTTCTGTGGGTGCATTTACATTATGTGGGCATTATATCTTACTGTGGGTGATTTTACATTGACATGGGCATCTTGCATTTTGTTGTGGGCGTATTTACTTCATTGTGGGTGTTTGTACTTTTTTGTGGGCATTTTTTTTACATTTGTTGTGGGTGTATTTACATCCCTGTGAGCGTTTCTACATTGCCGAATGTTGGGTGTGTCTTCTTACTGATTGGAAGCGGTGGTACCTTGGTAGTTGAGTCTTTTATTTTACATTTGTTTACTCACAGTCATCTGGTTTATATATTTTTGTGGTTGCCGATTCCCATTCTTAAATTGGCAATTTGGACTTGCCACCAATCCTTCCGCTTCTATTGCTTCAGAACTGTTATGTAGGGAAATTAACATAAATATGTAATTATAGAATGCCATGTTCAATGCGATGATCTGTTTTGGAATGTTAACGCCAAGAGCAATGTTATGGTTAAACCCTTGTCATATACTAGTAACAGAAAATAAAATGTGACTAAGATTTATTTGCTGGCAAGCGGCTTTAACTATGCACAACATGGTAGATATTAGTGTATAGTGGAATAAAACTAAAATAAGTTTTGAGTATGAAAATGTATTTTCCATGAAATCATTATGGTACTTTAGTGGTAATCATTTTGTCGTATTTACGTTCAATATTTAGAAGCCTTGAGATATTATCTCTTGTTTTCATATGAATCGTCAGATTTAAGAGTTTTACATATTGACTGTAAATATGATATAGATCATAAGTTATTAAGAAATTGTTGTTAAAAATCTTTATAGCTATAAAATAAAGTTAATTTTTTTATTATCAATAAATAAAATTGTGAAATAATTAACCAAAAAAAAAAGTAGTAGTTAAGAATTAAAAATGCAAAAGAAATCTGATTACTTATTCAGAATGACACAAGATTGATTTCTCTTAAAATGCATCCTATTAACATGACTTATATTTAAGGATGTAGGTTATTATAAATGTCTTATTAAAAATGTTTTTTTCAATTGTTTTTTATCCTATCTTAAATTTAATACATAATATTGATTGGTCCATGATTAATAATTTCTTTTATCCTATCATAAATTTGATTGTTTTTTTATATACTTTATTTTAAATTTGATTGTTTTTATCCTATCTTAAATGCGTTGTAATAGTAATCTACATTGTCAATGGAAGGGTAATGTCATGGTAATTATTATTTCTGAAATAGTAAGAGTAATGTTTTTCCCCTATAATGTAGAGGGTAAAGTTAGTGTTAGAAATCATATAAAAGTAATGTCACTATTATTCTATCTGAAATGTTATGTTAATGAAAGATAATTTTGATGGAACATCATGAATCGCAATGTAATGAAATTGTAAGTGAAGTGCTAATGTAATGTACTGGGATGTATTGAAATGAAATGGAGTGTTAATGTAAGGTAATGCATTGTAATGTCACGTTAAGGTAAAGTGGTGTAATGTTTTATGTAAGGCAAGATGATTGTGATTATTGCAAGCCATTGTGATATAAAAGGTATTATGGGCATCATTTCATGGCGACGCTATTATCATTTTCACTGTTAGCGATAGCATACAATTGTAATGTCCTTGAACTAAGTAAAATTGAGATTTTATGACTTAATAAATGAGGGATTGAGATTAATTGGATTCACCTTATGCTAAAGGTACTCGTTGGTTAATGAAGTTTAAATGGATTAATTGGTCTATAATCAATCACAGTTGATTCGTATACAATACCTTGTCTTATTTTGGTTGGTCGTTATCTGAGTCCTTTTGTCTTGCGCCTTCCGTAGAGGACGTGGTTGCTCATTTACTTATTGTGTGCTTGACTGTGGTAATTTCATTGCGTGGTATGCTTGTGTTGGGTGGGATGTAGACACCTCCATGTAGCCTAGTATATAAGTCTATGTGTGTGATTATTTTTGTGTAAAGAATCCTGTGACATATCAAGAGTCTCGGGCCCTTTAAAGGCAGGGTTTCCACTCTTGCGACACACCTGAAAAAGATTACTAGTTTCTGCCTGAGCAGTCGGCCAGGAGCCTATCCGACGTTCTCTCTCTCTGGAGTAGAGAACTAATATTAAATGCCCTGCTTTCCTGTGCCGAAATAGTAAAATCTACTACTATGGATTCTTCCATCTATGTTTGTATGGTACATATCCCAGTATGTCGTTTATTGCTTGTAGTTACTTGTTGTGCGCCTTAAGTCTTCTTGTTGTGATCATCGTGGTTGCATCTTGTTGGTTGTCAGGTGGTGACGTAGAGTCAAGTGTGTCTGTTCCTTTCTACATGCGCGCACACACCTAAAAAAAAATAAAAAATTGCATCTGTTATCAGAGTTGTTGTCGTAACGAGGAGGGTCGTTACAATAGCCCCCCCGGACCCCGCCGAGGGGCCACCCACCTCTGCACTCCCCCACGTGGAAGAGTGTACATACTTCTAGGGTGTAAATACTTCATGGGGTATAAACACGTTTGAAAGAAAGGACCTCTGAATCAGGAAGATAATCAGGCTCCATAACCAACACCCTTGAGCGACGTGCCCTTGAGGATGCACTACGTGCTCCAAGGGTGTCACTCGCCTCTTGACTGATTTGGTAGACATCAATAACCCCTGGAGTCAACACTCCGCTAGGTGAACTTGTAGGAGACTAAAGGATTCTAAGGAATAAGGCCCCCGCCTTATTGTGCACCCCTCAGAATCATCACGAGGGACTGTCACAGTCTTCCCTCACAACATCGTGGGTCCTCTCGAACTAGGTAATCGTTAACCTATAGTTCGAGCCTTGATGGGAGTGATAGTAGGTTGTGGTAGGGCTACTGTCCACACCTCTCCCTCAACATCTCTAGTAGTCGTGCATGACCCCTTTACCCCACATGTGAGTCTGGTCAGGAAGCTATCGTCAGCCTGCATCATCACAAATCATGTTAGAAAATATCCATATCATATCATCTAATCAGATGCACTAATATCACAATAAAACAATCAAACCCCAATGGTACACTCCCTGACTCGATCCAGAGTCCAAGGGGTTCAGTCAATGCCTCTGCATCCTCGATTTTCAAAATCCTGCACACTCAGTAAATTCGAGTCAATAGCACCTGCCTATGTCAATGCAGTTAAACCATGTCATCAACCCATAATGCCTCATAATCAAAATCAAATGTTTTAATAGCATAATAATACGGGTCACTTGCGAGAAAGTGTCGTCTAAGAATATGTTCGCTCAGTGTGCCAGAGTGGGATGTTACATACACCCCCTCTTGGTCTAAATCTCGTCTCGAAGTTTCATAGTAAAAATGTCGAATAAGTGTATCACAATATCATAAGTCTATCTATCAACAATAATGGAATCTGCTGGCGCATATCATATGCGTCCTCCCAAGTCGTCGAGTGTAGACTATAGTTGTCCCATTGGACCTTGACCTGATCTACTGTTTGACGCCGTAGCTATTGAATGCAATGATCCAAGATGCGGATCGGCTTAGGCATGAGCACACCCTCATCCGACACCTGCAAGGTGCTGAAGTCAAATCATGTGAAGGATCACTAATTATAAAGTCTCAACAGAGACATGAAATACATCAAGCATATGCCTCAAGAATCGGGCAAGGCTAGTCATCAGGCCACAAGCCTCCCTTTTCCAAAATATCGTAGGATCCCATGAACCTAGGATATAGTTTAGCCCTTTTTTTTTTCAAACTAGATCAAACTCTTATGTGGTTTCAGCCACAAAAAGACTTGATCGCCACAACGTAACTACGGTCGACACAACGTGCATCATCGTAACTCTTTTGTTGATCCTACGCTTCCTTGATCCTTTCTCTTAAAGTTTTCATTTAATCTTCCAATTCTTGGATCGCTTCTGGTCCCACCTGGACCCTATCTGTAAGTTGATCCCAAATCAAAGGCGCTTGACATGGTTGCCTGAAAAGAAACTGGAAAGGTACCATCTTAATGGTGCTTTGGTAACTATTGTTATAAATGAATTCCACCAGTGGCAAGAATTCTTCCCAACGCTTTGGTTGGTCCATCACATACATGCACAACATGTGTTCCAAGGTCTGGTTCATTCATTCAGTCTTCCCGTCAGTCTCCGGGTGATACACAGTGCTAAAGTTAAGTTGGGTTCCCAAGGCCTCTTGGAAACTCATCCAAAATCATCCAGTAAACACCAATCCTCGATCGGATATAATCCTCCTAGGCACGCCATGCAGCCTCACAATCTCACTAATGAAAAATCTAGCTATGTCAGGTGCCTGATACGTCGTACGCACATGAATAAAGTGAGCACTCTTCATCATAGTGTCTACTACTACAAAAATTGAGTCATGTCTACTTTCGATCAATGAAAATCCAACAATAAAATCCATCGAAATAACCTCCCATTTTGATTCCAGAATAGCATGTGGTTGTAGTAATCTTGTTGGGTGTCTATGTTCAGCCTTTACTTATTGACATTCTAGCCATTCAACCACATAGTTGACTATGTTTGCCTTCATTCCCTTCCATAAGAATAAGGGTTTAAGGTCTGCCCTCATCTTCGTGACTCCCGGGTGAGCCATGCAAATTGCTCTATGAGCCTCGCTTAGGATCAACATCCTCAACCCATCGTTTAGCGGTACGTAGATCCGATTTTCAAGCCTCAATAAACCATCACTATCAAATGAAAAACCTTATAATTGTGGTACCATCATTGTGTTTTGTCCGATAAAACTCTCGACCTCTTTGTACCAGTCATAGTCACGTTGTAAAGTTAGAATCCCTTCACGTAGATTCGTCTGAAGAGGCAACACCAAGAAGATGTTTGTTCTCAGACTCAATGCCTCGGCTACTCGATTCATTTCCCCTTTTATGTAAGTAATCTTGAAGTTGTACCCGCTAGGTAATTCGGATCAATGTAGTTGTCACGCTTTCAGGTTGCTTTGTGTAAAGATGTGTTGTAGTCCACAGTGGTCAGTCTTTAGTTCAAATTTTCGTCCAACAAGGTAGTGTCTCCAAACATTCAAGGCATACACAATGGCTAACAACTCCAAATCGTGCATCACATAATTCTCCTTATGCCTTCTAAGTTTCCTCGAGATGTAAGCGATCACGCATCCGTATTGCATCAAGACTCCACCTAAGCCTTCCTTGGATGCATCAATGCATACCAAGAAATTTGCATCCATGTCAGGGACCTTTAGTATCGGTGTTGTCAACAACTCCTTGAGCCTCCGAAATGCTTCCATGCATTTCTCGGTCCAACCAAACTTCTTGTTTTTCTTCTGCAATTTCGTGATCAGATTTTCTATCTTCAAAATCCCCTCGATGAATTGTCGATAGTAGCCTGCTAAACCCATGAAGCTACGCACTTCTGGGACATTCGTTGGCACAGGCTATTCCACAATAGCCTCGACCCTTGCTGGATTCACAATGATGCCTTTGTCGGAGATGACATGCCCTAAGTAGTGAATCTTTGATTGATAAAAATAGCATTTGGACAACTTCCCATACAATTTATTCTCTCGCAAACACTATAGTACCAAGCGCAAATGCTTGTTGTGTTCCTCCATCGTCCGAGAGTAGATCAAAATATCATTAATGAATACTTGGACAAACTTGTCCAAGTACTCGTGGAACACCCCATTCATCAAACTCAAATACCCCTGTGGTGTTTGTCAGTCCAAACGGTAAAACAGTAAACTCGTAATGTCCAAATCTCATCTTAAAGGTGGTCTTAGTGATGTCATCCTCCTTGATCCATAACTGGTGATATCCTGATTGCAAGTCGATCTTTGAGAACAACATCGCCCCCTTCGTTTGATTGAATAGATCCTCAATCCTCGGTAATGGATACTGATTCTTGATCATGGCCTTGTTCAGTTGACGGTAGTCAATGCAGAGCCTCCATGACCCCATCCTTCTTTTGTATGAAAATAACAAGTGCACCCCACGGTGACACAGTAGGACGTATCAGTCTCCGGTCCAACAACTCCTTTAGTCAACATCCGATAAGGTGTTCTCGCTATCAGTTCAGTCCCTAGTTTTAGGTCTATGGTCAACTCCAATTCCCTCTCCGATGACATCCCTGGTAACTCCTCCGAGAAGGTGTCAACAAACTCTCTTACCACCGGAAGCTGTTCTAGACCTTCTGCTTCTCATTTTTCTTGTAATGCAAGGATCGCATAAAGCTTTCACCCCTTGCGCATTCTCTTTCGAAGTTGTAAGGAAGAGATGAACCTAAGAGAAAATCCTAAGTTTCAACCTACAATCACACATCTCTGTCCCTCGTCATCGACCAAGCTCAACCATTTCGTATTACAATTGAGTATCGCCTCATGCGATTCCAACCAATCCATACCAATCACAATGTCATAAGATCCTAAGATCATGATGCATAGGTTGACCCTGGTGAAAAAATCTCCCAGGTTAAGGGTACATCTCGTAACCTTTCCTTCGACCTTCTGTTTGGCTCCCGAAGCCATCTCTACGAAGCTAAACTTGTCCTGTTCGACTGCCTTTACCTTAATCCTTTTTAGTGCTGCACCAGAAATGAAACTCTCAGTAGCACCAGGATCTATCAAAATGCTAAGGGTCTGGTCAGTGACAGTACCTGTCGTCTCGAACACAGACAACTGATTCTCTGCCTGGTGGTTATTCACTGCTACATGAATCCGATGGGCCTTCCCCATATCTCCCATGGTAGTGGGTCCAGCTGGTCCGGATGCTCTAGTCCTCTCCACAGGGTAGTAGCACTGGTAGTGTGGCTCCCCATGCATACAACATCCCTTCTTCGGCCCAGTACTCCTAGTACCCAAATTCGAAGATGAATTCTAACAATAGGGCCAGCCTTGAATTTCTTGACCTTAGTTTCTGGGTAACTTGGTGCAGAGCATACCGAAGTAGCTCCAAAATGACCTCGTACTCGGGCACCTTTCGACTTCTTCGTCACAAGGCATCAATCTCGTTGAACTGACACTCAACGAATTCCTTAGAAAAATACCTCTCCTGGAACCATCCCTCGAATAGTTCCCTTGACACATCACCATTGGCCAGGTCCAAAAGAGGCAGGAGCGTCTTCTGCCAAAAGAGCACTCCCCTTTAGTGGAAAGACCACAATGTGTACCTTCATGATGGAGTTCGTAAATGCGAAGTGTGAAGGACATGCCTTACTCTACAACTATGATTTGATGACACCACCGTCCGTGACACTTCTAGACGCTAGAACTCATCTCTCTTGAGATCTAGGAGGATTCTATCGGTACTCGCTGTTGCATGTTGTGGACCCTCAGGGGCGCCCTCTAAATGTGATCTCCGCAAGGAGACGTTGAGGTTTTTACTAAACGCAAGGATTAATACTCACGGGTTTATTGCAGTGGAAAGCCTAGTGATCCACAATCGCAGGGTTGAACCCACTTTGATACCATATGTAACGTCCCCATCGTTACGACAACAAGCGAGGCAGAAGGTGATTTTTTTTTTTGTTTCTAGGCAAGAATGTAAATAATACACAGTTAACTACACCTAGACGACAACACACGCCCACCGATCAGGCGACTGACCACTAAGACTCTTCGCACTAGCATAAGAGAAACAAGGTGAAACATGCATAAATCAATAGATAGAAATGACTACCTGCCCGACACAAACATGACAACACCTACAATATAAAGGACAAAAGAAACCACCCGACATAGTGGCTTCGACGACCATGAACTAGAAACCTATATGTCGCGCAGACCTAATGTTTAAGGCGTTACACCTGAATACCAACAAAAACTATGACGAACGACACCCACAATGGGAATCACAGACACTGGTCAAGTTATCATTCACCTCCATCCAATAGGGCGCAAAATGATTCCCTAACCAGGAATCATGTCGTCACCGGGTGATAGGTGGGACAACAACCATGGCGTAAGATAACCTAACTGGACCAACGATCCAAGATAATTGAATGCACTAAGAGGCTGAATTAACTAAATATGCAAAAGGTGACTAACCCTAGCACCTAACCATTCGGTCAACAAGATGTAAGGGAATCTGAGGACTATGAAATTCAACAACACAATAACTTCCTCACACAATCAAGTCGATCCGTACATAAAATAATTAAAATAAACAATTATATCGTTGCACAAAATTTGAATCCGATATCGGATGGGTGATTTCCTAAGGAGGACTTCACTATTTTGTCAACTGGAACAGTAGAAAACATGTCCCTTCAACAATACAAAACCCCTTTTGAAATGTGAACTTTTCCACTAACACAACAAGATAAGATTTATGCCTATGGAACACATTTGATTTGCTAAATGTCTAGTCTGTACATATAACTGTAATGGAAGGAGGTAATACCGTAATTGCTGGTAAAAGTTGTAGAAAAAGACGGTTGCTGACAACGACAAGACATATCACTGCCCCAAAAAAAATGCAAATACACAGCCACCAAATTTTGTCTTACAACAAGTAATTCAATGTATAGAGATGCTCTCAATCAAGTATGAAATCAATGTCTAAGGAATACTTCTGCATTAATTCATTGTCTCAGAATGTCTACCGTATGAATTTGTTGTCTAACTAATCGTTGATACAAGATCCAGAGCTGTCCAAGTAATAAAACACAATTCAATTATAATCTAAACACGCACCCTATAAAGGTGTTGAACATAGTCAAGGATGTTGAGAACGTTGTCTAAAATTCATTGAGTAAGAGTAGTTTTCGATTCACATTCGAAGGAAGATTTAACTCCACATTGCGTCGGTAACCCCTCATCAAGGTTCGCTATAAAAATAAAAATTGCTAGCATATGGATTATATAAAGAAAAAGCTCACTGACCAACAAGGAAATACACTTAAAGGTATACATAAAGGAGAAACGTTGACCCAATAGTTTATGGTTATGATTATATCATTATGTTTTCTCACAACATACATAGCCATACTTCGATGAATCATTGCCTATTAGACGGTGATAAAATACAATAAATTTACCCTACCCTTACACCGTCAACCGCAGCAGCTGAAACGTTGTTTGGGTAATGAAGTCATCTATTAAAAGGGGATGATATCACTATACATCTGGCATCACTATACATATACACTGCTAAAAAGGAGGTCGCTAACAACTCAATGCTATCAATTACTTCGCTATTCAATACACAAAATGTTGATGTCTTATTACTACACTGAATACATCTAAGAAAGTGTTGTCCAATCACTTTCATATAAGATATCTTGCAGTGTTCCAACATAGATATAATTCATTACTAAAAGTCAATAAACCACACTAACATGTTGTGTCAACGATAAGATGAACTGGAACTCTCAACCTTCGAACTCTACCTAATAATTGTTATCTTTACATATCTCTTAAAAATGCTGTTAAAATTTACTATCAACCTTAAGAACTGTCAAACATAGCCAATAGAAAAAGGTAATTGGTGACTTTACATGAGTGAAAACACAGTTAATCCAGGTATAAGACTCGCTACCATTCCAAGAGGTAAAATGCAATTAACCAAGGTAGAAATTCACTGCCAATCGAGCCAATCCAGACAGTGCCAGTCAATGCAATCCATGATGTGGTAAGGGATGGGTGAAACACAGACAATAAAATGGTAACTCGCAATCAAATATATATATGAAAGTCATATTGAAAAATTTCACCCAAAGCAAGGTAAACTAATGTAATTTCGTAGTCAATGGAACAGAAAATAGCAACTTAAAATTCGCCATCAATATAATGAATTGCAGAGGAGTTTCGTAGGTCAGATGTATTGAAATCTCAAGGTAAATCTGCCATCAAATAAATTCAAGGTACATTACTATTGTTGTCATTAAATAAATTGTCTTCCATGCCATTTATCATGATTGCATTGCCATTTAATATATTCACAATTGTCAGTACATAAAAATCGCAAATGCCATGAACTGAATTGCAGACCATTAATATGAATTCAAGGTACATTACTGACCACCAGTTGGGAATATAAAATCGTGTTTCTACATAGTCGTAATGCATAGACGAATTAATGCATAGATGAATTAATGCACAGGGGAAAAATTCGTGGGATACATTAAGGCAGAGATCTGTGCTGGGATTGGCCAAATCGTAGAGATTTTTAGGTAAAACACCGAGGTTAAAAGCAACGATTTCGATCCAAGGAATGGCAAATCATAGTTCATGCAAATGGGCAAAAGCGCAGTCTTATCTAGCAACAAGGGCAGTCTCGGCAAGAGTAAATTGTAAAGGAATCAAAAACGAAAAGAGGAGAACTAAAAGGCCCAATTCACCAAGTATTCAAGCTATGGTTGTGGTCTTAAGGTGGAAACCTCCAAAGAATTTTATCTAGGGATGGAATGACTTCATTATAAATAAAAAACGCAAGCCATATTCCAGCAAGGAGTACACCAAATAAAAGAAAAACGTAGAGTTGAAAATTAAGGAAATAAGAATGATAACAAGGACATATTTTCTTCACATAATGAGGTGCAAGGACCCTCAATCAATCAAGGGTAAATGACATAGGTAGATGGTTGACAGGAACGTCCAATGCTCACCATCCTCACATAGAAAAGCAGGGCGTTGAGATCCATAGGTCTTTTAATGCTAAGGCGACGACCGTAGATTAGGCTCCTGACCGATTGCTCAGGAAAAGAATGGCGAGCTAGGGATGAAAGCTATGCAACCACAAATGACACAATAAACACAACAAGGTGGTCTAGACATGCGGGAAAACAAAGGCCATGGCAATCAACAACCATCTAGCTAAGCTAAGGAAAGTTTCAGTCACCAATTTAAAAAAAAAACATCATTTTACCCTTCCATCAAATAAGAAGATCCAAGCATAAGTCCTAATACATTCTACCATACAAAAATGAAAAGAGCGTACTGTTTCCTGATCGCCCGCTCTGACTGACATCCGCACGCTCCGTGCAATTCCCACTCGCCGACCATCGAGAATTCACCGGTACCTCCTGGCCAATGCTAGGGGTACTCTTCTTCCCCCTTAGCCCCTCGAGCCGCAAAGGGGCCACACACACTATCTAGAGGTTCCATCTAGCTTCCATCTTGCTTCGAAAGGCCGAGCTACCACTCTTCTCCAAGCTGGGTATTCCAACTCCCACAAGTAAATCAGTCAAGTAGATATTTATGTAGTGTAACGTTATGCAAACAGAAGATCATCCTTCATCCTTCTTCCTCCTTCATTATATAGAGTTTCAAACCTTTTTTCTTTCCTAAAATCTTATTTAATTAAAGTTTTTTTAAAAATAAATTCTTAAAAATTATTCTCCGTACAAGTGTCCCCCTTCCCCTACATTCCTCCATAAATTAATTTCTTTAATTAAGTAATTATCTCTATTTCCCTCAACCACCTAGAGTTACTTCTAGAATCACTCCTAGGTGTCCCCAAATTCTCTTACAGGTTTTAATAGCTTTCCCTTTTATTAAATTGCTAATTCAATTTAAAATTAGAAAGCTCTTAAATGGCAGATTCTTTACTAAGTTGACTTTCTCCTTTTTCCCTTAAGTTCCCCTTTTTCCCTTTTTATGTTACCTTTTTTCCCTAGTTTCCTATTTTTTTAAATTTTCCCTCTTTCCCCTTTTACTTAGACCTCAAAAAGGCAGGTGTGAAAATTAACCCTTTTTCCCTTTTCTTATTTAATTAGTATACTTTAATTTATTAAGGTAATAAAACAATTAATTCTCTTTTTAAATTTTAATCCAACATAATTTTACTTTTTTTTATTAATAAATTAAATTTCTTACTCCATTCATGTTACAAGATTTTACGAAGGTCATATTTATTATTCATGTGGTTTTTATTTTTATTATTATTATTATTTATATAGAGATAAAATTTTACCACTAGCATAGTTTAGACTTAACCTTAATTTTGTATTGGGTGACATTCAATTAGGGAAATTGTTTTAAAAATACGTAACACATTATTCATCCTAAGGCCATCTAGGTTCCTTCCTCTATCATAAAAAACACGACGTGCCCTTCAAGACGCACTAGGTGATCCAAGGGTGCCACTCGCCTCATCTGTTCCCTTGTGCGACGTGCCCTTCAGGACGCACTACGTGCTCCAAGGGTGCCACTCACCTATTGACTGATTTGGTAAACATCAATAACCCCTGGAGTCAACACTCCACTATGTGAATTTGTGGGAGACTAAGGGCTTCTAAGGAATAAGGCCCCCGCCTTATTGCATGCCCTTTAGAATCATCATGAGCGATTGTCACAGTCTACCCTCACGGCATCGTGGGTCCTCTCGAACTAGGTAATCATTAACCTACATTCTGAGCCACAATGGGTGTTCTAGTAGGCTTTGGCAGGGCTGTTTTCCACACCTCTCCCTCAACATGCATGACCCCTTTACTCCACATGTGAGTCTGGTCGGCAAGCTATTGTCAGTCTGCATCATCACAAATCATGTCAGAAAATATCCATATCATATCATCTAATAATATGCACTAATATCACAATAAAAAAATCAAACCCCAAAGGTACACTCCCTGACTCTATCCGGAGTCCAAGGGGTTCAGTCGATGCCTCTGCATCCTCGAGGCTCAAAATCCTGCACACTCAGTAAATCTGAGTCAATAGCACCTGTCTATGTCAATGCAGTTAAACCATGTCATCAACCCATAACACCTTATAATCAAAATTAAATGTTTTAATAACATAATAATCTTGGTCACTTGCGAGCAAGGGTCCTCTAAGAATAAGTTTGCTCAGTGCTCCAGAGCGGGATGTTACATTCATAACATATTCAAATTCAATAAGACCAAATGTATTGGTTAGATTTCAGTCTATAGTATTTTGTGTACCATTTTCATATCCATAAAAAAAATATTCTGTGTAGGGAATTCTCTACAAGTTCACTCTCTAGAATAAGCCAAAATCCAACAAG
The DNA here is from genome assembly GCA_009831015.1 of Picea engelmannii. Classification (NCBI taxonomy): domain Eukaryota; kingdom Viridiplantae; phylum Streptophyta; class Pinopsida; order Pinales; family Pinaceae; genus Picea; species Picea engelmannii. Next base: position 1,233,145 of record ML778550.1, read on the forward strand.
GTATGCCATTTTTTCTATAACTCTTTTTCTAAGAGGTTCCAAGTAGTAAAACCCGGATAAATTGCATAAAAGATACTGAATAACATTGTGTACTATTTTCAAATCTTTATTCATTATAGGTACATAGTTATGATTATTTCAAGTTAGGGTTGTTGACTAATCCAAAATTAGTCATGTGAGACTAAAATAAATTTTGATGAAAATGCTAGTCTCTTGTTGTTAAAGTTAAGGAAGGTTTGCAGATATGTGATCATATAAACTAGGTCTATTACAGAGTTACAAATCATATTTGGATGATGAAAATGATGAGGTATTTTGGTTGAGTTACATGTTGGGTACATGGTTGAGACAAGTAGTTGATGAGTTGGCACATACATGAGGTGTATAGTTGATGGTGTTTGTACATCTTGATAATTCATAGTTTATGTGTATTTGATGCATAATTAGTAAATATTTGGTGCATGGTTTATGCATTCATTGACGGTACAGGTTGAGGTATGGGTTGGTGCATGGTTGATGCACTCGTTGATGGTACAGGTTGAGGTATAGGTTGGTGCATGGTTGATGCACTTGTTTATGGTACAGCTTGATTACAGGTTGTTTGGACAAGTTATTGTGTTAGGTTATTTGTACAAGTTTGGTGCATGGTTGACACATTTGTTTATGGTACAGGTTGAGGTACAGGTTGATGTTTGGTACATTTTGGCACATATTATTGGTACAGGTTGTTACAGGTTGATTACAGGTTGATTGGTAAAGGTTTAGAATAGTATATCTCACAATGATAGTGTGACAGTGGTTTCATCATTCCAATTATACATCAGGGAGGTTGGACGGGGTAAGGAAAGGTGGTTGTAGCCACTCTATGGTTGTAGCTGGAGAATATAGAGGGTTGTATCCTCCTTCTGGTTATAGCTAGAGAATTGGGGAGTTGGATCTTCCCTCAGGTTGTAGCCTGAGAAACTAGAAGAAGGATTCATAAGATCAACTCCTAGGTATCAAACTATCTTTTTGGGTTTATTTTATGCATTCAATAGTTTTGGACATAAAGTTGTAAATTGTAGAGCTAATAACAGGAACATAAACAAATTTGAAAGTCATACACAAAATGGTTATCCAAGAAGGCCTAGTGAAACGAAGAGAAGAAGCTACAACGGGTTGAATCATTGAGCACTGAAGTGGAATGCTGCAAGTGCAATAAGTTTGGACACATTTCCAAATATTGTACAATGATAGTCCCTCCTACAGAACCACAACAAAATAACAACAGTCAAAGACATGAGCCTCATAAGAGAACATGGATAAGAAAGAAAAATAAATATAGCAATGAAGAATGCACACTCGCTCTACAAGCTAAGGAGAAGAATCATGGTTGGTATGTTGACAGTGGCTATTCAAAACACAAATAACAGGTGAACAAAGACCAGGTCCCATAGATCGCAAGATTGGAAATAAACGAGATGAAAAAAATTCTACAGAGAAAAAGAAAGATGTCAGATACAAAAGGTTTGGAAAATAAATGAAAGAAAAGAAGGACATGTAAATAAGGAACAAGTTCAACAGATTGTACTTTCAGGCATTGTAGTGAAAGATGAATCCACAAATAGAAAGAAAAAAATCATATCTCATAGAGATGATGAATCTACTATTGAAGATGATGATGGATACACTTCAGATAAGGAATTTTCCTGAGCCATACGGCTTAGAGAATCCCATCTATTATGAATAATAGACAGGGGGAGTCTATGCGTTAGCTGAGACAGACCATAGAACCATCCTTCTAGTAGCTTGCATAATTTGAGTAGACAGATTCAATGCATTCAGTTAGCAGAAGTACAATATGATATATTAATCAGTTGTAGTAGTAATTCATGATAGTAAAATAACATATCAGTCAACATTATGGACAATTTTGCAGTAGATTCTGGAACAATATGGACAAATATGGATGTGAAATCAACTTTTTTGAATCAGGAACTTGAAGAAGAAGTCTACATTGAACAATTGGTTTCTAGAGCATGGTACTCTAGACTGGATAAATATCTATAGCAAGCAGGGTTCATAAAAGGAAGTGCATACAACAACCTCTACATCAAGGTAATTCAAGATGGTATTTTATTAATTGAAGTTTATATTGATGATATTATTTTTCGAAGTACTGATTACAGGTTAAGAAAAAATTTGCAAAGGATATGCAGAATGAATTTGAAATGTCATTACTCGGAGAACTATCCTTCTTTGTGGGTCTCCAGATACGTCAAAGAAACCGAGGAATTTTTATTTCTCAAACCAAGTGTATCAAATAAATGATAAAGAGGTTCAGAATGGAAGATTGCAAACTAGTTACCACTCCTATGCAAACCTGTTGCAAGTTGAGAAAAGATGATGATTCAAAGTCTACACACCGGAGGAGATACAAGTTAATGATTGGTATCATAGTATATGTGACAACATCTAGACCAGATGTAATGCAGGCAGTTGGATAGGTGGCACAATTTCAAGCATCCCCAAAGGAATCACATGTATTAGCAGTGAAGAAGATTTTCATATATCTCAAAGGAACATAAGATTTTGGATTATGGTATTCAAAAGAAAAGGATCTATCACTTATTTCTGACATAGATGTCGATTGGGCAAGTTGCATTGATGACCGAAAAAACACCAATGGAGAAGAATTCTACTTGGGTGGCTGTTTATTATCTTGTCTAAGCAAGAAACAATCATCAATATCTTTATCTACATCCGACGCAAAGTATATTGCAACAACAGGATGTTGTACTCAAGTTCTATGGATGAAACAAAATTTGACAGATATACATGTTGAGTATGATGAGCCCATTCCAATCAATTGTGATAATACAAGTGCCATCAGTGTCTCAAATAAACCAGTGATTCACTCCAATACAAAGAACATTCCAATAAAGTATCACTTTCTACGGGAAAAAGTTGCAGAGAAGAATATCAGAGTTGAATATGTGGGCACAAAAGAAAATCTGGCATACATCTTTACAAAACCTCTTCCAAGGGAATCCTTTGAGTATTTTTGTGAGAGACTCAGAGTAATTTCTACTCCAAAATGAATGCTTTTGAATGCTTATATTTTATGTCTTATATTTACATGAGGAAGCACCATAAAGAGGACAATTCAGGTTGGGGGATCAATTTTAGGAAGAGTTCAGTCAGGGGGAGTATCCCCAAGGATAGTTTAGTTAGGGGGAGTAACCCTAGATGGAAATATACCTTTTCTATTGATGACAAAGGGGGAGAGATTTATCAGATGCAAAAGTAAATGCTTGGAGAAAGAGAATAGAGGCATGGTTCCAGGGGGAAAGATGGTAATAGGGGGAGCATGATTGATATGACTTCAATATTGCATCATAATATTGCACTAAAATAAGGAAACTGGTTCAAGAGATTTTAGAAGGTAAATAATAAAGTGAAGTGATGAGTGTACTATAAGTCAAAGTGGATAAAAATGAAATTATTTAAATAATAAATTTAATGGAGAAATTACTAAGTGGACAAGTGGTTAGAAGTGGGTTAACCCTAAAATAAGGAAAGTGGGTTAAGATGGTTAAAAGGTAACCCCTTGAGGAAGCTACATGAAAGTATAAATAAGAGGAAATGCTCTCTGATTTTAATCACACTTGAGAATATTGAATATCTACAAGTGACCGAGGTAACCATAGGATATCTAAGTCGAATTTAAGAGGGAAGGTGAAGTAAAGAAGGATGAAATTCAAGGGAGAATAATTTTTTTTGATGATGCTTTCTAAGGTATGTTATTTACAGGTCATCTCACCATTTTTGTAATAAGTCTTTTTCTACAATGATTTAGACTATGAAATTGGGAGGTCGTTGAGGAAACAATCCAAGTATCTATGATAAACATTTCAGCTTGTGGGTATTTGTATTTTGGAGTTACACTCCATGGAAAATAGGGTTGGTGGCTAGTCATGAAACTAGTCTAAAACAAGTGTTTCAGGTAAAAATGTCATAACTTATTCATAACAGATCAAAATTTAGTAAGAAAAAATGTATTGGTTAGAGTACATTCTATATTATTCTTTGTGACATTTTTATATCCATAAAAAAACATTTTTTGTGGGGCACACTGTACAAGTTCACTCTCTAGAATAAGCCAGAATTAAACAAGGTAGGTCATTTTTTCTATAACTCCTTTTCTGAGAGGTTCCAAGTACTGAAACCTAGAGGAATTGCATAAAAGACATTGGAGAACATTGTGTACTATTTTTAGATATTTATTCATTACACGTACATATTTATGATTGTTTCAAGTTAAGGTTGTTGACTAATCCAAAATTAGTCATGTGAGACTAAAGTAAATTTTGATGAAAATGCTAGTCTCCTATTGTTAAATTTAAGGAAGGTTTGCAGGTATGTGATCATATAAACCAAGTCTATTACAGAGTTACAAATCAAATTTGGATTATGAAATTGATGAGGGATTTTGGTTGAGGTACATGTTGGGTAAATGGTTGAGACAAGTAGTTGCTGACTTGGCACATACATGAGGTGTATAGTTGATGATGTTTGTACATATTTATGAGTCATATTTTATGTGTATTTGATGCATGATTGGTACATATTTGGTGCATGGTTGATGCATTTGTTGATGGTACATGTTGAGGTACACGTTGGTGCATGGTTGATGCACTCGTTGATGGTATAGGTTGAGGTACAGGTTGGTGCATGGTTGATGCACTTGTTTATGCTACAAGTTGATTATAGGTTGTTTGGATAGGTTATTGTGATAGGTTATTTGTATAGTTTTGGTGAATGGTAGATGCATTTGTTTATGGTATAGGTTTAGGTATAGGTTGATGTTTGGTACATGTTGGCACATATTATTGATACATGTTGATTGTAGTTTTATTGGTACATGTTTACAACAATATAACTCATAGTGATAGTGTGACAATGGTTCCATCATTCTAATTCTACGTTTGGGAGGTTGGACGGGGTAAGGATAGGTGGTTGTATCCAACTTCCAGTTGTAGCTAGAGAACATAGGGGGTTGTATCCTCCTTCTAGTTGTAGCCAGAGAATTGGGGAGTTGGAGCTTCCCTCAGGTTGTATCCTGAGAAACTAGAGGGTTGTAACCTCCTTCTGGCTGTAGCTAGAGAATTGGGGAGTTGGAGCTTCCTTCAAGTTGTAGCCTGAGAAAATAGGGGTTTGGAGCCTCCTTCTAGTTGCGGCTGGAAAACAAAGGAAGTTCGTGCTTCCAATGAATGTAATTCTTAAAAACATATAAAAAAAAACATTATTTGGTTTTCTCCGGCTTTGTGTTTCCACATAAAAAAACTGGTGTACTATGTATGTGTATGATTGCTCATTTGTTCATTGTTTATTTACTCTGCAACTATTGGATGATAATTCTACGTTGATATAACACTTTCATTTTGTGGTTAAAAAGGATTATTCCTCTATTACTAATTCATCCCCCTCTCAGTAATCCACCATCATCTTTATTTAACATATCCATTACCTGAACTACATACAATTGACATTCCTTTCTGGTGCATTTCTTGAGCTGCATGGTTGATAACTGTCTCACTGAAACTGGTTTTCTTAGTCCTTGAACTGTTCTTTTTACCTCATTTTTGTCTTGATAAGAAAATGATTTTTCATAACAATTTAGTATAACCTTGTGTGATTCCAGCCAATCCATACCTATAAGAATGTCATATGATATTAAGGGTAACACATTTAGTTAAATGAAGTAGTTTGATCATGTATTCCTATATCACACTTAGAAATATATTCTAATACTTTTCTTTTTGTGTCGATGGCCAATTGTACTAACCAAGAATTAGGGTGTTTCACCTTTTCCAATTTACAACTTTCTACTAATGATGGGGTTATGTAACTCAAACTTGCCTGTGGGTCTATTAGGACACATAATTGTTTTTTTCATATCTTACCTTCGATCTTTACTACAGTAGACTGATGATCAATTTTTTTGCCTTTCAAGGAAACATTAATTATGTGTATGTATTTTCCCATATCTCCAACTGCGGTAGCTTCTTATAGGTTGTAAACTGTAGTCCTATTTGTTGGATTTAAACATGGGAAGCTTCTTCATAAATGTGGTTCTCCACATTCCCAACATTTCAATGGTTCTCTAGGACCATCTACAATATTCTTAAATCCCAAATTTACTGGCTTGTTCCCTCCTTGAGCTTGTTCTGTGCTAGATGGATGGTCATTTATTTGAAATATCTTATTGATGTTATGGTAAGGGGCTGGTTTAAACCTTTTCTTATGCTGATTCAATTTATCTTTTTTTTTATCCTTCCAAGAATGACCTGTTTTAGACCTCTATTTATACTGTTCATAACACATTCTGACTTTTCTAAACACTTGATTCAAAGATTTAGGATTGTCAAATTCATTTCTATCCTTATAAGATTGTGGTAGAAAACTTAAAAGCCTATGAATTTTAACTTTATCTTCCTTAATATAAGGTACAAATATCAACAGATCTAGGGATTTATTAATTAGATCATCCATTCACATCTTTCCTAGTTTCAATTCATAAAACTCCTTAGTCTTTCTTTCATTGTAACTTTCTGACAGGTACTGTTTCTTAAAATACTTCTTAAATTATGACCACTCCATTCTCTTATTTTTTAACCCTTTTGCTAATTTCATATATTTCCACCAGATGCTAGCCTTCCCTTTTAAGTTATAAATGGACATTTTAACTTTCATATTATTAGAATAGTTACAAATCTGAAAGTATTTTTTTATGTCTAGTAACCATGCTTCAACTTCTTCACCTGTTTTTTACTCTCCGTCAAATGTAGAGGGTTTAATATTTTTGAATTCACCTTCAAGGTGATCTAATTTTTCCTTTTTTTAGTAGAGGTTGTTTGTGATTCTCCTCTTGTTTGAGTATTTCGTGACGATCTATCATTTGACTTCGATTCTCTGATTGTTTACTAGTCTCCTTGTTTCCCTCTAATTTCCTTGATTTACTTTTCTCGACCATATTTTACAACAATATTTCATTAAACTCTTGTTTCTCTTCCTATTTTTTATTAATCCTTTCATTGTCATCCTTGAAAGTATTAAGTTCCACTATGAGACTTCTCATGGTTTACAACACCTGTGAGGATGAATTGTTCTCACTTTTTTGTTCAATATTTTCTTGGCTAGCATTTATTTTAGGGTTAATTTCTTCTTCGTTTTGTGTTGACATACTGTGAGGTTGAATATTATCCTGTCACTTTAACAATAAAATATTCATCTGGGTTAGAATTTAAGCATACATAATTCAGTTTAAGAATTTTGTTTATGCCCATAAGGTCTAATGTTGTCAACCTAGGCTCTCATACCATATGTAATATACCAACTATTTGTATATAAAAAAAATTATTATCTATGATTATAGGACATATATACTGACATTTTTATTGTATGTAAGAGTGAAGTTAGTTTATAAAAGAAACTCAAGTTTTGTCATTACCTCTATATATTATCATTCTTACTTCTAAGCTAAGTTATTACTTATCATTTTGATTTTCTTTTTCCTTTGGAGTTATTCGAATAACCCTGAAACTAGGTAGCTCATACCTTATTATAATCCCACTTATATTTTGTTTAACTTATTCTATGTATACATAAGTTTGAACTTACTTTATTGAGTTAAGATATGAAAGAAACCCCTACGGGATGGCGCGACCTCTCAGTCTACGATCGAATCTCCTAAGAGTCGAATTGGCTCGTGGGTCCTTCTAGAACCCCTAAACTCTGAACCACATGCCCTTCACCACACACTGCATGAAATTTCTTGTATGCAAGGGTCCTTTTACTTCTTTGAAGTTGTACATGTGACCACTAGCTAAACCCAACTGCTCATCTAAAATTTTTTCCCGTGCTCTGAAACTATGAGAGAATTCACTCAAAACAACTATCATCTTAAATGCGTCAGAGTCTTTACCGACCAAATACAGTCATAAAGTGAATTGACCAATGGGTGTAGGTCCTTACCCTATCCTACCACTTCATCAAATTCAGTGCTCTAGAACTCCGGAGCTCCGGGAGAATTCACTCCAAACAACTATCCACTTAAAACCACCAGAGTCTTTACTGATCGAATCCGGTCATAAAATGACTTGACCGATGGGTGTATGTCCTTACCCTATCCTAACACTTTGTCAAAGTTGATGAAAGGACTAGATCAAATGGAAAATGGGGATCCACCTCTCTTGCACGATCTATGGTTGTAAAAGGCTTCGAGACTCCAGGCTTCGGGGAATTTTCCACTCCACACAACAATGACAAAATTACTCAGAGTGTTGAATCGTCGGATGTATCGAGAATCCAACGACCCTCACTTTATTGCGATCAATGGTTCATAATCACTATGAAACTCCGGTGCTCTAGGGTTCCTTCACTTATAAAAACAATCACTAAATTTTTGAAAGGTCGAACCTCTGAACTTCCGAAAGTCTCGGGAATCTACGACTAGTGCTACACCAAGTCTATGACTGAGATTAAATTCAGGCTTCGATGCTTTGAGCCTCCGTGCATCTCAACCACAGTTAACTCTCCCCAAATCACCAAAGTCACAAATTTTGAAGGACTCAGTGCTTAACAATTTCAGGAAATATTCTACTCCTCAAGAGTAGATCTCATCCACTCGTTCTTAAACAAAGGGATTTATCACTCCTTGAGTCCCCACTTGGAAGTCTAGACACACTATTTCTCTTGAGATTTTTCCACTTTATGAAATGAACCTTGGCGCACGCTTGCACATCTCTCCTGATCTTTGGCCCTTAAAAAATTATGGGCTCATGCACTCCTTGCACTAACATTATGGAGAAATGCATTGTCTCTCCTGATCTTCTGAACCTCTAAAGGTTCATCCGCCACACACCTTGCATTGGCGCTGTCCATTCCTTGCACAAATACTACCAGAAGAGAAACAATTGAAAATTATAACCCAATTATAGAACTATTTCAATAAAATAGACAATGACCATACATATGAACAAGTGCAAAAGTGCAATATCTATTAGTTTCAGGTTAAAAAAAATGAGTTACAGTCTCATCTTTGTAGTTTGAGAGTACTTCTCTTCTATTTCTCCCAAAGCCTTACTTACTTCATAGATTACATTGATATACACAACTATAATTAAACTTTGAAGGAGCTATAATATTTATTCATGATTCAAACATTTAAAATATTTTCGGGCTCCATTTCATTTCTATCTCAATATATATATATATATATATATTCGATTTCTAAACGTAATACTCTTCTCTATGTGTTTGCAATTTAGTTTTGATAGACCTATAAGAATTGTTTTACATAACTTATATGTACATTCATGCATATCATAAATTATATTGATCTCAAAAATTTAGATCTATTCATATGTATAAATATCTCTCTTATGCATAAACTATTATTTGTATGCAACAACTTAGATTTAGCTACCCTATAATGAATATATTTGAACCTATATTTGAACCTCTAGCTGTAGCAACTCAATAATATACAATTCTGTAACATCCCACTCTGGCGCACAGAGAAAACTTATTCTTTGAGGACACTTGCTTGCAAGTGATCTGGAGTTTTATGATAAGAAAACATTTATCCTTGATTATGATGCGATATGATAGATGACATGATGTTTTACTGCTTTGACATGGATAGGTGCTATTGAATTGGTTTTACTGAGTGTGTAGGGTTTTTGACCTTGAGGATGCAGAGGAATCGACGGGACCCCTTGGACTCCGGATCGAGTCAGGGAGTGTGCTTTGGGGTTGATTGTTTACTATGATTTTAGTATATTTGCTTTGATGATATGATGTGGACATGTTCTGATATGATTGTTGATGATGCAGGCTGACGATAGCTTGCCGACTAGACTCACATATGGAGTAAAGGGGCTACACACGATGTCCAGAGAGGTTGAGGGAGATATTTGGACAACAACCCTGCCACAACCTACTAGCACTCCCGTCGTGGCTTGAACTGTAGGTTAACGATTACCTAGTTCGAGAGGATCCACGATGCAGTGAGGGCACACTGCGATAGTCACTCACGAAGATTCTAAGGGGCGCGCAATAAGGTGGGGGCCTTATTCCTTAGAGCCCTTAGTCTCCCACAAGTTCACCTGGCGGAGTGTTGACTCCAGGGGTTATAGATGTCTACCAATCATTCAAGTTGGCGAGTGGCACCCTTGGAGCATGTGGTGCATCCTGAAGGGCACGTTGCGCAAAAGAAACACAAGTTGGTGAGTGGCACCCTTGGAGCACGTGGTGTATCCTGAAGGGCACGTCGCGCAAAAGAAACACAAGAAGCGAGTGGCACCCTTGGAGCACATGGTGCATCTTGAAGGGCACGTCGCGCAAAAGAAACGAACGAGGCGAGTGGCACCCTTGGAGCACGTGGTGCGTACTGAAGGGCACGTCACATTGATGTTGATGAAGGAACAAAACTAGATGGCCCTAAGACTTTTAACACATTAAGAAATTCTTAAACAACTTCCCTAAATAATTGTCGCCCCGTTCATAATCTAAATCTAAGTCTAAAACTTCTCTAGGGTAAAATTTTGTTTAACCTTAAGAAAAGACCCAATAAAAGATAAAAATAAAAATTTAAACTAAAACCCACTTAAGTAATAGTTCAGTCTTCATAAAATTCTTGGGCTAAATGAAGAGAGTAAGAATTTAATTAAAACTAGTGGATTTAAAAAATTGCAAAGAAGAAATTAATTCTTAACTTGGGAAAGTATAAAAAGATATTAAATTAATAATAAAAGGGAAAGATTTAATAGCGCAACTACCATTTTGGGTTTAATAAAAAGGGGAAAGAAGGGAATAATAAGAATTTGGGAACTAAGTAAATGGAGGAAACATAATAAAGGAAAGACGGGAACTTATGGTAAAAAGCGAGGTCAACATAATAAGGAATCTGCAATTAAGAACCTTCTAAAAATGAACTAAAATTAGCAACTTCATTTCAGGGAAAGTATTTAAAACATGTAAGGGGATCTAGAAACACCTAGGAGGATATTTAGGAGAAACTCTAGGTGGGTGAGGGAAATGAGTCAATTAATAATTTAAAGAAAATAATTATTGAAGGAAAGAGGGAGATGGACGACACTTGTGCGAAAGAGAATATTTAGAATATTTTTATTAAAACTTAATTTAAAAGTGATTTAAAGAAATTATGAGGTTTGGACAACTCTATAAAAGAAAGGGAAAATGAGGAATAAATGGGATCGACTGTTAGCGTAATGTTACGCTTCCAGAACTGTGACTTGACTGATTACTTGTGGAGAGTTGAAATTTTTCATCTTGGATAGGAGTGGTAGCTCGGCCTTGCGAGGCGAGCTGGGAAGCTAGACGGACCCTCTGGATTGTGTGTGGCCCCTTTGCGGCTCGGGGGGGCTAAGGGGGAAGCATAGTACCCCTAGCGATTGGCTGGGAGGTACCGGTGTAGTCTCGATGGTCGGTGAGCGGGAGCGGCACGGAGCAGGAGCGACACAGAGCGCACGATCATNACTTAACGTCAATCTGCTTGGGTTCTCGTTGGATTGATTGGTTTTCTTCCCTTGTTCTTCGGCGATTGAAATTGTGTTACAGTTATAAAATATTTCTTCTTACTTTGTTGTTGCACATTGGCTGGGATAAAAGAGATTTTATGGCTGGGTGTATATATGACTGTGGGCGTTTATAAATTTCTGTGGGCATTTTATATCACTGTGGGTGTTTATACTCTACAGTGGGCGTTTTTATATAAATGGGGGCATTTTTATTTGACTGTGGGCATTTTATATATTATCGTGGGCATTTTATTTCACTGTGGGCATTTATACTCTATAGTGGGTGTTTTTATATAAATGGGGGCGTTTTTGTTTGACTGTGGGCATTTTATTTCACTGTGGGCGTTTATACTCTACAGTGGGCATTTTTATATAAATGGGGGCGTTTTTATTTGACTGTGGGCATTTTATACATTACGGTGGGCATTTTATATCACTGTGGGCATTTATACTCTACAGTGGGCATTTTTATATAAATGGGGGCGTTTTCATTTGACTGTGGGCATTTTATATCACTGTGGACGTTTATACTCTACAGTGGGCATTTTTATATAAATGGGGGCGTTTTTATTTGACTGTGGGCATTTTATATATTACCGTGGGCATTTTATTTCATTGTGGGTGTTTATACTCTACAGTGGGCATTTTTTATAAATGGGGGCGTTTTTATTTGACTGTGGGCATTTTATTTCACTGTGGGCCTTTATACTCTACAGTGGGTGTTTTTATATAAATGGGGGCGTTTTTATTTGACTGTGGGAATTTTATACATTACGGTGGGCATTTTATATCACTGTGGGCGTTCATACTCTACAATGGGTGTTTTTATATAAATGGGGGCGTTTTCATTTGACTGTGGACATTTTATAAATTTCTGTGGGCATTTTAAATCACTGTGGGCGTTTATACTCTACAGTGGGCGTTTTTATATAAATGGGGGCATTTTTATTTGACTGTGGGTGTTTTATATATTACTGTGGGCATTTTATATCACTGTGGGAATTTATATACTACAGTGGGCATTTTTATATGACTGTGGGCATTTTTATATGACTGGCTGTGTTGTCACATCGTCTGTTGGCTTCCATGTGTAAGTTGGAGTGATTGTATGCCCTTTTATATTTTTGTTTTCCTTCTGAGAATCCGTTCTGGCAATTTTTTTTGGAAATTGTTCCTGTACATTGTTTCTAGCAATCCGTTATGGCATTTTCGTTTTGTAAAATTTGTTCTGAGAATTCGTTCTGGCAATGAGTTTATTGGCATTCCGTTTTTGTAAAATTTAGTTCTGAGAATGCATCCTGGAAATGGGTGTATTGGCATTCCATTTTTGTAAAATTTAGTTCTGAGAATACATCACTGACAAACGAAGTTCTCCCCCCTTAAAATTTCATAGATTTCAACTAATGCAGATGGACATTGTTGTGTGGTAAAATGTAGAGTTGTTTTATCGATCATTAAAAATGGATAATTTAATTACGGATGAGGCTAATGTTAATTAAATCCTTAGTTGCATTTATCGATTATTTAAGGCTCATTGAATTATGATATTTCATTTTAATGGCTGAATGTTCTCTGTTAACTTAATGCAGTTCCTTGCCCTTTCATTTAAATCTAGTTAGTTTCTAATTGGGTTAAGAAGAAATTTTGTTTTATTGTAAATTGTTCGCGGGTTTGGGTTAATGAAATGGTGCATGGTTTTTATAATTGATTAGTGGGTAATATGGTTCTCATGTATGGGAAGGGGTATTGTGGCTTTACAGTTCTTTGATAACACATAGATGCATGAAAATTGGAATTTCGCAGGGTTAGCGTGATATAAGATGTGTTAGTTGTTTAAATCTTACTTATGGTTAGTAGGTGTTATCCTTGTAATTAGTTTTAATGGATGTATAATGCAGCCCTTACTCCCTTATTTCTCTAATGGATTTTTGGTATTTAATTCTTAATTTTTCACTTAAGTAAAATGGCTCACTTCATCAAAATGCATAGCAAGCTACCTAGGAGTTGAACTGATTACATGAGTGGAATCGTCGTTAAATGATGCCTGACTTAAATGATATTGACCTTAACAAGTTACTAAATGTATTTAGAAGAGTCCCGTGACATTTCAATTGAAGTTGTGCCCATGTGGATCTGGCTTTTCTTCATCAGTTTCCTATTGCTCAATTGGCTTTTGTTTTTATTGTGTATTGGTTTTTTTTGTGTTGCCCTTAATTCTAGCGGGCACCCTTATTCGATGGGTTCCTTTTGCAGGGTGCTTTTATTAGATTGGCTTAGAGTTGGGCTGTTAAATTTAGGGTTAATAAAGTTGTTGTTTATTTCTTTGCTGACGTTTAGGTTCGGGTTAATTTCAGGGTTAGTACTATAATTGGAATTGTCCAAGCTCACAGTTGTATGATATCAGACTCTTCAATTTGATAAAGCTAGTCACTCTGTATATAAGTCTGTGTGTGTGATTATTTTTTGTGTAAAGAATCCAGTGTCGTATCAAGAGTCTTGGGCCCTTTAAAGTCAGGGTTTCCACTCTTGCGACACACCTCTAAGGTCGTATCAGTAGTCGCAGGCTCTTTAATGGCAGCGTTCCCACCACTGCGACCTCTTAACAGAGATTACTAGCTTCTGCCTGAGCAGTCGGCTAGTAGCCTATCTGGCATTCTCTCTCTCTGGAGCAGAGAACTAACATTAAATGCCCTGCTTTCCTGTGCAGAAATAGTAAAATCTACTACCATGGATTCTTCCATCTGTGTTCATACTGTACATAACATAGTATGTCGTTTAATGCTTGCAGTTACTTGTTGTGCACCTTATGTCTTCCTGTGGTGATCATCGTGGTTGCGTCTTGTTAGTCATCGGGTGGCGAGTAGAGTCTTATGTGTTTGTTTCCCTTGCACGCGCGCACACACTTGTTAAAAACACACACAAAAAAATTCCACTTGTTATTTGAGGTTTGTAGTCGTGACGAATGAGAGGTTTGTTACAAATTCACCTCCATCAATAACAATAACATAGCTATTATATATTTAACAAATAACTTAAATAAGAACCTCAAACAGAGAAGGAGCAACCAAGTTCTACCCAACCATAGAATGGATTAGCCAAATCACTTGATCCAATTTCCCCAATCCTAATAATGAATCCATAAGGGAGAACTGAGCTTCCTATTTCAACAATCCTTTCATTCTTTATTGTTTCCTAACACATATAGTGCTCACACAACAACTCTTTATCTTTTGTTCTCTATAGAAAGAAATATTTTAATCAGCTATTTCCTTTCTTCCACATGCTAAGCAACATTGTGCTTCCTCACACATGTGTATATATCTTTCTTTTTTTTTTTTTTCCTAGTTCTTATTTTTCCCCCAGCTCTTTTCCCTTCTTGGGAATTTTCACAGCTTGGAGAAATTCCTGATTTTCAGGGTGTGTCAATCACTAGAATTGACTTACGACACTTGTTCTTTCCTACCACGGGTCAGCTTCAACTTGTTCCCCACTCATGGATTCATAATCATCTCTTCTTAAATTGGTTGTTCCTTTTGTTCCCTTCATTTAGTTAATAAAAAAAAAAATCTCTTACATATGTCCAATAACTAAGGACACTTGGCAAGTCACTGTCTTTCACAATAATTAAATAATTAACAGTCAAATTTACCCACTAACTCTACATTCTACTTTTCCACTTAAGGAAATTATTTAGCATGCTGCTTTATTTTATTCGAAGGGTATTACATTTTCTCTAATTTTCTATCAGGGTAAAATCATGAAGTTGGGTAACACTTTTCTGAGAATCGGGTCGCAAAAATTTCTATTGGCATGTTTTCAGTCAACATCTTGATTTTTTCGACTGAAATAGTTTTTGGTTGAACAATTTTTTCTTCCGAAATTTAAATATAACGACACCGTTGAAAACTATAACACAAATTTTAAATCTAAAAACAATTTTCCGTTAAAAGTAATTTTCAACTGAAAAATACTAACTTTCAACCGAACTAATAGTTCGATCGAAAGCCTATAACTATGGAAATTTTCAAAAAAGTATGCGTTCACTTGATCTTACTCGAACTTACGGAGGATAAAATTCCTTAAAATGTTGTGAGTTTGGTTTCATAACTAGTACGAAGATTTTCAAACTTGAATCTACTTTCTTTTGATACAATTTGTATTCAATTTAATTGTTTTTTAGTATTTTTAGTTAATTTTATAAAAACATGTTTGTATATTATTTTTAGATGATATAATGATTCAGTAAACTGAAAAATCAATATCCTCAATAATACATAGTAAACAATTATGGAAAATTTATATTATGAACTTTTCATTGTCCTCTTGAAAATGGTACTTTTATATATATTTTTTAAATAAAAATTAAGGCAGATAAATGTTGTCAATCTAAATGTGTTTAAAATATGCAACTTTTTTAGATTGGTTAAATTAAAAAAATGTAGTAATTATAATATTAATCCGTTGTCTTCAAAACTATAGTCATACTTTAATAGAGTTTGTTTACATTGTTGCATCATATTTCATTTTTCATAATCAGAAGATTAATAATGAGTAAATTGGTGTCAACAATCTAATCAAAAGATTAATAATGAGTAAATTGGTGTCAACAAACATAACTCATTGTGAGTGCCTATCAAACAATCTCTAAAATCACATATCAAATGTCAATAAACAAATTAAAAAAAAAACAATAGAAAGATAATAAAATTCATGATAAGTTTGGTTTTTACTATAAATTGAAATTCTAAATAAAAAAAAATACTTTTGTTAACCACAAGTTGAAAAAATTATGGAAATATATTTTATTTTCTCAAAAAACAAGGAAAATAGACACCCAGATTCATGATTTTACCCATCATCATGTCAAGTTTCTAGGTTATTTAATACATAAAAACCTTATTTTCGTAGCATACTTGTTATTAAAATTCTTTACTAAAATGGAAGGAAAGTTGAAAATAGTAAGAATTTTAATAGAAGTATTTCTCATCATCGGTTAATTAAATTAATGGCCGATGAAGTGTTAGACCATGAGGGGTGTGTGTGGTAACAATTGATTCCACCACATGAAGCAACATCAAATGAGATTCTAGATTCTAGTAGATGAATCATAACCTAGAAATTATGAGGCTAAGTGTTCTACTTATAATCTATTTCTTCAAGATGTAACAGTAATTGTGAATCTCACATGAAGCACAAGGGATCTGGTTTCTCTACAAGAAATATCATATGAAGACAACCATGCAGTATGATTGATGTCAAAGAAATGATCTTAGAACATACAACCGAGAAATCTATAAAAGCTTCTAAGTCATAAAACAAAATAGATGGTAATGATTATTTTATGAGGAATTCTTTGAAATAGTGTTTTATGATGGTAATGATTTATTTATGAGGAATTGTTTGAAATAGTGTTGGAATCATAGGCCCTCTTATTCTTAGCTATCAAAGATCAATAGGATATTGAAGAAAATCAATAATCGATTGTGCTATAAATTGGGAAATTTTAAAGCATAAGTCACTACCCTAATGGAGGAAGATAATTTTATGCATAAAATTAATATGGATACCTTGATATAAACCATAGAAGCAAAAAATTAAAAGGAGTGAGTAGTATGAAAAATTGTAGAAGAACATGGACAAGTTTTTGCACATGGAGGAATCAATTGCATGGAGGTAGTTTTAAGTCATTACCCTAATGGAGGAAGATAATATTATGCATAAAATTATTATGGATACCTTGATATAAACCATAGAAGAAAAAAATTAATAGCAGTGAGTAGTATGCAAAATTGTAGAAGAACAAGGATCTTTTGTTGCACATGGAAGAATCAATTACATGGAGGTAGGTTTCGAAAATACTTATATGATAACTATTGTGTAATTTGATAAAACTATTGTCAAAAATACTACTATAGAGACTAGGAAACTACAACAAGAAGAAAATGTACCTAGAAAATTTCCACAAAATATAAAATATATAGAAGTGGTTCAAGAGGAAAGATGCCTAAATATGTAATATATGAGAATTACAAATCCCAAGAACAAGTTATGACTAAAACCCTAATATCATCATTTGAAATTATTTAATTAATGGATAATGTGGAAAAATGAACAATATCATGAAGTAATTTGGTCCAAGTGTGATATCATTTCAAGTGCATCACAAATATATAAAACACTTTCGGGAAAATTGGAACAAATTTCATTTAGACACAAGAGAAAAGTTAGAATATTTGTTATGACTAAAACCCTAATATCATAATCATTTGAGATTATTTAACTAAGGGATAATGTGGAAAAATGAACAATATCTTGAAGTAATTTGGTCCAAGTGTGATATCATTTCAATTGCATTACCTATATATATATATATATATATATATATATATATATATATATATATATATAACGCTTTCAGGAAAAGTGGAACAAATTTCATTCAGAAATAAGTGTTGCATGGCAGCGTAGTCCCTGCCAGGTTGGAATGAGAGTAAATGTATGGGTTACAAGTTGCAGTACATGTGGTATCCATACATAATTTAGTATTTTCGAATTAGTTTTATTTGAAATTTAATAAAAATTATTAATGTGAAGGTTCCTAGTATCTAAGTTTGATAGTACATGAAATATTTAATACATAACCCATGTAACACAACAATTACAGAGTCGGGGGTTCGCGGAGTCGCGGGTTCACATTTTTCATTTTTCATTTCCAACCTGTTCCATGATATACATTTTGCACCCAACACTTCTGTCATATACTCAGTGTCATGTATATGACGAAATTGTTGGGTGCAAAATGTATATGACAGAAGTGTTGGGTGCAAAATGTATATCACGGAACAAGCTGGACATGAAAAATGAAAAATGTGAACCTGCGCCTCCGCCAACCCACAACTCCCTTATTGTTAGGTGAAAAATGTATATGATAGAAGTGTTGGGTGAAAAATATATATCACAGAACAAGCTAGACATGAAAAATGAAAATTAAAAATAAATTTCACCTTTTATTATCATAAACAAAATTAAAATTCTAAAATTCCAAATTTACATTTAAAAACGTTAAAATAATATTGAATAAAATTTAAATATTTGTTTATACTATTCATTAAGTAAAAAGTGTTATAGCATTATATAAATTACTATAAATCTTGGTACAATGTTATAATATTCTATAAATTAGAATGTTATAATATTCTATAAATTACTTAGTCTCATGTATATGACGGAATTGTTGGGTGCAAAATGTATCTGACGGAAGTGTTGGGTGCAAAATGTATATCATGGAACACACTGGACATGGAAAATGAAACATGTGAACCCGCGACTTGTGACTCTGCTGACCCCCACTCCATAATTGTTGGGCGACAAATGTATATGGCGGAAGTGTTGGGTGCAAAAAGTATATCACGGAACAAGCTGGACATGAAAAATGAAAAATAAAAATAAATTTCATCTTTATTATCATAAACAAAATCAAAATTCCAAAATTCTAAATTTACATTTATAAACGTTAAAAATAATATTGAATAAAATTTAAATAATTGTTTATACTATTCATTAAGTAAATAATGTTATAGCATTATATAAATTACTATAAATATTGGTACAATGTTATAACATTCTATAAATTACTCAGTCTCATGTATATGAAGGAATTTTTGGGTGCAAATTGTATATGACGGAAGTGTTGGGTGAAAAATGTATATCACTTAACACGCTGGACATGAAAAATGAAAAATGTGAACCTACGACTCTGCCAACCCACTACTCCGTAATTGTTGGGTGCAAAATGTATATGACATAATTGCTGGGTGCAAAATGTATATCACGGAACAAGCTCGACATGAAAAATGAAAATTAAAAATAAATTCCACCTTTATTATCATAAACAAAATCAAAATTTCAAAATTCCAAATTTACAATTAAAAACTTTAAAAATAATATTGAATAAAATTTAAATATTTGTTTATACTATTCATTAATTAAAAAGTGTTATAACATTATATAAATTACTATAAATCTTGGTACAATGTTATAATATTCTATAAATTACTCAGTCTCATGTATATGATGGAATTGTTGGGTGCAAAATGTATATGACGGAAGTGTTGGGTGAAAAATGTATATCACAGAAAAATGAAACAAGTGAACACGCGACTCCGTCAACCCGTGACTCCCTAATTTTTGGGTGCTAAATGTATATGGTAGACGTGTTGAGTGCAAAAAGTATATCACGGAACAGACTGACATGAAAAATGAAAAATAAAAATAAATTTGACCTTTATCATCATAAACAAAATCAAAATTCCAAATTTACATTTTAAAACGTTAAAAATAATATTGAATAAAATTTAAATATTTGTTTATACTATTCATTAAGTAAAAAGTCATATAGCATTATATAAATTACTATAAATCTTGGTACGATGTTATAATATTCTCTAAATTACTTAGTCTTATGTATATGACAAAATTGTTAGGTGAAAAATGTATATGACGAAAGTGTTAGGTGCAAAATGTATATCACAGAACACATTGGACATGAAAAATGAAAAATGTGAACCCATGACTGGACATGAAAAATGAAAATTAAAAATAAATTTCACCTTTATTATCATAAACAAAGTCAAAATTCCAAAATTCCAAATTTACATTTAAAAACCTTAAAAATAATATTGAATAAAATTTAAATATTTGTTTATACTATTCATTAAGTAAAAAGTGTTATAGCATTATATAAATTACTATAAATCTTGATACAATGTTATAATATTCTATAAATTACTCAGTCTCATGTATATGACGAAATTGTTGGGTGCAAAATGTATATGACGGAAGTGTTGGGTGCAAAATGTATATCACGGAACAAGCTCGACATGAAAAATGAAAAATGTGAACCCACTACTCTCTCAACCAGCGACTCCGTAATTGTTGGGTGTAAAATGGATATCGTGGAAGTGTTGTGTGCAAAATGTATATCAGGGAACAAAGTGGACATGAAAAATGAAAAATGTGAACCCACAACTCCGCCAACCTGCTACTCCATAATTGTTGGGTGAAAAATGTATATGACGGAAGTGTTGGGTGCAAAATGTATATCACGGAACAAGCTAGACATGAAAAATGAAAAATAAAAATAAATTTCACCTTTATTATCATAAACAAAATCAAAATTCCAAAATTCTAAATTTACATTTAAAAACGTTAAAAATAATATTGAATAAAATTTAAATAATTGTTTATACTATTCATTAATTAAAAAATGTTATAGCATTATATAAATTACTATAAATCTTGGTACAATGTTATAATATTCTATAAATTACTCAGTCTCATGTATATGAAGGAATTGTTGGGTGCAAAATGTATATGACGGAAGTGTTGGGTGCAAAATGTATATGACGGAACAAACTAGACATGAAAAATGAAAAATATGAACCAACTACTACTCCAACCCGTGACTTGGTAATTGTTCGGTGCAAAATGTATATGACAGAAATGTTGGGTCTCAGTAATTGTTGGGTGCAAAATGCATATCATGGAACAAGCTGGACATGAAAAATGAAAAATAAAATTTAATTTCACCTTTATCATCATAAACAAAATCAAAATTCCAAATCTACATTTAAAAACGTTAAAAATAATATTGAATAAAATTTAAATATTTGTTTATACTATTCATTAAGTAAAAAGTGTTATAGCATTATATAAATTACTATAAATCTTGGTACAATGTTATAATATTCTATAAATTACTCAGTGTCATGTATATGATGGAATTGTTGGGTGCAAAATGTATATGACAGAAGTGTTGGGTGCAAAATGTATATCACAGAACAAGCTGGACATGAAAAATAAAAAAATGTGAACCTGTGACTCCGCCAACCCGTTGGGTGCAAAATGTATATAACGGAAGGTGTTGGATGTAAAAGGTATATTACGGAACAAGGTGCAAAATGTATATAACGGAAGTGTTGGATGTAAAAGGTATATCACGGAACAAGCTGGACATGAAAAATGAAAAATAAAAATAAATTTCTTTATCATAAACAAAATTAAAATTCCAAATTTACTTTTAAAAACCTTTAAAATAATATTGAATAAAATTTAAATAATTGTGTATACTATTCATAAAGTAAAGGTACAATGTTATAATATTCTATAAATTACTTAGTCTCATAGTGGGCCTAATGGTTAAGAATATGTGTTTCCTCTTAAGAGGTCACAGGTTCAAATCCAGAGGGGGGTAGGGTATGACATGGAAAATGAAAAATGTGAACCTGTGACTCCTCCAACCCATGACTCCATACTTGTTGGGTGCAAAATGTATATGACGAGGTTGACATGAAAAATGAAAAATAAAAATAAATTTCATTATCATAAACAAAATCAAAATTCTAAAATTCCAAATTTACATTGAAAAACATTAAAAATAATATTGAATAAAATTTAAATAATTGTTTATACTATTCATTAAGTAAAAAGTTTTATAGTATTATATAAATTACTATAAATCTTGGTACAGTGTTATAGCAACCCAGGCATTTACTCCCACTCCAACCTTGTAGGGACTACGCTGCCATGGATCACTTGTTAATATGTGATAATGTTTTGTTAAATTTTATTCAATTAATTATTCAAATTTATTTTTATTTTTCATGTCCAACTTGTTCCGTGATATACATGTTAAGTAAACATTTAAGGCTCTGAGGCTTGTTAGGTAAACATTTAAGGTTATCAGAAATATTTAAGGCTGTCAGAACTGTCCAAGGGCCTCGCGCCGTGTAAACATTTAAGAATGAATGTGTGTGGCAGTCTTTAGGTACGTTAAGTACTTAATAATAATAAAAAATAGACAAACCTTGGATACGCTAGCATATCAAACATTGGGATAAATTTAGCTATCAGAAAATGCTAAGACAAACATTCCAACTAATGCTAGCATTAATTCACCTTCAAGAAATGTATAAAAAAATATATGCTTCAAAAAGACCGTATACGATCAAAAAGTTTGGATATATTAACATGTAAAACATTGGGAATAGCAAAGCCAGAAATAAGACCTCCAATCTATTATCCAATCAGATCATGACATATATGGTACTTTTTATTATATAAAAATCAATGATTTTTGTTCCCTAGTTCCAACATTAGATATTATGCAAATATTTGCGGTCAACGGACAAACTAATACTAGGTCAACAAATTATCGATCACTATAGTCCCTTTATGCCTACGGTAGGGACTAACAAGAGAAAAGTGAGAATATTTTTGGAGAGAATGATCATAATATTCCAAAATACCTTATTGTTTCTCAAGATAGGGTAGTTGAGGAAAACCAGTTGAAATTAGATAAGAAGATGTACCATTTGGCCCACTAATATCTTAAGTGATGATCGACTTTCCTTTTCTATGTTATTTTCTTAAAGGAACAATAGTTATGATTATATCCTTATGATTATAATTGATCATTTTTATGAATTTTATCTATGTTATTTTATTAAAGGAACAATGGTTATGGTTATATGCTTATGATTATAATTGATCATTCTTACAAATTCTACTTTGATTTTGAGAAAAAGATAAGAATTTGCTATGTGAATTTTGTTGAGTACTCAAAGAAAGTGGAATTCTAATTCTTTGTGGGGAATGCTTAATTAAGATTTTTTTTCTTCATTTCTAGAACATGAGAAAACTTGCAAAATGTAGAGTGGTATGTTGATTTATGTGTCAAAGGTGAATTGTAAATTTCTCATATGGTTATATTGAAACATAGGAAAGTGTTGGAACAAATTCCTAGATTTTCCCATGTACAAAATTCTTAGATGGTTTTACTCATTGAATGTGAAAAAGAGAAAATATAAGTCAAGGTTATAAGCTTTACATGGTTGCAAACAAAAATGGGACGCTCTATCTTTAGGACAAGGGATTCAGGCAGGAACCCATTTATTATTCTAATCTAAATGTAGCCTTGAATAAATACATATTGATGATGATGATGATTAGCGTCCACTAATACCTAATTGGTCTATCGGACCTTAAGAGGGTAAGTGATTACTTGTGATTCCTTAGAATTGTGTTTCTATGCTCAAAAATCATTAAGAGAAGCTTTCCAAGATCACCATACTTTTGTTGAGTTAAGAGGTTAGGAATGTTGGTAGTGTGATCAATATTTTGAAAATGATATCTAATATAGGTATAGGCTAGACAATCTAAGAGAAAGTGCTTTTCATCTTCAACATTCTTAGTGTCACAAAGGTGACACACTCCTTCATTCCATGGCATTTTATGAATTGACCAACGCCCAATTTCACTATGGAGCTCGTGAGAATTTGTTCGTATCTTAGCAATGCTTATTTTTTTCTTTACACTTGGCAATACAGATAGATAATTTTGATCTTCTAGATTAGGGTTGATTACATCTTTATTATACCTTAATTTTCTTTTTTCCTATAACTCTTTATCACAACACATTTTTTCCTTAAATTTTGATTTGACATTTTTTTAATAGTATCTTTATTCTGCAAAATGGTTTCTTCCATGATTCCCCAATAGTTTAGCCAAGATCGGGCGTCTTTATTCCATCCTCGCTTGAGTTGAGTTTAAACAATTGTATATCAATTCTTTAATGATATATAAGAGTTAATTATAGGGGTTGATGTTTCATTTGCTCCTCATTTGGCATCCTTCACCTAATTGTAATTTTTTTTTTTCTAGAAATGAGAATGGAGATGCAACATTATAAGATGATTTCGAACTTAAATTGGGATACCAAATGATGGGATAGCATTGTAACCCTCCTCTGAAATGGATTAATATCCATGAAAACACTATCATCCAAAGTCATTTGACATAAAGGATTAGTAGAGAAATTGCCATAGGGAAATGCAATGGATTTAATTGGAGGGAGATGCTAGGTTTGTATTTTGGTCACTTTTGGTCATCCTTTCCCTTGCAACATCCATCTATTTTTTCTTATAATAACCATGCTATTTCTATAGAATTTTAGTCACCATTTTTGTTAGTTAATTTGAAGATAAATAATTCGAGATATTTTTAATTACATTTCTTAATTTCCATTATATTTACGGTTTTTTTTTTTGGCATTGATTAGAAGGTTTTCTATAGATTCATTCAATTAGTGCTACACATTTTATGAGTTGTTCCAAACATGAGTAGAGGATAATGGAAAAATGGGTGCTACAAAGTCAAGGTCACATTGTTACACAATCACATGTCACATGTTATTGGAGGTTTATATGGAATCCTCTAAAGTTTACTAAAAAACGATTACCTCCTTCTTATTTATTTCAATTACCTAATTATCAACAAATGTTTATTGGTCATAATGATCTAATTTTGTATCCATATATTCGTAGCATATAAGAACTTTGTTGTTTTGATAATAAACAATATTTTAGAAACTACTCGAGAACCTTTGACTCTCGAGAAGGTCTAGCTTAGGACACTTGTTAAATATTTTATAGACTTATCTTAATTAAGGACAACGGTTGATGTATACAATCTTTTCAAATCAAATATAGAAGGGATGATGATAAATAAGGGGAATTGTTGATGTATAAAATCTTGTCCAATCAAGTATAAAAGGGGATGATAAAGAAGCATACTTCTTGAAACACCGTAGACTTGTTTTCAATTTAATGTATGAAGTACTTCATCTGAATTGTTATTTATATGCTAATCTATGTGATAATTAGGTTGTACTCGTTCATTTAAGTTCTAATGTATTTTAATTCGACCTCTATTCTACAATGTATAGTACACTAATTAGAATATAAGTTTTATTGTTGTTTATATGTTTCATGTGATTGTCCATAGGATTTAAGTGCGGAGGTGTGGTTTATATATATATATATATATATATATATAATATTATATAATATTATATTAGTGATATCTTTCTTCTAAGACTAATAATTAGAGAAAAATATTTGATTTTAATTCATTCCTATATATAATTTGTATTTAAACCTATAATTTGTAATTCGAACTTGCACGTGTGAGTTTTCCATTAATTATATATGTGGGAATTTTCTTTCACAGTTGTGATTTTATTATGAAATTTAGTTTAATAAGGTGAATTTCGAAAGAAGTTTGTTACCTTCTTCGTGGAAAGGTTCATGTCAATGAAATGTTTATATAATGAAAATAAGTAGTGTCATATCAACCTAATCTTCTAATAGACATATTTACACAATAGAATTTGATTATTGATATCTTATATTAATGTAATCTTAATTTCTTTAGGCAATTTTCTATTTGAGTTCTTTAGAGTTTAAGGAAATTCTTTGCAACCAATATTATGTAGTCATAGAAAGGAATTAAAGAAATCAATATTTAACATGTTTTACTTCTAAGGATTAGTAGTGTGCAAAATGAGTAATAGTGGTAATAAAAATACTACTCATTACCACTATTACTCATTTTACACAATACGTTTGAGCATCATGTATCTAAGAATATATATAAATATATTAAGAAAATATATAAATTCTAAAGAGCTTTCTAGAAAGGAAACTAGTCATTATAATATAAAAAAAAATGTCTATATATGTAAAAGCATGTGCAAATTCTAAATATAGGGAAACGAGTGAATTTAAGTCTATGACCAACCTTTATGTCATATGAATAATTTTTTAAACAACATATCATTGTAATTTTGATGTCTTATTGACTAGTCTTAATGTTAGAAAATGTTGGAGCTAATGTATTCATGTAAAAATATCATTGTAGAATTGTTGAAAGTTGCCATGTAACGTTGCATATGTTCTAAATATGTTGAAATTGCAATTATATGATGTGATAGTTATGACGTAATTTTGTCACTCAGTTGAAAATTGTGACAAAATAGTGTCATATTTTCAACAAAGTCTCATCACTTCAATGTTAGAATTTTGACATTCTTACATGTCATTGAATGTTCTCAAGCATGACATGTGGTATTGAATACGAGTAAGAATTTCAATGATTGTAAATATATGTTACAACTGAGACAAGCATTGCCTAAGAATATTTTTTTTGTATTTCATTACTGTTGCAACCACATGGACATTAGCACAATGTTGAAATTCATGGCCATATGTAATAGTGTTCTATAATAGATTACTACCATGAAAGTGTGTTAGCCATAGTGTAACATGATGAAGGAGAACTTGTTGGTTGAAAAAGGATTATTGCATCTAATAATGTGTGCAGTGTTAATTATGCATATGAAATCTCTTGACTTGGGTTGAGTGAGATTAATTGGAGCTTACCAATAGAATTCCATCCTTTCATACTGATAACCACATGTTAGGGACGACCTTTATGATAGAGTGTTTACGATAGGTGATTCCTTCTTATTCGTCAATATGTACAATTCTTGTTTAAGATAGATTAGTTATTAGTCCCTGTCATAGGCATAGAGGGACTCTAGCGATCGATAAATCGTTGACCTGGCATTAGTTTTTGCGTTGACCAGAAATATTTCGTTATTTTATTTTGTTGGAACAAGGGAAGTAAAAATATCGATTTTTATATAATAAAAAGTATCATGTTTGTTAAGATCTGATTGGACAACGAATTGGAGGTCTTATTGCCACCTTCGCTATTCCCAATGTAAAATATGTTTTCATTTCCAAAGTATTTGGTGGTATATGGTCTTTTTGAATCATAAATTTTGTTATGCATTCGTGGAATGTGGATTAATGCTAGCATTAGTTTGAATTTTTCCCCTTAGCATTTTTTGTTGGGTTGAATACATTCTGCATGATATTGCTATGTATGATTTATGCTTTATTGTTGCGTGCTTCGAGAGAATAGTCCTGCCATGTTGCATCTTTTCTTAAATGCTTGCACAGGCCTACGCCTTTCGATGGTCCTTACTGTCTTAATTATTTACCTAAGACCTTTGCTGGTGTTAAATGTTTATTGTACAGATGCCTTGCAATACAGTTTTGTTCATGGTCGACATCCCTGCTCTTGTTGTCCATCCTTGTTCGGTGTTTCGTTCGATGATTCTACTTCTTGTTTGATTCAACTTTGCAAATTTGAGGTCCTGCACTTGTAGTTATAGATCTTTGTGGTTGTTCGCTAGTTTGTTGTTCTTCAACTTTGCAAGCTGTTGGACCTGTTGTTGCGGTTTGCATTTTTTGGGGCGCTAAGGTCTTTTCATCCTTTGTTGTCGAGTAAGTCTCCCTGTTCTTGGTGATTTTCAATATTCTGTTCTAGACCATTTTTGTCTGTGCTCTTAGTTTTTGTTCCAGGAAACAATGCGTCTTCATATGATGGATGTCGCGTCCATATTTTTTCAAAAAATTGCAATGCAGAGGCCTTTATGAAAATTTGTTGGGAGCTATCAGAAGATGGAACCATTGGGCAGGGTGTAGATGCAGTGTATTCTTCTACTCTGTGGGCCAAAAAACTGCGTCTACATGTTTTCTTTTCGCTGAGTTAAGTTATGGTTTTTTTTTTTGCGGTCTTTCTTTTGTTTGGTTCAATTTCCAGTGTCGGTCTGTTTTCTTCTCATCTTCTATGGGAACTAGGGGGATTCAAGTTGAGAAGAATAAGGTTTAAAGATACATACAGGGATTGGTGAGCTATTTTTCTTTTCTCTTTTATTTTGCTAGTTTTTATTTTTTGCCTGTGTTTTTCACTGTTTTGAAAGAAACTGAAATTAGCTAGCAAACAGCTTCAAAATGATAGTTGAAAAGATGAAAGAGGTAATAGATCTTGATTCGTATGAAAAAGATACACAGTCGATTGTACATGAAAGCATTGACACGGTTTTGCATAGGAATAAACCATTAAGAACAAAGTAACTATTAAGAACAAATACCCCTTACCCAGGATAAATGATCTGTTCGATCAAGTTGTGGGGGGGGGGGGAGATCTTCTCAAAATTAGATTTATGATCCAGTTATCATCAAGTTAGGATAAAGGACCAAGACATAAACAAAACAACTTTTTGAACAAGATACAGACTCTATGAGTGTGTAGTCATACCTTTCAGACTCACTAATGCACCAGCCACATTTATGTTCTTAATAAATATCATTTTTAGCTAGTACTTAGACAAGTTCGTAGTAGTATTTATCGATGATATTCTGGTCTATTCTAAAATGGAGGAGGAACATGATGAACACTTACGAATAGTTCTACAAACACTAAGAAAA
Organism: Picea engelmannii; assembly: GCA_009831015.1. Classification (NCBI taxonomy): domain Eukaryota; kingdom Viridiplantae; phylum Streptophyta; class Pinopsida; order Pinales; family Pinaceae; genus Picea; species Picea engelmannii. The sequence continues at coordinate 1,261,907 of ML778550.1, forward strand.
CACAAACTATATACAAAATTCAACAAATGTGATTTCTATCAAAAAGAAATACAATATTTAGGACATATCATTTCCTCGGAAAGTATTGCCATAGACCCAGAAAAGATAAAAGCCATTATGGAATGGCCAGTGCCTAAAGATGTGGAAGATATCTGGTCATTCATGGGAATAACTAGATATTATCGCAGATTTATAGAAGGGTTCTCCAAGATAGCCTACCCTATCACGTCACTACAAAAGAAAGGGACCAAGTTTAACTGGTCGCAAAAGTGTCAAGACAGTTTTAACAAGCTAAAAGAATTATTGACATCGGCACCCATCTTGAAGGTAGCAGACCCAGATAAAGACTTCACAGTATGTGTTGATGCAAGTAAAGAGGGGCTAGGCAGTGTTCTAACTCAGGAAGGGCACGTGATTTGTTATGAATCACATAAATTAAAGGAACACGAGCGAAATTATGTCACTCATGACTTAGAATTGGAAGCAATAATACATGCCTTAAAAATGTGGCAACACTATATCATGGGCAGAAAATTCTTACTATTGACAAAGAATAGCGGAGTGAAATATCTGTTTAACCAGCCAGACCTTAATGCAAGACAAGCAAGGTGGCTAGCCTTCTTGAGCAAATTTGACTTTAAAGTCAGACATATCAAGGGTAAGGAAAATAAAGTAGAAGATGCTTTAAGCCTCAGAATCCATGGGTTATTTGAGATAAATATCAGCAGAGCAGAAAGTGATCTGGAACAAAGAATAAAAACGACAGGTGTTAATGACGAAATTTACACTAAGATGATGGCAGAATTGCAAAATAGTGTAACAAACTCACATGAACCAGATATAAGTATCAACAAGGAGGGACTATTAAGATTTAAAAATAGACTTCACGTACCAGATTTAGTAGAGTTAAAATTAACTATTTTAGATGAAGTGCATAAGAAACCATACTCTGGCCATCTAGGTTACCAGAAAATGATAACAACACTCAAAAAACTATTTTACTAGCCTAATATGAAGGGTAAAACAACAGAGTACTTGTCTAGGTTCCAAGATTGCCAGCAGGTTAAGGCTGAACACCAGCATCCATCTGGCCTATTACAACCATTATTAGTACCAGAATGGAAATGGGAGACCATCTCACTAGACTTTATCACACGTTTGCCTAAAACTCAAAAACAGAATGATTCTATCATGGTTGTAATCGATAAACTCAGTAATTCTGCACATTTTATTCTTGTAAAGTCTACTTTTAAAGCTATTAACATTGCTGAAATATTCATGAAAGAAATTTTTAGACTGGATGGTACTCCTAAAATGGTGATTTCAAATAGAGACGTAAAATTCACATCCTCTTTTTGGAAGGAATTGTTTGCAGGGCCAAATACTAATTTGAATTTCAGCACGAGTTATCATCCACAAACAGATGGACAGACCAAAAGGACAAAACAAATCATAGAAGATATGTTCCGCATCTATGTAAGAACAAAACCGAACAAGTGGGAAGACTACCTACACTTGGTGGAATTTGCATATAACAATGGGTACCAAACTTCGGCTAAGTTGAGCCCTTTCGAAATACTGTACAATTCTGATTAGCTAGGATAACGTGGCTGAAAGACTCATGGTTGGACCAGAGATGCTCCAAGAAATGGAGAACATGGTAAGAAAGGTACAAGAGAACTTGAAAGAAGCACAGGACAGACAAAAGAGCTATGCAGATCAGAAAAGAAGAAACGTGGAATTTCGAGTGGGAGACCATGTTTACTTGAAGGTCAAAGCCCGGAAAAGCTCGTTGAAGTTAGGAAACTATGCCAAGTTGGCACCCAAGTTTTGTGGGCCCTTCGAGATACTAACTCGAATTAGACCCGTAGCATATCAGCTTGCACTTCCAGCTAATCTAAGAATTCATAATGTATTTCATGTTTCTTTGTTGAAAAAGTATATTCATGACCCTACTCATATGATTGATTGGAACTTGGTGCAGGTGGAACCTGAGGGCGAGTTCCAGATGGAACCCATGTGCATTCTAGACCGGAGAGAAATAATACTTTGGAACATAGTCGTTTCTTAGGAAAAGGTGCAATGGAAGCACTTTAGTCCCGAGGAGGCCACTTGGGAATTGGAAGGAGATTTGCGGAAATCTCATCCAATCCTATTCCAGGAAAGGAATGAACAATGAGGACAGTGTTTTGCTGAAGGGGGAAAGGATGTGACATCCCCCCAAAATAAAATATTTCTTATTTTGTGTGCTGGAAATTTATTTCCATTTTAGGCAAATTTGAATCTGGATTTTTTTTTCCATTTATGGAAATTTTGAATTTCGAATTTAATAATTGTATTTAATTATTGTGACTGTTGGGTAGAGATCTCTTTGGACTCAACTAACTATTTTACTAAGACACTTGTATCACAACAAAACATTTTAGATTAACTGCAGGACGACAAATGGAACAACCATGTTAAAAATCAGTTGACCATGACTCCATGAGTGGGAAACAAGTTGGAACTGCCTCTGGGTGGATGATTACAAGTGGAAAATCAGAGATTTGTCCACTGGCACCCCTTGAAAATCAGGGATTAAGAAAGCTTTGAAAATCCCCAAAGGAGGGAAAAGACCTGGGCAAGAATATATATATATATATATATATATATATATAGCATATGCGAGGAGGTAGGATGCTGCCAAGTATGCCGGGAAAGGATTCCCAAGCTCTCTTGCTATTATGAACATTGTGGATTGAGTGTGAGGCAACAAGAGTCTGCTGAAACAAAATTGTCTTGCTATTATGAACACTATTGAGGTAGTGTGAGGAAAGAGGAGAGCTGTTGGAATTGAAGGACATTGCTGAGGAAGAGTTTCCAAGTTCGCCCTCATGGATTCATGGTCAGGCTAGGGGGTGAATCGGGAAAGTGACTTTGGCTACTATGTTCTACGGTTGGGAGGAACATGGTTGTTCCCTTTGTCTTCTCGTGGATTGGATTCATATATGTTGATCTACCCCCTCTCTATTATGAATGACTATGTTTTTATTTCGATGTCTTATTAAATCCGAATTGGAATGATGTCCACTCTCTGTGTGAGTGATTTTTCTAAGGCATTGTATTGATTAAATTGGAACTGTAACGTTTTATCCATTTATGTCTGTTATGGGGAATATATGTGAAGAAAATTTGTAGTTATATTTCTATGGAAAGAGGAGATTAACGACAAAGAGGCAGATCCTCTCTGTAGATAAACCCCCCAAGAAACCAAAACTCAGATCCCTAAGAACATCTTTATTAATGACAAATCTCTAATGGAATGATATTCTTAACTATGTATTTTCATAGATGCACAAATCTAGTACTATTGACGTTTAATGCATTGATTTAAAAGCGGCTCTAAGTGGATATTAGACAATTTACCCTATACAAAGAATTTTATCCTTTGTGCCCCTCTGTGCATGTAAATTTCCTAAGTCCTTAGGCTTTCAAAATTCCGTGAAGAAAAAGTATATCATATCCTTCTACACCCTCAGTCTCCCAGAAACAAATGTAAGATTTCTCCTAGAAAACGAAATTTGAGAGTACCCGCAAAGGTTAAAGACCGAGTGATGAAAATAGTGTGAAGAGTTACAGTAGGAGCTCTCTCTCCCTTTGCGTTTTTTTTTATTTCCTTAACTTTTTTTGATAGGAACACTTAGTCCAACTTCCCTTTCACCTTTCAAAGGTTCGTGTATATTGACGTATGGATTCTGAACTCATGAAGTTCCGAACCCCAAAACCCTGAAGCTTCCACTTTTCGCACTTTGGAGGTTGGTTACATGAGAGGTTTGGGGCATCTGAACTCACAAAGTTTCAAACCCCAAAACCCCGAAATACGGGTCCCACCTTTACCTTTTCGGAACTTTGGGAAATGTTTTTTGTTGTTGCTTGACATTTGAAACCCCGAAACCCCGAATTCCGAAATCTTGAAAATACGGGTCCACCTTTACCTTTTCGGAACTTCAGGAAATGTTTTGTGTTGTTGCTTGACATTTGAAACCCCGAAACCCCAAATTACGAAATCTCGAAAATACGGGTCCCACCTTTACCTTTTCAGAACTTCGGGAAAGGTTTTGTGCTGTTGTTTGACATTTGAAACTCTGAAACCTCGAATTCCGAAATCCCGAAATATGAGTCCCACCTTTACCTTTTCGAAACTTCGGGAAATGTTTTGTGTTGTTGCTTGACATTTGAAACCTCGAAACCCCAAATTACCGAAATCCCAAAATATGGATCTCACCTTACCTTTTCGGAATTTTGGGAATTGTTGTGTATTGACGATTGACTGTTGTACTCACGAAATCTTGAACTCTGAAATATCGAAGTGTTGGTCACTCCTCATGATTTTGGGATCGGTTGTGTGTTTTTATTTGACTGTTGAACTTGCGAAGTCATGAACCCTAAAACCCCGATGGGCGGGTCCCACTTTCCTTTTTCACCTTTCGGGAGTTGTGGTATGTGGATCCTGAACCCTGAAATCGTGATACGCTGGACACTTTTCGCAAGTTTGTATATATATTGTTGTTTGGGTACTTGAACTCACGAAGTCCCGAACCCCAAAACCCCGATGGGCGGGTCTCACTTTCCCTTTTTCCCTTTCGGAGGTTGTGGTGTGTTGATGTTTGACACTTCCAAACGTGAAATCCCAAACCCCGAAGTGTCGGGTCCCCAGTCTTTCCACATTTTCACGTTTTTGGCAAATGGCGTGGCCCCTTTGTTTCATTTTTTGTTCATCATTTATAATCGTCGAAACCCAATTGATCTCTGTTATGTTTCCCAAACTGTAGGAACCTAGAAGAAAACTTATTTTTATGGGAACAACTCTAATAATGTAATGAATGGACTGGTCAGAGAATGTTGGAGAGTCTTCATCCTGGATAGTGGTATGGAAGTAGCAGAACGTATTACGAATCAATTTTATTGCAAACATAGGGTAATATTTTTATGTAGGGTTTTGGTCATAAAACCCCAAAGTTGTTTGTATTGTTAAGACTGTGGTAGTGTTATAGGTACTAGAAGATAAGAGAGTATTTATAATTTTCAGGATCTTAATTAAACATTGAAGTGATGAGTAAATACTCATTATATCGTCGACTAGAAAACTTAAGTTGAATGGTAAGGACAGTCGACGACAGTAAGGACTCTAACAAACCTTCAGACTCAAGCCTTTTAGCATAAATCTCACTTGCTTGAGATCTCGAAACGTTTCAAGGATAAATGTACAAATAAATTAATTTTTTTTATTTATGGTGATTTATGAGGTACCTTACATATGGTATCAGAGAAAAAGTTACAACACTGGGCCTGAACAGGGCCACATTAATTGCTTAGTATATATTTTGATTTATGAAAAGCTAATAAATCTTGTGGATTACAAACATAAATCTTTTCTATTTTATGTGGAATAATGGCATCCCAAGAAGGTGCAGAAATCAGGGTGGAAGAGAATCTGCAACAAGGACATCCTGGAGATCCAAGACAGAACAGTGATGGAAGCTCACCCACGGAGGTGTTGGAAACAATGAGAAACCTTATTGTTGAACTACAAGTTTTCAAGGCCGACAATGAAAAATTGAAGAAGGCACAGCAGGAACAACAAGAGATAAATGAAGTCCTGCTGCATAGTATAGTAACCAAGAAAAGTCCTAAAGATGATAACCAGGAGGAAGAGGTCAGCAAAAGGGCCTCCAAGAATTCTGGTGCAAAAACGGAAAAAGGAGACAGTTTGTCTGAAGGGACACCTTCAACTGAAGACAAAACCATACCAAACTGAAAAAGAAAACAAACAGACCACCTTGAAGGAGAATTTAAAAAGATTAAACTAGCTACTTTTGACAGAGAATCCAGGATAGGAGAAGAAGTTGAGGCATGGTTGTTGGACATCAAGAAATACTTCCAAATCTACAACTATTCCAACAACATGAAGGTCAGAATGGCCATCTACAATCTGAAGGGGAAGGCCAACATTTGGTGGCAGGACCTAAAATTGGCCAAGAGCCTAAAGGAGAAACAGTTGGAATGGTCCGACTTTAAGAAGTATTTTAAGAAACAATACCTTTTTGAAAGCTATTATGAAAGGAAGACCAAATAATTCTATGAGTTACGACTTAGAAAAATGACGATGGAGGACCTTATAAATAAATTTCTGGAACTACTAAGGTTTGTACCATACATCCGAGAGGATAAGGTAAAAATCCAGTGATTCTTAAGCTGTTTACCTCAGTCCTATAGGGATAGAATTGAGTTTGACAACCCCAAATCCTTGAGTGAGGCATTCAGGAAAGCACGAATGTGCTGTGACCAGTATAAAAAATGGGTGGAGTTTCCCAAGACCTGGGAGGATAAGAAGCAAGATGGAATAAACCAGTGGAAGAAGGGATACCAGTCAGCTCCTTATCGGAATGCAGCAAATTTTTTTCCAAGGAAGGATTTTCACTCCAATCATCTGAATACGCAAGGTAGCGGTAAACCAGTAAACCTTGGAACAAAGAAGTTTGGGGACAAATCCCGCGAGCCATTAAGATGTTGGGAGTGTGAAGAGTCTCATCTAAGGAGGATCTGTCCACGTTTAATTGCAGCAAACAGAACTGTTGTTCACAATTTGCAGGAACCCTCGACAGTAGGTGACATGGGCAGAAGCCTGCATCGGATAAATGCAGCCATAGATGGTCGACAAGCTGACCACCAGTCCTCAGTGGTAGAGATTGAAGGTAAAATCTATCACATTCGAATTTCTATTTTAATTGTCCCTAGAGCTACGTTAAGTTATTTTACTCCCGATGTAGTAGATTCGAATAAACTTAAGAAACAAAAGCATGAAAAACCTTGGCTTGTACAACTAGCAATAGGGACTAAAAGAAAAGTAGTTAACTTTATTTCTGATCTTGAGTTCAGTTTAGATGGTCAAAAGATAAGGACCAATATGAACATCCTACCACTAGGGTCTTATGATATGATTATTGGTATGGATTGATTGGAACAACACAAAGAAGTACTAGATTGGTATACAAAGATACTTAGCTATAAAGATAATTTTGGCACTGTTAGAACAACCCAAGGCATAGCAAAACCTGTGTCAGTTAGACAAGTTTCAATGATGCTATTCAAGAAATGTATTAGAAAGGGATGTCAAGTTTACGCCATCCAAGTAATGAATCTATTAGAAAAAGAAGATAAGCCCAAGTTAGAAGACTTTGTTGTCCTACGTGAATTTAGAGACATGTTTGTTGATGAGATACCAGAATTGCCTCCTAGGAGAGAAATAGATTTCTCCATAGACTTACTACCTGGATCAGACCCTATCTCAAAATCACCCTACCAAATGAGTCTACCAGAACTAACATAATTAAAAATACAATTAAAGGAATTGTTGGATAAAGAGTATATTAGACCAAGTGTATTGCCATGGGGAGCACCAGTCCTCTTTGTGAAAAAGAAAGATAGTACTCTAAGACTATGTATCGATTATAGACAACTGAACAAAGTAACCATTAAGAACAAATACCCCTTACCCAGGATAAATGATCTGTTCGATCAAGTTAGGGGGGGCAAGATCTTCTCAAAATTAGATTTACGATCCGGTTATCATCAAGTTAGGATAAAGGACCAGGACATAAACAAAACAACTTTTCGAAGAAGATACAAACACTACGAGTTTGTAGTCATACCTTTCAGACTCACTAATGTACCATCCACATTCATGTGCTTAATGAATAGCATTTTTATCCAGTACTTAGACAAGTTCGTATTAGTATTTATCGACGATATTCTGGTCTTTTCTAAAATGGAGGAGGAACATGATGAACACTTACGAATAGTTCTGCAAACACTAAGAAAACACATACTATACACAAAATTCGACAAATGTGATTTCTATCAAAAAGAAATACAATATTTAGGACATGTCATTTCCTTGGAAGGTATTGTCGTAGACCCAGAAAAGATAAAAGTCATTATGGAATGGTTAGTGCCTAAAGATGTGGCAGATATCTAGTCATTCATGGGAATCACTGGATATTATCACATATTTATAGAAGGGTTCTCCAAGATAGCCTACCCTATCACGTCACTACAAAAGAAAGGGACCAAGTTTAACTGGTCACAAAAGTGTCAAGACAGTTTTAATGTAATGGCTGGATTTACATTTTACATCAATTTATTTTGGATAAACTAACTAATTTCATAACACAGTAATGAAATAACAGTAACTTCCATAACATTCAAGAAATTTTACTAATTTAACTCATTCATATGCAATTTCGTCCATATAATAAAATTTAATAACAAATTAATTCAAAACAATGCATAATTCTTACCTGAACCTGATGCTATTATTTTCTCGCTGCTTACTTCCTTCCCGCTTCTTTAGAACACTACCCAAAACCGTCCTCCATGCCGACTAGGTAGCTCCCTAGCCCTAGGATATCAATGTATATCCTAGCCCTCCGTGCCCAAAACCCTCAGCAACTCTGGTCCACTGTGTCAATGCCTCTCACAAAATTCCTCCCTCTCTGCAATACTTAGAGCTTTCCAAAATCCATGGCCAACTCCCCCGTAGAATGATCCTCCCCTCCCAATCCTTTCCTTCCTTATCCCCCCTTCACCGACACTCCTTCCCCCATTAGCTCCCTACCTAACTCCTTTATTACCCCTTATCCTCCCGCCGTTAATACCCTTATCCCTCCTTTATTGTTTCATCCACATGTATTTAATATGTTATCCCTTGTGGGATACGTAACTCTAACGACCTCCTCGTTATGACAACCATTCTAGTGACAGGTGCAATTTTTTTTTCTGTTTTTCCTTCTTTTTTTTTTTTAAAAGTGTGTGTGTGCGTGTGTATAAGGAAACAACAACAACCCATTCGACTCTGCATCGCCACCCGACGACGAACACGACGCAACTAGGATGAACATAAGAAGATGACCAGGACGCACGACATGTAACCGCAAGCATAAATGATGATCATACGACAAAGTAAAACTAACTGCTAATTACGACTGACCTCCCGCCCGTCCTACCCTGCAAGGTTTGGACCTCCATGACACATAATCAACGCTCAAGCCCAGGTTCCCATCGATTTTAACCATTTAAGGTCTCAGGGCTGGCGACTGTTCTGAGGAGCATGGAGGTGTCTACATCCCACCCGACACAACAGACCAAGCTACCAGTGACCACAATCAAGTACAACATAAATAAGAAGAACTAATGCGCCCCTTACGGAAGGTGTGTGACAAGGACTCGGACGACGACCATTTAAAATTAAGGACCAGTCAATGTCTATGACCCATCCGTGATTGAATACTAGCCAAATTCTCCATAATCTCTCCACATGCCTCCCAATTTATTACCATATTTTACATTGCCTGTACAAGGGTTAATATTGCGCCTTAAACGTCCTCAATAACATTTCCACTTAACCAATATTAACATTCAATTGAACAAGTATTATTATTGCATCTCAACAAGTATTAACATTGCACTTAATCACCATCAATAAAATTCCAACCTAAACCAATATTAACATTTCAATTTGAACAAGTATTTCATTGCAACTAAACAAGTATTAACATTGTGCTTAGTCACCATCAATAAAATTCCAACCTAAACCAATATTAACATTTCAATTGAACAAGTATTTCATTGCAACTAAACAAGTATTAACATTGCGCGTAATCATCATCAATGACATTTCAACCTAAACCAATATTATCATTTCAATTGAACAGGTATTATCATTGCAACTAACAAGTATTAACATTGCGTGTAATCATCATCAATGACATTTCACTTAAACAACCATTAGTATTGCAAGGTGAACAAGGAATCACTGGGCAATAAAAACAATGTTATCACGCTTAAAGTCATTATTAGAATGGGAAAAAAATGTTTAAAGTCAAAGTTCAGGGTTAACATTTGATGGACAAGCATCTAAAGTTAAGTTTAAAGGTTGAGGGTTCAACACTCAATGTATAAGGTTTTAGGGAGATCATTTAAATATTGAAGCACATACCTTATAGTTTTAAAGGAAGGATTAATTTAGCTATACAATTTATAATCAAATTTCGTAGTGTGACAAACCTTAAGGGTTTTGTTAGGAGATTAAAATACAGTAATAGGTTTTCTCCCCCTTTTTGGTATCCATAAAGTATGAATATAAGAGATACAGTAAAGTTGATTACAGTCACTTCATTTGATTGAAAAAAAAAAAAAAGATTAATGGAACAATGAGAATTGAGTTTTAAATACAAAAGTGATTACCCTAACTGACCAATCTAATCGAACCCTAGTATTAAAACTAAAACATTGTAACCAAAAATTAACACAGCAATATAAACCATGGTATTAATCGCACGGTAATATATTAATGCACACTGTAATATATCAACGCACTGTAATATATTACGCACACTGGTAAGTTAAAAACGCTCTGTGGTAAAGTAAAAACGCATGCTCCAAGGCAATTAACACGCACTGGGGTAATTAGAAACACTCACTTCAAGGCAATAATCACACACGATTATGAACAAAGAAAAACACACCCTGTAATAGATTAATGCCCCAGTAAGAAATGAAGACGCAGACCCCGGAAGGATAACGCCTATGTGATAAATCAACGCACAAGGGAGGCAATTAACACACACTGTTACCAATTAAAATGAAACGCACGTTGTCATACCATAATGCCCCCTCTGACCGAGAGACGCAGGGAAGGTAATACACGGACCAGATACAGGCCACGCATTCAGAGGACACCATTAATTTGGGGTTCAATTAAAAGCCCATTAAAACGCACTGCCAGGGTTAAACGAACTGCAAGGCACCACAAATTTGCCAGGAAGAAAAAAACGAAGATGAGGGGACTCAGAACTTGCGTTCAGACAGTCGGGAGCTTTGTAATGACAATAAAAACGCTGACCATAGCCATTCACGAGAGGTAAGGGAAGACAGTTTTGAAATCAGTCTGTAATGAGAATCGCGTTTCCAGTAACACGCCCAGCCCAAGATAGACCAACATTACACGACAATTTTTAACACAAAAAAAAGGAAGAGAAGAAGCATGCGCAAACTCTGGAGGTTATATGCATGTCAATGTGTGGCAGAAAGTGCCCAATACCAGAATGTTTCATGACTGCGGCAGTTAAGGATTCCTTCAATTGAATTTATAAAGTCATTGAAGTTTTATAACCGTTCCAAAAGAATTATTACTACAGCAATTTCGTAATTCAGTTTGTGTTGGCAAAATAGACTTGATTTTAATGGTGGTCATTGAAAACAACAGGGCGCATACAGCAACAACCCCCACGTTCAGTAACAACGCCATTGTATCGTTACAGCAACCCAAATTCGGACAATCAGTTAAATGAAAATCAAATTTTAGACAGAAACAACAAGCCAGAATGCCCATTAAGATTTAAAACGCGGCCAGAGATTGCTTGGCGTTAATTTCAAGTTGCTTGTGTAGTAAAACGAATTGTCGATTTAACAAAACGAATGCCTGTTCATGAAAAACGAATTGCCAATTTAATAAGACGAAAGCCTGTTCATGAAAAACGAAATGCCGGTTATAAAAAAAAATGAAATGGCAGACAATCAATGAGGGACGACAGATTATACATGAAGTGCCCACTGCCGGAATAACCACAGAAAACAAGAGACCACCCACAGTCCCCAAAAGAAATGCTCAATAACCAACAAACGCCCCATATAAAAAAATCACTCAAGCTTGGAATAAAACGCCCCAACCCAGAAGGAAATTGCCAGATCGAAATCATGGAAGAATAAATGAAACCAGGAGGCAGAAGGGCCGAATCAATCCACATGAATGCCCAATATCAAAGGAACCCACACATTAGTTTCTTTTCCCAAGTGAGTCACTACCATCATCAACCGCAACTAAATATAAGAATGAAAATTCCAGAAATCCACTTCTATCAACAATTTTAACCCAACAAAGAGTCCCGACGATATCTCCATAGCACACGAAAGCGAACCACAACGGCTGAAGCCACATATTACACATAATGCATCATAATCTCCTAAGAGAATAACTAGACAATCTACTCTACCAGAATGTAAAATTCATACCGTTGCCTCTCGCCAACTTCGGAAGACTTCCCGTGCTCCGCGCCGCGTCCCGTGCTCCGCACCGCTCCCGCTCGCCGACTGCAGAAAGCTCACCGGTACCTCCCAGCCAAACACTAGGGGTACTCTGCTTCCCCCTTAGCCCCCCGAGCCGCAAAGAAGCCACACAAGAACCAGAGATAGACTAGCGTCTCAGCTCGCCTCCACGGCTGAGATACCACTCCAACACAGCTGAGATAAACCCAACTCCTCACAAGAAATCCGTCAAACCACAATTCGGCAGCGTAACGTTACGCTCACCGTTCATCCCCTTTTTCCTTCCTTTCCCTTTCTTTTATAGAAAAATGAGACGCACCTACGTTCCTAATTATTAATTAATTAATTTTTTTAAATACCAACCTCTAAACAATCTCCGCCGTCCAAGTGTCACTCATCCCTAGGGTTCTCCAATAATTAAATTCTTTTTAATAATTAAAAGACTAAATTCCCTCACTCCCCCAAAATCGCTCCTTAAATTTCTCCTAGGGTTCCTAGATCCC
>ML778550.1:1277461-1288510 GCA_009831015.1 Picea engelmannii
AAGTCAAAAGGTGGTGTTACATACACCCCACCTTCGAGAAACATGTTCTCGAGGTGGTCAAAATAGTGAGGGATAATCTCGTCGTAGTGTCTCAGCATCTTCCCAAGTAGCATATCCTGGACTATACTTGTCCCACTGGACCTTAACTTGGTCTACCAGATGGTTCCTGAGCTGTCGGAATCTACGGTCCAATATGCGTAACGGTTCTATCGTGAGGGTTCCCACGTCCAATACCTGCAATTCCTTCCAATTTAGTTTATGTGATTCATCAGCAACATAATGACATAAAACAGATACATGAAATACATTATGAGTTTTATGCAAGTGGGGTGGCAGTACGAGACGATAGGTAATGGGTCCAATTTTCTCTTGGATCCTGAATGGTCCTATAAACCGAGGTGACAACTTTGTCCCCTTCCTGAACTGTATGGTACTCTTATTAGGCCTGATATGAATGAAGACCTGGTCTCCCACTTCATAACTTCGGTCGGTCCTGTGTGCATCTGCATAGCTTTTCTGCCTATCCTGTGCTTCCTTTAATCTCTGCCTAATCTGAATCACCTGTTCCTCCATTTCTTGAATCAATTCTGGCCCAACTGTTACTCGGTCTTCTAGTCTATCCCAACTCAATGGCATTCTGCATGGCCTCCCGTACAAAGCTTCGTAGGGTGGCATTCCAATGGAACTATGATAATTGTTATTGTAGGCAAACTCTACCAAATGTAGGTACTTCTCCCACTGGGTTTGATTATCCATTACATACATCCTAAGCATGTCTTCCATGACTTGATTTACTCTCTTAGTCTGCCCATCTATTTTAGGATGATAAGCTGTGCTTAAGTTCAACTGAGTCCCCAATGCTAACTGTAAGCTTGTCCAAAACCTGGAAGTGAACCTGGAGTCCCTATCTGAAATGATCTTCTTAGGTATCCCGTGCAAACGGATAACCTCAATTACAAACACACATGCCACATCAGTGACATCGTAAGTGTCTCTAACCGGAATAAAATGAGCACTCTTGGTTAACTTATCCACTATCACAAGAATGGAATTATGTCTATGAGATGTGAGCGGCAACCCCACAACAAAATCCGTAGAGATGACTTCCCACTTGGACATAGGAACATCATGTGGTTGTAGGAGGCCTGCTGGGTGATGGTGGTCGGATTTCACCTGTTGACACTCTAGGCATTTGGCGACGAAATGGACTACATCGTGTTTCATGCCTACCCAAAAGAACAACTTCCTCATATCTGCGTACATCTTCTTCAGACCTGAATGCGCACAATAAAGTGATCTATGGGCTTCTTTCAGTATGATGCTTCGAATATCCCCATTCTCAGGGATGTACATCCTTCCTCGATATCTTAACAATCCGTCTGTTTCCAGATTATACCCTTCATACTTTGGAACTAACTGCTTCCCGCTCTAGAGGTTTGAAGTGACCTGTAAATACCAACTGTCTCCAGGGAGTTGTGTCAACACACGTTCCCTCAGATTGACCTTTACGGTTACCAAGGAGAAGATACGTGGTCTCCTACTCAAGGCATCTGCGACCACATTTTCCTTTCCCTTGATGTACGATATACCAAAATCGTACTCACTCATAAACTCACTCCATCGCCTTTGCCTGGAATTCAGATGTCTTTGAGTGAAGAGATGTTTTAAACTTTGATGGTTTGTTTTGAGCTCAAAGTTTCGCCCAACAAGATATTGCCTCCAAAGTTTCAGGGCTAGCATTACAACTGCCAACACTAAATCATGAGTCGTGTATAACTCTTTGTGCTTCTTCAATTTCCTCGACGCATAAGCTATCACTCCTCCATCCTGCATTAGCATGGCCCCCAACCCTTGCTTTGAGGCATCCGTGCAGACCGTGAAATCCTTTTCCATATCCGGCACTCGTAGAATTGGCGCACTAGTTAGTAACCTCTTAAGCTCAATGAATTCACTATCACATTCTTTTGTCCATTCATACCTGACCCCCTTGCATTGCAAAGTGGTGATGAGTTTCGCTATTTTTGAGAATCCTTCTACAAATTTCCTGTAATAACCTGCTAGCCCCATGAAGCTTCTCACCTCATGGGCATTTTTCGGCACTGGCCACTCCATAATGGCCTTTACCTTTTCTAGGTCCACAGAGATTCCTTCGCCAGAAATGATATGACCTAAATAGTGGATCTCCTTCTGGAAGAAGGAACACTTCGACAACTTCCCATACAATTTGTTCTCTCTTAGGTAGGACAATACTATTCACAAGTGTTCCTCATGTTCTCTTTCATTCTTGGAATAGATGAGGATGTAATCTAAAAAGACTTGTACAAAACGGTCTAAGTACTTCTAGAATACGTCGTTCATGAGGCTCATGAATACTGCTAACGCATTGGTGAATCCGAAAGGTACTACAACAAACTCGTAATGTCCAAACCAAGTTTGAAAGGTCGTTTTTGGGATATCACCTTCCTTAATCCTTAACTGATGATACCCTGATCGCAAATCGATCTTTGAGAATACCGCTGCTCCTTTCATCTGATCGAAGAGGTCATCTATTCGTGGCAACGGGTACCTATTCTTTATTGTAGCACGGTTCAAGTCCCTGTAGTCTATACACAGTCGTAAGGATCCATCCTTCTTCTTTACAAAAATTACCGGTGCACCCCAGGGCGAGACACTAGGCCTTTTTATCCCTAAGTCTAGTAACTCTTTCAACTGCATTTGCAATTCACAAAGTTTCGGTGCTGTCATCCGATACGGAGTTTTGGAAATTGGTTCTGCACCAGGTTTTAGCTCAATTGTAAAATCAAGCTCCCTCTCAGGAGGTAACCCTGGTAACTCGTTCGGGAAAACATCTTGAAATTCTAACAATACCGGATACTGATCCAATGAGGGTCCCTTTCTTTCATTCACTGCTTCCACTACATAAATTTGACACCCTTGCCTCAAGCATTGCTTAACCTTTATAGTGGATATAAAGCGTAATGACACTTTTCTCTGTACACCCTGGATCTCTACTGGTCTTCCTTCATCATCGACACAAAGCACCCTCTTTGCGAAACAATCTACCAAAGCTCGATGAGCTACTAACCAATCCATTCCAATGATTGGGTCATATGCCCCAAGAGCAGTGACGTATACTTTCAACCTGGTAGTACACACTCCCAGGTCTACTATACAATTATCGACACTAGGTCCTACTGCTTGTTTTTCTCCCGAAGGCATCTCGACTTGTTTAAAGTCATCTTGCTCATAGGCTGCCAACCCACTCTTTTCTAATGCAGATGGTGAAATGAAACTATCTGTCGCACCAGAATCAAACAAAATCTTAACATTGATATGATTTAGCGTACCTGACGACTCCACCACCGTGGATTGATGTTCGGCCTGGCGGTTATTAACTGCTGCATAAATATGGTGGCTGCTACTTGCTCTCCCCATCGGCGCCTTTCCTTCTCTATGCATGAACCTTGATTGTAACTCCGGGTAGTCACGCTGGTAATGGGGTCCCCAGCACCCCCAACAGGTAACACCAGATTGAACCCGTGCATTGTTATGTGTTTGTCTTTGAAACGAGTTCCTTCCTCTGGAACCCCTTCCCCTACTCGTTGTTCCCTGAGATAATCGTGGTCCCGTCTGCACTGTTGGTGATGATCGAGAGGCTGCACTTGCTGCCATTGAAATCCCTGCAGCTACTATCCTTGGCACGAATCTGTTACCATAAGGTGGTGGCCTTGAGCCCCCTACCTTAGGAAATGTTCGCGGGGCCTTTCCTACGAACCCCAGGCGATGCGGAAATGTTGATCTTGCACCCCTAGTCAAGTTCATATGTTCTTCCACGTAACGCGCACTTTCCACCACCTCCGCTACTGAAGACGGCTTCCACATCCTCACCATAGCTCTTATCCTAGTGTTCAATCCATAGATGAAGCGCTCTACCTGTCGTTGGTCACTATCCATATACGACACATATTTGACCAGTTCCATAAACTTGATCTCATATTCTTCTACAGTTTTGTTTCCCTGTACTAAGGCATGAAATGCCCCAACCTGTTGTTCCTCATAGTACACTGGTAGATATTTCCTCCTGAACCTCTCCTCGAAAAGTTCCCAAGATACTGTGTCTAGGGTAAGGTGCAGTTGTCTTTCCAGGTTACCCCACCAGTTCAGGGCGTTGTCCCTTAACTAAAAAATGGCGATCTTTGCCTTTGAGTTGGACACATAGTCCCTTAAGGAAAAACACCTTGTCATGCCTTCCAACCATGCTTCCGCACGTTCACTGGTGCGACCCATAGAAAACTCCGAAAGTTTGATCTTCTACAACTCTTGCGTGATGTCTTCAGGTGGAGGTCCTCCCCCTAAATCCCTTGACGCTTCTGGGTTACCCGCTCCAGACAATGGGGGTTCCACTTTAGTCCCTGCCGGTTGTCACCCCTTTAAAGTCTCGTTGATGGCTTCTAACGAGCGCAGTATGAGGGCTAGCTCGGGCTATGGTGGTGGTGGTGCTGGTGGTGTTGGAGGTGCTTGCGACGACGCTCCTCTGCCTCGACTCCCTCGAGTCCTGACCATCTTGTGTGCTTTGACCTGCATCAACCAAAGTTGTCAGGGTGAGTTCCAGGATGTTTTAAATTGGTGCTACTAAAATTTAGAAATAGGGTTAGGCGTAAGTTTTCTTTACTTGTCTGTAAACAGACATTACTCCATTAGGGGATTGGCTCGGTTAGGGTTAGGTTTGAGCATCTAAGCTTTGTTTCTTCGCCCCTACGAAAATAACTATTGGTTCCTTTGCCCTGTAGCTATGCTGGCTTGGCACCTTACTTGCCACTTCCTAGGCTTACTCTCCTAGTGCATATGTTGCCTCCTTCTCACTTGTCCTAATCTAAGTCCTTTTAACTTTTCGCTTATAACTAAATATCCTCTGATGCTTGACTCGGGAGATTTTCCTTGGCGCATAGTGTTGGCGTTGTCGATTTCTGCATTGAGATTTGTCATTGACTTTGACTGGTGGAATGGAGTGGAGGGACTTGGCGCTTGGCTTGTTTGAATCGCCGTTTTTTTTTTTTTTTTGCAATGCACGCCCTTTGAGCCCGTTTGTGAGATCCTCCACTTTGTGTCTTGATTCCTGGCACTCGGGCGCTCGATCGTGGTTAACTCGTGTTGTATTGCATGTTCTTAGCTCGATGTTTTTAGTCAAAGTGATTAATCACTTTGAAATATAGCATGAACCATAAATTTTAAATATAATTAATTAATTAATCATAATAGTTAGAACTATAGTTGAATTATATTTTAAAATTTAAAACATAACATTAAAAAAAACTATATTTTAATTAAACTATATAGTTGAATTAATTTAAGAACCAACGTGTGGTGTAGTGGTAAGTGTTGCTGATGTGTGGGGCCTTTGGGCTGTTGGAGGTCACAAGGTCGACTCTTGGGGAGTCGAATAAACTTTTATACTATATTCAGATTATATTTCAAAATTATTAAATTTTATTATTATTATAATTTAAATTATATTTAAATTTAAACTAAAATAATTTAAACCATTATTATACATTATACTTCTCATTTTTTATATTTTTACGTTTACCATATTCCAATTATACGACATTAAGATTTAACCCTAAATTAATAATAAAAAAAAATAAAAAAAAAATTTACAACAACAAAAAAAATAAACAATATTTGTTTTTTACCTGGGCAGTGGGTCCTCGCATGAGGCTCATGTGCCCTCTCAGGCTCTTATCTTCCCCTAAAACCCTACACGCCTCCCAGCTCTCTTTCTTAACCCTAACTCTACGTGCCCAACCCTTACTTAATCCTATCATTTGTCCACCTCCCTTCTCTGCACTCTGGTAAGGGTTTTGCTCTGCCCATGGCCTTCTCCCATGGCTTCTCAGGCGTTTGATGGCTTGCCTGGTGGTTGTATGTGCCCGGTGGGTATGGGTATGGATGTATTGTGCTGGTGGTGTGCGTGGGCTCCTCTATCGTGGCTTTGAGCATGGTTTGTGGGTATGGGCTGCATGGTAAGTTGTGCTTTGTGCTTGTGTTGCTTTATTTGTTAATGGATTTGGACTCCGTCAATTTGGAGGTGAATGGACTGCAGAGCCCTCTCATGTTGTATTTTTCTTCCAACTTGCATCTGCTGGACTATAATTTTCTGGCTGCATAGCACACTGTTGCTACAGAAAAGTTAAAACTGCTCTACTACTGCAAAAGAATTGTCTGTTAGGGCACAAATTTTTCTTCAACGCCTCACGCATCTGCTCTGCCCAGGGCACAAATTCTTTTCTTCAAAGTGCGGGTCTAAAATGGGTCCATGTAGCACGAATCATGCTGCTATCTTCCATAGAGAATCATGTCTGAATATTGCACTAAGGTTTTTGTATCTGTGAATTTCGTCTTCAGATAATATCTGCTAAGGTGTCTGAAAAAAATTCTGAAAATTTAGTATTTTACGCTTTTATTGTTTGAACTTTACCTTTCACTATGTGATTATTTGAACCATGGCTCTACTCTTCAGATTTGTGTGGCTTTGTTTAGGGCACTTGTCTCTTCTCTTCATATGTGCTTGTTTTGTTGGTTGCAGCACCAGGTGCAAAGTCTATGTTCTTCTTCTTCTTCTTTTTTCTTTTTAATTACACAAACCATCGAATTCTTGGTCAAAGAGGGTTCAGTGGGAATGGATGTAGGGAACGGGTGCGATTCCAATCCGCAATCCCCCGGCTATTCCGTTCGGACCCTGGAACTATCGAATTCTGGGAAACAAATCGGAGAGGGATGCAGGAAACAGTATGTGAAGCAGGTGACTGGCAGGTACAACGAGACTGAATTGCACCTCGCTGTTAAGAAGGGGGACTTGGAGCATGTGAAGGAGATTCTCGGTGGTTCTGATGATCCATAGCGCCTGGTGAGTGAAGAGAATGATATGGGAGAAACCCCTCTATATGTGGCTGCAGAACAGGGGCACTTGGAGGTGTTGAAGGAGCTTCTGAAATCGGTCCATCAGGATACAGTGGTCAAGAAAATCAGTCTGGTCTTGATGCTTTCCATATAGCTGCCAAGTAGGGGCACTTGGGCATTATGAAGGAGTTACTGAAATATCAACCGAATCTATATATGACTAATGATTTAGCATATTGTACCCCTGCAACTAAGGGGCATGCTGAGGTGGTAAATGAACTTTTAGCTACTGATCCCCAATTGATAGATAGTTCCAAAATTAATGGAAAGAATTCTCTTCATTTGGCTGCAAGAGCTGGTTATGTAGGTGTAGTAAAATCCCTTCTGGATATGGATCAACAAATGGCCCGAAAAACAGACAAAAAAGGGCAGACAACACTACACATGGCTGCAAAAGGGGCAAACAGCCTGGAAGTAGTGCAATTGCTCCTAAAGGTGGATCTAGCAATAGCTATGTTGCCTAACAAGAATGGGAATACAGCTTTACATGTTGCTACAAGGAAAAAGAGAGCACAGATTGTAGTCTCTAGGTATGGCTGTGTGTTGGTGTTTTCATTCTTTATCTGTTCTCTGTAGGATTAGGCGGTGTTTTCTCATATTTATGCTCCTGTTGGGGCAATTCAACACTGTTTTCCTACTTCTGTTACTCTGGTACCTGTGCATGTTCTCGATTCATGCTTTTCTGCTTCTGTTACTATGCTATGTGTGCATGTTCTATACCTGTCATCTCTTTTTTCTTTTTCTTTTTTTATACTTCTTATAAAATTAAAATATAACTGTCGATATAATAGAAACGATATAGTCTCTTTTTCTTTTGGCTACTATAAAATTAGAAATGCAATTGTCTATATAAACATAAGTGATATCTCAACCATTAAGATAGGAAATAAAAATAAATAAAAACCCTATCTATTTTCATATTCCTGTTGGCTGTAATATTGTTCAACTGGTTTTTATCTTAAGTTTCTTTTTTACGGTCTAATGCCATTTCTCATGTTTTGTTTGCAGGAGTTAGGGCTTGGAGTTTTGGGAACTTGGCCCATAGGCTCCAGTGTTTCAACTACGGCTTTGATACCAATTGTAATGGTTGGATTTACATTTTACATCAATTTATTTTTGATAAACTAACTAATTTCATAACACAGTAATGAAATAACAGTAACTTCCGTAACATTCAAGAAATTTTACTAATTTAACTCATTCATATGCAATTTTGTCCATATAATAAAATTTAATAACAAATTAATTCAAAACAATGCATAATTCTTACCTGAACCTGATGCTATTATTTGCTCGCTGCTTGCTTCCATCCCGCTTCTTTAGAACACTACCCAAAACCGTCCTCCCTGCCGACTAGGTATCTCCCTAGCCCTAGGATATCAACGGATATCCTAGCCCTCCGTGCCCAAAACCCCCAGCAACTCTGGTCCACTGTGTCAATGCCTCTCACAAAATTCCTCCCTCTCTGCAATACTTAGAGCTCTCCAAAATCCATGGCCAACTCCCCCGTAGAATGATCCTCCCCTTCCACTCCTTTCCTTCCTTATCCCTCCTTCACCGACACTCCTTCCCCCATTAACTCCCTACCTAACTCCTTTATTACCCCTTATCCTCCCGCCATTAATACCCTTATCCCTCCATTATTATTTCATCCACATGTATTTAATATGTTATCCCTTGTGGGATATGTAACTTAATTTAAATATTATATTTTATTATCCACCTTTTATTTAATACTTTATTAATTAATGAATTAATTAATAATTAAATTAATCATTAACCATCATGAACAACTATTTTAATAATAATCAATTAGAAATGTTATTTTAAGACATAAGTATAGTTTAGCTAATCTTTTAGGATTATATTATTAAATTAATTATTCTTAATAATCAAGGGTCGTTACATTTAACAAGCTAAAATAATTATTGACATCAACGCCCATCTTGAAGGTAGTAGACCTAGATAAATACTTCACAGTATGCGTTGACACAAGTAAAAAGGGTCTAGGCTATGTTCTAACTCAGGAAGGGCACATGATTTTTTATGAATCCTGAAAATTAAAGGAACACGAGCGAAATTATGTCACTCATGACTTAGAATTGGCAACAGTAATACATGCCTTAAAAATGTGGCGACACTATATCATGGGCAGAAAATTCTTACTATTGATAGATAATAGCGGAGTGAAATATCTGTTTAACCAACCAGACCTTAATGCGAGACAAGCAATTGTGATGAATCCATAGAGGGCTTGAACAAAAAATGTAGAGTAAGTTATCAAAATTTGAAAAAAATTATTCGTCAAATTCGTCCGACTTCTGATAAGAAAACAAAGGCCTTGAACAAAAAATGTAAAATAATTTCTGAGAAACTAGGTGAGAGTGAAATTCATCGCAATTGCCATGAGGTCATCCCACCCTTGGGAAAGAAATGTAGAGTAAGTTACCACAACTTGAAAAAGGTCATGCGCGAGAAAAAAAAATGCATTGCTACACTTCGTTTTAGAGACAAACTCACATATGACAATGTAAAGAAATTTGTTCGTGCAGAACAAAACATAAACATGTGTGCTTTCATATCCCAGAATGGTCATGCAAATGTGGTAGTTCGTGGTGTACATGAAAAACATGAAACATTTTCTACCCATACTTCCCTACGAAAAAAAAAATGCAAGACATACCTACATGAAACAAATGAAAGACACTCCTTCCATTGCATGTGCAATTTGTGAAAAATTGAATTTGTTTTTAAACAGTAAGTCTTTCACGCCTGATTTGCAAGCATAATACCTCCAGCTGATAGCCCACGATAAACCATTTTCCAGTCAGAAAGTTTGTCCTCCATGCAAACGATCACTTGAAAATGGAAAACTGCCACAGTTTGCAACCCCTGACTGAATAAGATGTAATACACCACTAGCAGATGTAAGTGCACTTATGGAACTTGAGGAGAGACTTGTCTCTCTACGAATTACATTTTCTCAAATCAGACCTTGGGATATAAGTGACCCCATATGGGCTTAACAGGATCAATTATTAATGTGCCTGTTCTGCTAGATGTTGTGCAAAAAGCATTGCCACAGTTCATTAACAATACAATTACAATCGTTGTGGCTCTGAAAGACGCTTGCAATACAAAAATGCATATCAGACAGGCAAAGTGCGTGTGCATGCTATTATGAAAGAATTAAAGGAATTATGTTCCAGGGCCTTGTACAAAGAAGAGAACATTTGTATAAATGCCAACTGGAACAATGTTCTCGTAGAAGAACATGGAAACTCTGCCAAGACTATCGAAAATCCTAGTGATTCTAATAGAAGTGATGAATCAGAGACTGAAACACCTGTTGAAACATTGGTCCATGGACTCACTAATTCACAGTGCATTCATGATTTGCAAGACAAAATTGTTGAAATTGCACCTGGCGAGGGGTAGCGTCCCCTTGGAATATTCAAGGACAAATTTTCCGAGGAAATGAACTTTCCAACACTATTCTACGGAGATCCACATGGAACTAATATTACAGAACGAATTAGTTATCATAAAATAGTCTGATGGGAGCTACTACATTCAAGAGATTAGTTCTCCTATCACATAACAAATTTGTTTTTCAAAACAATGTGCATAATAATAGAGCAAGTTTTGTCCTGCATGTGGGTCCTGTTATCGCACGGTTTGTAGGAAAGGTTAAATAGCTTGAGTGAAAGGCAGAAACCGGCGTAACAGGAGCTTCCCCACCCACTGTCACCTCGATGGGGAGCTCTTTCTATTTAGGAGGGCAAGTCCAAGGGAGACGTCCCTAAGTCAATCTGGATAAAGGAAGGTTGAAGGATAAGGCCAAGTCAAGGAGAAACCCTTCCGCAGATTGATGCCCAAGATAGTCACAAGAACCACTGCTGAAGCACCTGTTTGCGAGACAAAATAGAGACAACTAGGATATATTCTTGCAATGGGTTAGCACTTCATGAAATGAATGACTATCTTCTATTCAATATATGAGCAATAACTAATGCTATTATTGACGAAGTCAATGATGGCTAAATAAGCAAAGACTTATAATCACTTCTCAATAAAAGCATAAATGAC
>ML778550.1:1310954-1389869 GCA_009831015.1 Picea engelmannii
TACCAGCTTGCTTTTACCTCCTGGGCCTTTAGCCCCTTCTTCCCACAAGACAAGATGTACCCGGGTGGTCCTCCTAATGGCCAGACTAGGGGAATGGGATAGATGAACGGGGTTTTGGATGGAAAAGTGAAAGCATGAGGGGAACGGACGATGGTTCTTCAAACCCCCTTTGGTGGCTAACCAAAACCTATGGATACCAACTTGCTAAGCTACCCAATCAATCACCCCAACCATGGTCAAGTGGAATAGTGTAAGATCCAAGCAGTCATCCAAAGTGAAAGAGATCTAATGCATACATAAGAAGGTTGTAATGATCAAATATGACACATACCATGATATCTTAGACCAATTACCTCATGGAGCAAGAGCCTTCTTTGATACAAGACCAAACCGGTAGTGATGGAGGTTGGTACTGCTGGCAGGACAAATCTGGCTGAGAAGAAAAGAAGGGTCCTCCAGGACCATGCTCAGGTCGCTCCCGCTCTCGGTACTCCATGTCTAGGACCATGTGGGCCTCGAGACATGATCTCCTAGTTATCCCTAGATATCGGGGATAACAGGTCCAAATAAGAAAAGGCCAGTTACAAGGAAGAAATTTGTTGGCCAAGGATGTCAAGTACAATGTAAACCTAGAAAAAATTATGAAATATGATATTGGATACATAGATTTCAAGAACATCCACACCTCTCCTAACTATTTGCAGCAAAAAGAAATAAAAAAATTACAACGATCTGGCAATTGGGGCTGCCAAAATTTTTCATCACATTTAAAAGTGCAGAGCGTTGGTGGGATCCATTGGCGGTTGTTGTTTCTGACCTGCATAGTAATAGGAACTGTAAAAAAAAAAACGTTACACTGGAAAATAACGACATTGACTACCTCATAAGAAAAGACTCGATGACATGTACTTGATACTATAGACATAGAATAAATGCTTTGAGATAATTGATATGCCATGATGAAACATTTTTTGGAAAAATATCAGACTACTTTTTTGTGACTGAATTCCAGAATAGGGGAAATGAGCATGAGTAGGCACTGTTGTGGATAGAGGGTGCACCAGTCTATGGAGCTGATAAGAATTCAAAGATCGAACAACTTGTGGATAAATACATAACATGCAATACAAATCATTTAGAACTAGACCTTGCGAAAATCCATAGACATCACCATACAAGAAGTTGTAGAAAACGAAAAATCTCACATTGCATATACAATTTCCCTGTTCCACCAATGAGAGCTACAAGAATCATAGAGCCAGTTAGTTTAGAGGATAGTGTTGTTGTTGAGAAATCTAAATCCTTGTTCGCATTTCTAGAACAAGGAGAATTTGATGAAATGATGAGCTTTGATGCCTTCTTGACACAGGTAAATCTATTAGAAGATGAGTACATCCAAGCCATACAAGTAACTCTTAGGCAACCAACATTTTTCATTAAACGAAAATTCTTGCATGTCTGGAACAACAGTTTCTCCAAGGACATGCCAGTTATGTGGAAAGCAAATACAGATGCATAGTACATGTTGAATGCATCCTACTGCACCTCGTATATGATGAATATTGACAAATCTATGACATCTGCATTTAGAAAAATACACAAAGAACACAAAATAAGTCATATTGATGCCATACAAATGATACGCACCCTTGGCAATGCATTTCTTAATCTTCAACAAATGTCTTCTTAGCAAGCAATTCACATTGCCCTTTCTTTGCTCCTCACTTGTAGTTCAAGAAAATGTGTCTTCATAAACACATCTCCACTTGAAAAACACACATTTATGCTTAAACCATTGGTTTTGCTACAACAAGAACCTGACAATTCAGAGGACATCATATGTCTCTCTATTATTGATTATTACATCCAGCGTCCATCTCCTATTAAGCATATATGCTTAGCGAAATTCGTATCACATTACAACAAAAATGGGACACCCATATCAAAAAGAAAAAAACCCTCTGTTATACAGTTTGTCAAATACAATAAACATTGTGATTATGAAAACTATTGTAGAGAAAAAATGTTATTGTACGTTCCATTATGATGTAGGAGCATCACAAAATTCAAGCGAGCGTGAAGAAAGCGCAACGTATTTTTGAGCACATGATAAATTGCTTGAATTTTTTTTGAAGTTGATGCGCCAAATCTTTAATGAAGCCATTTATGAAGGAGCGCCTTTGTATATTGTATTGGACCTTGAGCGATTCGCTCTCATCCTTAGTAGATAGGAGTCATTTAAACTAATTAATGCAGGTAGATAGACTTGAATTCATAGATTAGATAGTTTTAGAAAGAAGGAGGGAAAACGGATATAGACACCCTCATTGTACATTGTAACGGATTTGAAGCAGGAAGAGCACAGGAGAATAGAAGAGAGATGTAGAAGAACATCCATGTATAGATCTTGAATTAATAGAAGAAGTGGATTCAAATCCATGGTTTTTGTTTCTAGTTCTTTGTGTGTTGATGTTAAATGATGTGCTCATGAGTGTCTATTTTCCTGTTCTGCATTTGCTTTATTGTTGTGTATGTGATTTCATGTTTGAGTTTGAAATCTGAGGGGAAGAAGAAATGAGTTTAAATTGTTTCTCTATCTGAGTGAGGATTCCTGCAAGGAGTGCAGTCGAAAACGTCCGCAAGGAGTGCGTTGACGGAGGCTCAGGTAGTTTGACTCTTGTTCTTGTTCACCCAGAAGTGAAATTGGGTTACTGGAGTCGTGCCAGGAGTGCGCAGGCTGAGGAGAGTCTCAGTTGTGAATCTAAGCAGAAGTATTGAAGGACTGCTGCTATAGGTGTGCGCAGAGTCGAAAGAACTCAACACTTGGAGGCGTTTGGGAACTGCCGCAAGGAGTGCGTGCAAAGACCCTTTGAGGTTGAAAGTGTGAGAGAGATCAGGAGGGATAAGGCTTTCAAGCTAGTCGAACAGAAGCACTGGAATATTTGTGTTGTGGGAGTGTTTGAACAGGCGCTGCAAGGTTACGTGCAGGTGGAACAGTTTTCACAAAGGAATACTGGGTTCACCCCATTGAAAACATCAAGGAGGAGAAGATCGATGGTTAGGATCTTGTGGAGAGGATTTGTGAAATCCCATCAGCCGTTGGATCTGCCAAAGAAGCAAGGAGGTTACGACCGCGTTCGGAGTTCAAGCTCCAGGGGTCGTGAGCCATTGGATCGTTGATCAATTGTCCGTCAGCCGTCGAATCTGACAGGAGTTACGCAGGGTTTAAACCCTCGTGAGCAGAGTAAGGATTTCCAAGAGGTGTCGGGAGTTGGGAAATCAGAGTTCTTAAGGTCGTGAGAATTGGGACATCAAAAGTCTCGAAATCGTGACGAGCGCAGAGCCGTCCATCCGTTGGGACAAGTGGTAGGGATCGAGAGTCCATCGGTGTTTCAAAATTTCAGAAGTCAAGAGACCTAAGACCTTTCAAGTATCGAAATACCGATGAAATCCTAGCCGTGGATTTCAGTGCGGACACGCGTCAGAAGATCCAAGAGGAGTTGGGGATCGCCGTATCGGGGTTCCTGAGTACAAAGAAAACGTTGCATCAGGAATTGCGATCTTGCGATATCCAAAAATCCGATGAGGGGATAGTGACGTGGAAGAGTCAACCCTCACGTGCATCGGGAATTAGCGTTTCGTGATTCTTGGGAATCATAGTAGCAGGAATCGCGAAACTACGAAACGTGATATCCCGGCAGGCCAAAGGAGCAGTGCGGGGCCACAGTGGAATTAGTGGAGGACAGGTGGTGTACTGTATCAGGGTTTGGGAAAAGGTAAGTCCCGAAAACTTTGGTATTAGGATTCACGACTCCACGAAGTACGAAGTCCCGACAAGGAAGTCGTCTATTAGTGTTTGATTCATCGGGATATCAGGGATACTGGTGACAAGGTGTTTATGCATTTTGAGATCACGAACTGCGAAACCTCGATGAGGAATATGACTGCGGTCATATAAGGAGCGATCGCATGGATGAAAAGGCTTAGCCCGGGAGGCTAAGGCAGCAGGGGAGCGTATCGTTTTTCGGAGATCGGTAAAGCGAAGTGTTGGGAACATCACGAGTGCCGAAATCCCAATAGGAGAAACTCTGATAGGGACGTGTTGACTTACGTCGAGGTTTGGGTTTTTGAGGATCCAAAATACTCGACCACGGGACTCGCGAAACTGCGAAGTCCGATTTCTCGATTGGAACAGGGAGATCTCATGGAGATTATGTGGGTGTGGAAAATTCCCGATAGGGAATTAGAAGAGATTTTCAGTTCTTCGGGCCAAGGAAGGCGGAGGTCCTGTGAGAAGACATGCCTGAGGGCGCGTCTACGTCACATTCCATGAAAATGAAGAGACATTAATACATGGGAGGTTGTGTATGTTGCCTTTGAGACTATAGTGCATATTAATGAAGCTAGATTTACCTACAATGTTAATACATGGGGTGATCTAGAAGTTTCACTTAATGGCCTAGAAAACTCTAGCGATCATGATGAGACATTCAGAAACCAAAAAACAACCAGAACTCCTTCCAAGCCCTATGACTTACAAGCGGATTTTCCTCGTCCTCTAGCGACTAAAAGTGAAAAATGTATCAACCTTGGTTTTCAAGTTACAAAACATCCCTTCCTGATTAAAAATAATGAATACCATAGAATAATACATCTGTTGAATCATGAACAACAAACAATTGTAAAGGACATTTCGCTTAAAAAATGGTTGAACATGAACAATGGTGTGCATATGATCCTTACAGGCAGAGCAGGAACAGGCAAGACATTAATAGCTAAAGCATTATTCCAAATGCTTATACGAATCTATGATTCAAATAATTTCTCTAATCCTATGAAACCAAAGGGTCTAATAGTTTCATACATAGGAAAAATTGCATACAATGCTGGTGGAACAACAGTCCACTCTGCATTTTTAATGCTTTTTAACAAGTCACGGTTTCTTCCACTTAGCAAGGATATGTTGGATACATTATCTAAGCTTTACGAAGAACTCCAACTTGTCTTTATAGATTAAGCATATTTGATTGGCAGTCGCTTCTTGTATTCCATTAATAGATGAATAAGAAGCATAAAACATGTGCAGACCAAATACCTTGGAAACATTGACATGATCTTCTGTGGTGATCTTTACCAGGCACAGCCCATCCAAGATTCTTTGATATTTGAACAACCTATTATTAACATGGAAACAATGACCCATGATTTCTGGAGAGACAATATTAAATGCTTTGAGTTGCATACTACAATGCGCCAGACAGATGAAACATTCATTACAATTCTGAATAGAATGCGCACAAACAACCAAACATATGATGACTTGACCCATATCAATTTGAGGTGCTTACGGCCTGCACCAATAGATCCAATGTTCCCTTACCTGTTCTATAGAAATAAGGATGTTGCAAATCATAATAGCCACATGTTGTTGCTCATGCCTAGCGATAATATCATCATCAATTCAATTGACTTGGAAGAAGACAACCATGGAAATGTCCCACGTCATGAACATTCAATCACTTTACCTTTGTACCTTGCACTGAAATTAGAAATGCTAGTTGAAATATGTGCCCGTAACTATGATTCGCAGGATGGCTTGGTGAATGGTGCAGATGGAATACTGAAAGGCTATATGGAGACAAAAAAGTAGATGTCCTTTGGATTAAGTTCCATGAACCGCATATGGGAAAGCGACAAGCAAACAAGTTGTCTTATCTATATAATTCAAACACTGCAAGCGATTGGACTCCTATTTTGCAAATATCAAAGCCAGTATCGACATCAACAAAGAGAGGTCGACTGAACATTCGCAAACATCTTCTATTTAAAATTGCATGTGCACGTACATTCCACAGATCACAAGGCCTAACACTTGATAATGTTGCATTTCAGCCTGTTGGAATTCAGATACATGGACTTGTATACACAATGTTGTCCTGTGTCATAAGCATAGACTCCTTGTATTTACTAAGTCCTCTGACAAAAGATAACTTCAGAGTGAAATAGAAAGTTGATACTGAGATGGAATGACTAAGGACCACTGAAAAATGACAACTGCATTATGATTACCAATCCATACAAACAAATTAATCTGTATCAATACTATAACACACGCAGCTTAAATGCACACATGGAGGATACATTGAATGACTATGATTTAATGTAACCCGTTATTCTATGCTTGCAGGAAACACACATGGCATTATGCAGGCAAAACAAACAATTCCCAAATTACAATTGCATATCAAGTTACATTACACATGGGGTGATGATACTGGTGAAAAAACATGTACCAGATTTGGACCACATACATATCAAAGAAAATAATGTTGAACTCGTGCTTGCCAAAAAAATTTCCCATGGAACAAAAGTTGCAATACTAAATCTGTACATTGCTCCCCATGCAAAATTCTCCAACATAGTAAATGTTATTTCCAATGCATTGGACCATTTCCATGTGAATGGATCCATTGTACTTGTAGGATACTTCAATATTGACATGCTACAAAATACTGGGAGAACAAAAGAATTGCAAAACTACACGTGCAAATACAGTATGCGGTTGCTTCTGAACAACACAACCCATCTAAAAAACGCACTTATTGACCATGTCTGGTCCAATTTGCCCATTTCTCAATACAATATGTTTGTCTTAGACACATATAGTTTGATCACGATACAATTGGTATTGCACTTGAATTATGACATATACATCAAACTTATTGCAAACTCATATTTCTATGTTTCAAAGCATATATGTATCCCTGATTTCTACACATAGCATTCTGGTGAGCATACAGACGATCTTATAGTCTAATTATAAAATATACATTGTGCAAAAAAAGAAAAAATAAGGTACATCCTCAAAAAAACTATTTGTGACTCTATTCATCTTATTCATTTTTTATTTTTTTTGTATATATGTACATAGTAGTTGCCTTTTTATTTACATCTGAGCATATGTTCATATCCCTTTTGTTTTGTACTTTTGTTGATAGAAACATAAAGAGAAACTAGAAGGCACAAAGAACTCCTAACCAGAGATGTACACAAATCAATGCAAAGGTGCATTCTTTTTCTGCCTTTGTTCCATAGTAAGCAATTTTTCCTTTACTTTCTTTGAATTTGTCAAACTTGTTTGCAGGTATGTTTTTTTTCTTTTTCTTTTTCTTCCACCAAAAAGCCACTACGCTGCACATCTTCCATCCAACATAACTACAATGTTGAGATAGCCAGCTTGCCAGTCCATTTGTCAATATTTATATCGCCATACTATAATTGCTATTTGTAGGACACAGAACATTAGAGGCACAGTGTGCAGCACGCAAGTGCGTGATCCAAATAAGCAGCTAATTATGGAATAAGGGATCTTTGCATCATAAGCAATTTGTAGGGAACCGAATAATAGACACCCGTTTCTAACCCCGCCAACTCGACAACGCATGATGCACAAACTTTACATCATCTATAAATTCTCAGCCACCTGGCAAGTTCGCTTGTCAATTTGTATATCATGGAACTGTATGTGCTATTTGTAAAACACGGAACAATAGAGGCCCATTTTTTTACCCCTCCCATCCTAGAACCCGTAAGTATGGAATGTGATATCGGTACATGATCTATAAAATCTCATGTCCATACTTTATAAAGGCACATATTTACTTTTGCCTCGTTTCTACACACACTGATCTGGTAATCACAGACTTGGTGTTGAACATGAATTATGAAATGTGCAGTGGGAGTTGGACGAAGCCCTTTTCTTTTCTTAGGCAATTTTGAACCCACCAGCCCAAGAACCCAATTTCTATATGGCGAAAATCGACCCAATGTACAACCTGCAAATATGTATTTCTCATTTGTGGGAGCCCACCAAACTTGGAGTAGAATGTTGAGCTGGTTACCTTGCAAATCTACTTCTCAATTTATTATCATAAGATAGTTGCAAGGCACCGAACAATAGAGCGTCATTTTTGACCCCGCCAGCCCAACAACCCGCGATCCAGAAACTATAGATGGTCTATCAAATGTTGACTAGCTCGCAAGTCTGCTTCTCAATTTGTATATTGCATAACTTTGTGTGCTACTTGTAGAACACCGAATAATAGAGGCCTTCTTTTGAACTCGCCCGCCCTAGAACCGCGATGCTCAACCATGCACTTTTAGAATTGTCCATTCATTCCTTGCTTGCTCTTCCCTGTGGCCGTTACCTTTGCACGTGTGCATGATAAAAAATATTGTTATATATATATATATGTGTGTGTGTGTGTGTGTGTGTCTTCTTTTTAAATATTTAATGCTAACAGGTCATTGTGCAGCTACCATTTAAGCTGTCATTGATGCGCGCAAGGCTCGAGAAGTTTTTCCATTAATGCAATTTTTGCGAAGCATTTTCTTCTCCCTTCCCAGTTTTAATTTCAAATTCCATGGAATGTCATTCACACACCGCCATCTTGCCTCATTCATGAAACCTCCAATCACTTCCCAGTCTTAATTTCAAATACCATGCAATGTCATTCGCACGCTGCCAGCTTGGTTCATTCACGAAACCTCCTATCCTTAAATGTTGTTGGCTGTAACCCTCACCTTCGCACTTCTAAGTTTGCAATAACTACGTTTTACTTCTAAAAGGTCACCATACAACACGCATAGATATTGTCATTAATGAGGAGATTTTCCATTCGCACGCATTGAAGCATTGCTTGCGGGGAGTTATATTGTCGCCTCCATTTTTGCATTTCAAATAGCGTCTGGAGCCAACCAACCTTTTGATAAACTACTACCAGCAGCTGCACAACAGTTTTATAGAGACGCAGTGAACATCTTCCTCAAGAGCTTCCCGTGTAGAAGAACGAAACAATAATTGTAGGAGAGGCAGAGCAGCCCAAAATTTACTGTCAAAACATGGATCTTGACACTAATCTGGAGAGCATATTCTACAAACTGGATCAGCCCTCACACGTAATTCAACATGCCTGCTCAATGGACATGGTTGGTACCGACATTTTTTATGAAGATGAATCCTTCATATTCGAGAGCGTTGTTTTTGAAAGAAAATCAAAAAAATTAATCATTGAAAAAAGAGATGTAAAAAATAAGAAAAGAAAACATCTTTCAAAACTTGACCTTGGCAATATGCACGCATCCAAAATCTCTAAATTTCAAAGGGCAACCGAAGATGCTCTTCATGATTTCGTTGGAGTCATTGAAGCCGAAAATTCCAGACTAAAGAACCGGATTAAGGAATTAGAGGAAGATTTGTTTCATATGCCATTGCTTGGAAGCTCCTTGGAAATATCCATGCTTGCGACTATGTGCACCCCTGCAACAAATATAAAAGGGTCCTCCATCTTCCTCGCATTCTGTAGATGATATGTTGAGAAAAATATCAACAAAAGAATAGAACTGATTGCCAAGGCCTTGGAAACATCACAGAATATGGATTCCCTAGGGAGCAGGGCACATAACTTGCTCCTACTTCTGCAGACGGATTTAAAGAATGAATAAAATTTATATGTGCACTCGGTCATCCCTTTCTCCTTTCATGTCAACAACATGCCAGAGACGAGAAGAAAACAACATGATCTCCCATCCAAATAAAAGCCTCACTCAATTAGAAGCATGCTCGAAACAAAATGTGAAGAACATGTACCTAATTGCGCAATCGTGTGAGCAAGCAATATCAAAGAAATAAACATTATTCACAAAGCTCACCAAAATAGACTTAATAGGAAAGACAAATGACTTCCAGGACCCCAGCTTAATCCTCAACTCGCTGACGTTAACCAGGAAAGCTTTTGATCAACAAGTTGATAATTTGAAGGCTTTGTCTTTAGATTTTTTTTATAGAATTGTTGAATATGATGAAGAAGAGGTGAACAACTATCTAGTCAGGTACTCACTATAGAATGGAGACATTCATTAAGGTCTGTGTAAAATTTCAATTGATCTAAACGAATTAGAAAATGAAGTTTTCAACATTTTAATACGCAATGAAATAAACATCGCCCCCTTGAGAAGCTATATTGAAGAGAACGTGAAGTGGATCAGCCACGAAATCCAATAGGAAAATGCATAAATCCTTTGTGTATCAATCCAATTATTGAAGCGGGTTGCCCACAAAAACCAGCAAGGAAAGGAATGATCAACCAAACACAAAAATTACTTATGCGTACCATCCCTGTAAGTGTATAGCGATAGTCCTTTATTTATCAATCCAATTATTCCTTTTTTGTGTAGAAATCTATAAATAAAAACTGATCTTCACATTTCTACTTTTCAGGTATTACATTCTAGCATGTCCAACTTCTTTCCACACTCCTATTTCTTGTACATATTTTTGTTATGGTCCGCGAGAACCCCAATCCCAGTCTATATGACAAATTCGTTTACATTTCCAGTGATATGTAACAAACTATTATTTTTTTCATATATTCCAAATAAAATTGTTCTTTTGTCTCTTTATATATTTATGTCTTCCTGGATTTTTTTATCTTCAACTATTCTAAATGTGAAGTCATTCTGTTTATTTTATCTCTATTCTCTTTTTTTCTTTTTCAAAATAAAGTATGACATAAATCACTCACTCAAATTCGACATATCATGTTTCACACATATATATGTTTCTTTAAATTTCTAGGAATATGTAACACATTTCATTTGTTTTCTAATTTTCACCCCACCAGCTCGACAACACATGCTCCAAAAACTGGCTAAGTATGTAAACTGGGCTCCTTCACACTATATAGAATGAGGGTTATGTACATTCTCTATAAAATCAAATATTTCGTATGTATAAAAGTAAATATCTAATTTAAAAAATTATGTTTTTTCTATGTACAATTTATGCTCTCTAAGAACCTAGAGTTTGATACATTCCAATTTCTTGTGGCCACGATCCCCTATTTTAAAGAAAACTAATTAGGGAATGATATTTATTTGGTCCTCCTGTCCACCACCCTGTGTAACAGACATTGGTACTATATTTTTTGTACATTTTCCCACCACCGTGTGTAAAACCTATGTAAAGAAAAGTAATTCCCGGCTATTAAATTTTTGGGACACGAACCCCTTGAAATTCAAATAGTCCGCAAGTCCCATTATCAATTTGTACATCATGGAACTCTCGGTGCTATTTGAAGGTCATGGAATAACAAAAACCCTCTTTTCAGGTCCCCAGCCCGAAAACCTCCCATCCAAAAACTGGCTAAGTATGGAATGAGGGTTCCATCTATGCTCTAATTCGGGAAGGCTAGTTTTCCTCCTGCTTTTATGTGTTCCTAGATTTTTCATTTTTAGAATGGACTATGACATAAATCACTTACTCAAATTTTAGATATCAGATTTCACTTATATATATGTGTGTGTGTGTGTGTGTGTGTGTGTGTGTGTGTGTGTGTGTTTCTTTAACTTTTCAGCAATATGTAACACGTTTTATTATTATTTTATATAAATGTCATAAAATTGTGTTCACTACTTTTTTTCTACTCAAATGTAAAGAGACTGTCATTTCTTTCATCTTTGCAACATGTCCTGCACAATGTTTGTCACAAAGGCCCTTAAAATTAAAATAGTCTGTAAGCCCGCTTCTCAATTTGTACACCGCCTATCTCTGCCTTCTCTTTGTAGGACATGGAATGGGGGCTACGTCGTTGTTCTATAAAATCTCACCCCCATACTTTATGAAAGTACATATTTTGTATCTATAAAAGTAAATGTCTTCTTTAAAAACTTACATATTTGCTATGTATAGTTTATGGTCTGCAGGAACCTATAATTTCATGAATTTCAATTTTTTGTGTCGAGGAGCCCCTATTTTAAAGAAAACTAATTCAGGAATGCTATTTATTTCGTTCTTCTACCCACTGCCCTATGTAACAGACACCAGTACTATACTTTTTGCCCTCTTTTCCACCAGCGTATGTAAAACCTATGTAAAGAAAACTAATCCGCGAATGCTGAATTTTTCGGACACGAGCTCCTTAAAATTCAAATACTCCATAAGTGCAATTCTCAATTTGTATATCGCGAAACTTTTGGTGCTATTTGTAGGGCACGAAAGAACAAAAGTGCGTTTTTTAGGTCCCCATCCAGAGAACCCGTGAACAAAAACATGCCTAAGTCCAAAATCCACTTTAAAAAAAAAAACTAATTCGGGAATCATATTTGTTTCATACTTTTCTCCACCAACCTATGTAACAAACGTCAATACTATTTAAATTTTTTTTACTCTAGCAGCATATGTAAAAAGGAAAGCTAATTCAGGAATGCTAAACTTGTTCAACACGAGCACCTTGAATTTCAAATAGTTCACAAGTTCGTTTGTCAATTTGTATATCGTGCAACTCTACGGACTATTTGTAGGCCACGGAACAACAAAAACCCAATTTTCAGCCCGCCAAACCAAGAACCTGCCATTCAAAAATTCTACTCCTCAAAGCAACATGTCAATTTGTATATCCCGGAACTCTCGGTGGTATTTGTAGGCCACAGAACAACAGAAGTGCAATTTTCAATCCGTAATCTCAACAACCCACAATGAAGCTTCTGTGCATGCTCTATATATCTACTTCATCAAATTACATATTTGATTTTTGTAGGCCACAAAACAACAGAAGGCCAATTTTCAGTCCCCTAGCCCGAGAACTCGCGATCCAAAATTTCAAATAGTCTGCAAGACCACTTGTCAATTTGTATATCGCGGAACTTTCAGTGTTATTTGTAGGCCACAA
The DNA here is from genome assembly GCA_009831015.1 of Picea engelmannii. Classification (NCBI taxonomy): domain Eukaryota; kingdom Viridiplantae; phylum Streptophyta; class Pinopsida; order Pinales; family Pinaceae; genus Picea; species Picea engelmannii. The sequence continues at coordinate 1,323,683 of ML778550.1, forward strand.
AACAACATAAAACCAATTTTCAGCCCGAGAACGCACGATCCAAAAAATTGAAATAGTCCGCAAAACCACTTCTCAATTTGTATTTTGCAGAACTCTCGGTGTTATTTGTAGGCCACAGAACAACAGTAGCCCAATTTTCAGCTCACCACCCTGACAACCCGGAATGAAGCTTCTGTGCCTTTGTTTTAAAGAAAACTAATTCGGTGTTGGTAGTATTTTTATGCTTTTGTCCACGAACCTATGGTAGCACAATTTTGAGCCTGTCAGCCCGACAACCACAATGGTCTATATATCTACTTAATCAAATTACATATTTGGTATCTAACAACTTTTCTTTGTAACATACGTACGCCCTTAAATATCAAATAGTCCACAACTCCAACTGTAAAATTGTATGTCGCAGAAATCTGGGTGCAATTTGTAAGCCATAGAACAACAAAGCCCAAATTTCAGTGCACCAACCCATTATTATTATTTTTGTGTATTTTTTCCATGGTCATATGCAAAGCATATCTAAAAAATAGTCCTGCCCATGTGTCTGTAGTCTTTTGCATTTATTCCCTTTCCCACGGATGGGTTGCTAGTACAACACATGCATCGAGCAGAGCAGCCAAGAGCGATACTTTGTGGTGCTGGCGATGTGATGACTGCGTGCCACTCACTCCTAACTGCCTAATCAGTTCAATTTCTCAGTGCACCTTGCTCTGCCTTCACATCCTTTTGACGGACCAACACCCTTGCTGTGCCTTTACTCTACATGTGCGGCCATTTATGGAACCTCTCTAGCTGCCTGCCCTATTTCAATTTCTCCAGCGGGTCTAGATGGCTCATTCTTTCATGTTTTTTGTTTCCCATAGCTTGGATTCCTACCCAGCCTTTCCCTGCTCTGCATTTGTCCTGCCCTTCTCTGTTCCTGCCACGTTTTCACTCTCCCATTGTCTCGGAGATGCCCCAACTATGAAGGAAGTCCAAAGGCCAACCAACCTGCCAGCCAAACAAACCCCGCCTGGTCCTGCATCTCCCACCTACTCCTTCCCTGTTATTCTTCTCTTTAGCCACCTCCTCCTACTCCCTGCCGCAATCGACTCAAATTCCCGCATCTCTCCTGCCCCTTCTTGCATTCCTTGCCAACAGAATGGAGGAGTTGGACTGCTCAGGAGCCTCACTGAATAATAACCTAGGACCTTTAGCCAATTCGACATCTATTTCACACCTAGGCCCTTTGGCCCCTCCCAACTCTCCGGCCACCCAGTCGCTTCAAGATCAGCTTCACGACACCCAATTTCAGATGGATGATCCGGAAGCCAGTCAAAATTCGCGACGAAAACCCCAATATCGAATGGGTTCCAATGCTGGCCCAGAGTGCGAGTGGAAAACATGCCTTGCACTGATGTAGAGCCTGGTATTCAACCTGCTTCGGGACATGAACGACCTCCGGTTCCGCCTACAGAGCCTGGATGACAAAGCTTCTCGACTCCTGCAGTTTTTCTCTGCATTACAAGGTGCTCATCTCGCTGCACCCGAGGTAGCCCAATCAGCAGTAGCCCAAGCAACAACAACCTCTGCACCTATCTTGCCACTCAAAAATTTGGGCTAGGTAGACCCAGACTATGAGGACTAGAGGCTTCCATCACACCCGGAGCGAAGGAAGAGCACCTGCCATCAGAGACGAAGAATGTTATGCAACTGGACCGCACACCACTCTAGGAGGAGTCACCTCCTCCCAGGGACACAACATTTTGCACCTTCTGCATGGCCGCGTCGCCGCACTACAACCCATATCAGTGATTTGTTTTTTTCTGTTGTTTTTTCATGTGCATGCCGACCATTCATGCATTTTGTCCATGGTTATTATAATTAGGTTATCTACACTTTCTACAGTTCTAGCGCCCACCCTTACAGGCCAGAATTTTGAACTCTTTTTGTATTAGTGACAATCTACACTTAAGTTATGAAGTGGTTTGCCTGGATGAGCTAGTTTTCCCCCAGGGCAGTTCAATATTTAAAGCTTGAAACCATAGAAATTCTCTGTACTCCTTCATTTTGACAGACTTTTATACAATCTTACTTATAAAAAAAATATATTGAATAAAATTTTTAAAATAGCTTATACTATTCATTAACTAAGAGATGTTATAGCATTATATAAATTACTTTAAATCTCCATACAACATTATAATATTCTATAGATTTCTCTCTATCATGTATATCACAAAATTGTTCATTGCAAAATGTATATGACCGAAGTCTTTCGTGCAAAATGTATATCACGTAACCCAGAACTCCGCCAACCCGCAACTGTGTAATTGTTCAGTACAAAATGTATGAAGTTTTGTAGCATTATACAAATTAGTATAAATCTTCGTACAATGTTATAATGTTCTATAAATTATTGTCTCATGTATATGACAGAATTGTTGGGTGCAAAATTCCTATTGTATGCTAATTTTTTGGTCTTCAATGACATTGATGTTTTAAATGCTCATGTAATTTCCAGAGATATGCAACATAGATTATTTATTTTATAATAAGTTCGTATAGTTCGCAAGCACACTTGTCAATTTGTATATGGCACGGAACAACAGAGGCCCATTTTTGAAACCGACAGCCCGAGAACCTGCAATCCAAAAACTGGCTAAGTATGGCATAATCGCTCCATCCATGCTCTGTAAAACATCTCCAAAGAAAACCAATTCGGCAATGCTATATCTTTTTTGTGCAATAAAAGCCTTAGTTTTAAAGCAAAATAGTTTGACAATGCTAATGTTTTAGTGTTTTTTTCCACGAATATATTGTATAACTGACATTATTGATTTCTGATAAATTTCTATAGTCCACCACTCTGCCTGTCATTTCGTATATCGCGGAACTATCGGTCCTATTTGTAGGCCACGAAACATAAAAGGCCAAAATTTGAACCCGCCACCTCGAGAACCCGTGATCCAAAAACTGCCTAAGTATGCAATGAGGGTTTCGTGCATGCTCTATAAAATCTCTTCCCCATACTTTATACAAGTACAAATTTTTTATGTATAAATCTAAATATGTACCTTCTACAAGTACATATTTCGTATGTATAAAAGTACATATTTCATATGTATAAAACTATATATTTACTTTACTGTGTTCTACATGCAAACCACATCTATTTCAACTTTCTACCCACGTGTCTCTACTACTTCACATTTACTCCCATCCCAACCGCGTAGGGACTCCGCTGCCATGCAACACTTGTTCTTTTATAGCTTGTTTCCATATTGAATCTCACATTGCATATAAATGAATAAAAATAATGAACATTGCATTCATTTTAAATTCATAATTAAATTATTTTCCTTTATTTACATTGATTCCACCTTTAAATGTATTAACAATGAAATCCGATGGATTTTGGAAATCCTTATCACCTCCAAAAATAAAATAAAAAAACCATAAAAATTATACAGGTGGTTAAATACATTAAAAAAACAAGGAAAACCATACATTTTGTAAATGGTATATAATATATTGTCGTTGATTAAAATCCTCGGCACAGAACAAACATCAAACGAATCAAAACTTCCTACCTAAAAATACTCAGGCATTATAACTAACCCACCGAACTTCATGTCATCGTAAACCTGCAATTTAACCCCCAAAAAATTCTTAAAATCACTTTTACCGCGTCAAATGTTAAAAGTCTTCATTGTTAGTGGTTAACGAATAGGGCATGAAAGCTAAAAATTAGGCTAATTCACCTTTTATTACTACGTAAAATTCGAGAATGCAATATATTAATCTTTTTCTCGTAGTTATCGATGATATATCCAAATTTTATTTTAATTTTGTTGATTGCATTTCAATTTCTATTATTACATAAAATTTGAACCATCTAATATATTAATCTTTCGCTGGAAGTTGTCGGTGATATCTTAATTTTGTTGGTGGTTACGTCAAATCCCGTCTTACGGACGGCGCTGATATTGCCAATGTCTAATCAGAGAGAACAGAGAAATATGTTGTGCGTTAGCGGCTACCAGTGCAAAGATTCACAAAATATTATGATGATCCGTTAAGAATGAGCTTAGAACAACTGCCAAGGAAAGGGACGTTGCACGGAACCTGGTGAGATTATTTTATCACACATGCCCGATACGGAACATAAAGAGATGAAACATCCATGATCCCACTATCCACACTAATAACGACGAGAATACAGGAAGTTGCAGAGAACACACTAAACGCGTAATTTTTCATGTTCCCTGACAGCCAAATATTAGCATGGTACATAATTTATAATTAGATTTGGTTGTTAGTTAAGAGGCAATGTCACAGTAAACCTTTTTTTCCAAGGAGAAAATTGGCTTATGTTTGGTGGAAATCGAGCTCGCGGGTTTGAAAGTCGAGTTTAGGGTTTGACATTGCAGGCTCTGCGGCTAGGTCTTGCTAGCCGCATCCCTGGTTTCTTCGTGTGCATACATAAAACCCTTCCAGGTCAGGCGGGATAGGGCTCTCATTGGTTTTCAGTCGGCGTCGATGGAGGATACGGGTGGGGACTTTGCAAGAAGTCGGGTGAAGTGCCATTGTATGGGTGTGCGAGTTCCTTTCTGTGGGTAACGGCCAGTATTTGGCTGCTGGTTGGAGGTCGGCAGAGAGAATTTCCAGCGGGTCGGGATGGGGCTACAGAGGATCTCGGACGGCAACGGTGGAGGAATGGGTTTGCGGCGGTGAAGGCATCTGGGTGGGCGTCTTTGTGGGCACGAGGGGCCTATCTGCGGGTGGCGTCGGTTTTTTTTACGGGTTCTATTAGGAGCCGAGGAGATTGCACGGAGCCTCGTTTTTTCCGAAACATTTTCCTGTGCCACACTTTGTCCAAACTGGCGAGGCTTTTTTTCTCTCAGGACTACCTTCTTGTTTTCTAGGGTTCGAATCCAGGTGGAGGATAGCGTCGGAGTTTTGCAGTGCTGGTGGTTTCAGGGTATTTGTTGCGGCCGGTTCCTTTGTTTTTCATTGGTATTTTGGACCCTCTAGTCTCCTCCCTCCTTTTTTATGAGGGTTTGGATAAAAGCTTTAAGGTCCATTTGGGAGGCGTGCGGTGATTTGGTTTACACCTTGAGGTCCTGTTGGGGCGTGTAATGTTGGTCAAACATTTCAAGGTCCTTTGAGGGCATGTGAAGATGTAAAAATTATATTTTCACTAATATAATGAGTTAATTTTCTCTTGGAAAAGGAGAAAATTGGCTCAATTATATTAGACATATAATTTTTTTACATCTTGCTTCTCATGTTTGAGGATCCATTACAAACCATACTCTCGGATTCAAAACCATGCTTATAATAGCAAAAAGATGAAAGTACTAATAGTCTGAAATAAGTTCTAGTCAAAAGTGATATCTCAAGCTAGACATCACCAAATAAAACTATATCTCCCATAATTCAAAACATATAAAATATAAAATGTCGATCAAAAAACAATTCCACACAAAAAATTCTAATGGATTTTAATCTATCTCCTAGGTCCTTCTGCTCCATTAGACCAGTGATGATAGGATAAAGTGCCCTCTAGATCTTCAAAGGCCTGCTTTGAAAGTGTCTTCTTTAGTATTAAAGCTTCTGAAAATGTGCTGGTACCTAATAAACTGAAAATTCTTTGAAAGATATTTTATTCTAGCTTTCCATCATTCCACAGAGCACACCTGAATGTTCGACAACACATGTATTCCAACAAAAGACGAACACCTTTAGTAACCACTCACATAACCACATCAAAGATCAACACACCAATGTTTTCACGTGGTAAAACCCCCATGGGGAAACATCCACGGCCCCAACCAACGCGGCCACTTGGAGCAGTTTATTAATGCAAAGAAAAAGATTGCAGAGAGATTTTACAAGAGAGTTTTTCACAATCGATCATCCGCAAATGACCCTCCATGCTTTTTAAATAGAGATCATGGACCAATCGGGTGTTAAGTCATGAATCAATGGTCGTTAAGATCGAGGAGAGTATGAACCGTCGAATCACTCTATGTCGGGAACATATCATGACCATTGGATTTCCTAACTACAAATGCATACTAATGCATACTAAAGAAACACACTTTTACCTAACGACATATTAGACCAAGTAGATCTTAACTAACTCCTAAGTTTTTAAATATCCTAAAATCCCCTCTTAAGAATAACTTGGGATAGGATTGAAGGATTTACAATAGTGACATAATAGGAGAAGGAAGGAGGCATTAGAGATTATCCCCCCTTAATGACAAATTCCTAAACTCCTAACATAGATCAAAGTTTGGAACTTCGCTTCTATAAGAGACTTTGTGAAAATGTCTGCAACTTGATCTTCTGTACGGAAAAAAGAGAACTTCAATAACCTGATTATGAATGAGGTTTCTGATGAATTGCATGTATATCTCTATGTGTTTGGTATGTTGATGTTGAACTGGGTCTTTGGCGAGCTTGATGGCACTCTGATTGTCACACCAAAGGCTGGTCAAATGCTAATGCTGGAATCCAAACTCTGAAAGGATCTATCGAAGCCACAAGGATTCCTGACTTGCATTTACTACTGATCGGTACTCTACTTTTGCTAAAGAAAGTGCAATAGCCTGTTGTTTCTTACAAGCCCAAGTGACAGGTCCTGAACCAAGGCTGAAAACATAACTTGTAGTAGACTTCCGATCATCAGGGTCGCCGACCCATTCTGAATTAGTGAAACCAACCAATAAAGGAGTCCCCCCTGAACTGTAATGTATTCCGAACTGAACTGTACCACGAACATAGCAAAGTATAATTTTAACTTTTTTCCAATGGCTTTCATGGGGTGTTTGCATATGCCGGGCAATAAGACCAACAACAAAGGAAAGATCAGGATGGGTATGAGTCAAGTATAAGAGGATACCAGCTAACTAACGATACAGGGTGGCATCAACTTCAGGAGAAGTACAGGTGGCAGTAAGCTTGACTCCAAACTGGAAGGGAGAAGGCGTTGGTTTCCAATCGTCCATGTGGAAGAGACGAAGAAGGTCTCAAGCATACTTAGACTCGGAAAGAAAAATTTCTTCATTGGTTTGAAAAACTTTGAGGCCAAGGAAATAGTGCAAAAATCCTAAGTCTGTCATTTCAAATTTCTTCTTAAGGTTGGTTTTCACATGATTTAAAGGTTTTGAGTCACTACCACTAAGGATAAGGTCATCAACATAAAGGACAAGGATTATGAGATGGATTCCTACTTTCTTGGTATATACATTAGAATCAGAATGGCATCTAGAGAATCCAGTGGCAATAAGAAAGGTGTCCATTTTGGCCTACCAATCTCGGGGAGCTTGCTTGAGACCATGAAGAGATTTCTTAAGGTGATAAACAAGGTTAGAGTCATTCTAGACATAGTGAGGAGGTTGTTCCATGTATATTTCTTCTTGAAAATCTCCATGCAAGAAGATGGACTTAACATCCATCTGATGGACCTCACATTTATGTGAGGCGACAAGGGCAAGAACAATGCAGATGGAATTCATTTTGGCTACAGAGGAAATGGTTTCATGATAGTCAATTCCTTCAACTTGGGAAAATCCTTTCGCAACTAAACGAGCTTTGTGTCTTTCAACACTTCCATCTAATGCATACTTAGTTTTGTAGACCCATTTACATCTGACAAGTTTTCTTCCTTTTGGAAGAGGTACAAGATCCCAAGTATCATTTTCCATTAAAGAACAATACTCTCCATTCATTGTTGTATCCCAATCTGGATGACCTGAAGCTTCTGCAAATGTCTCTGGATCATGAGTTTCTGAAACTTGAGCCAAAAGAGAAGAGGCTTGCTTGAACTGTGAACGTATCCGACGTTGATCTAAAGGATCACTGGAAGATCACTAGCTGCTTCTCTTGTTGAACGGACCCATCTAGGAAGCGCTGGAATTGGTGCTAGTTCAGGTTCAAAGGACTCATCTAGAGAGGGGTGAGCAGGAGGAGGTGGATTTTCATCCTCACTGTCATCATCTGAAGAAGAAACCAGATCAAAAGAAGGCACAAACACCGAATATGGCTCGCATGCCGAAGAAGACACAACCGTCGAGTTAGGCTCACAAGCCAAAGAAAGCACAAATGTCGAATTAGGCTCGCGGGCCAAGAGATTTTCATCAAATTTAACATCTCTTCTAATAATAATTTCATTACAATGTGATTGAAGAAGTCTGTAACCTATGACATCTTCAGAATAACCAACAAATATAAACTTCTCACTTTTAGGCTGCAATGCTTTCCTTTTCTCATCAGGAATGTGAGCCCATGCTATACTGCCAAATACACGGAAGTGACTTACATCTGGTTTAATTTTAGTCCAATCTTCTTCCAGTGTTATATTTTTAAGAGCCTTTGTGGGAGTGTGATTTACTATGTAATTTCCACAGTTTATGGCTTCCACCCAATACTTTAGACTTAATCCCTTAGATTGGATCATACAATTAGTCATTTCTTTTAATGTGTGGTTTTTTCTCTCACCAACACCATTTTTTTGTGGTGTATATGGAACAGTGTGTTGCATTTGGATTCCCTGTGTAGTGCAGTAATTTGTAAAATTAGTGTTCACATATTCACCTCCATTATCTATTCTTAACCTTTGAATTTGATGTCTAGATTGCTTTTCTACAAGGGCCTTGTAGGCCAAAAACTTGCCAAAAACTTCGCTCTTAAGTTTTAAGAAGTAAACCCAAGTATGTCTAGAAAAGTCATCAATGAAATTTAATAAACACTTGCACCCAAAAAAAGAAGGAGAAGAAAGTGGACCAGACAAATCACTGTGAACAAGATGCAAAGGACCTAAGGCATGCCAAGAGGCATGTTTTTCAAAACTGTCCTGATGATGTTTGTTGAGAACACAACCGACACAAACACCATCTCTGCATGAAACAAGAGGAAGACCATTCACCGTCTGTTGATTACATAGTTGCTGCAATGAGCGATAGTTTAGATGACCAAACCATTCATGCCAAAGTTTGCTCAAGTCATTGCTATGAGAAATAAAAACTGATGAAAAAGATGATGACCCAAGGTTGTCAAACTTGTACAACCTGGTAATATCATCAACAATTCCAGTTGCAAGAACATGACTAAGATCTTTTAGATCCATGATTACAACTTGGTCAGGTGAAAACTCTATGGTTTTACCTTCACCTGAATGAGTGATTTGATATACTAATAGAAGGTTAGAAGAAAGACTTGGAACACATAACACATCATTGAGATGGCCATTTTCTACTTGTATTGTTCCAGATCCTTCAACACTAAGAGATCTATCATCACCAACAAATATTTTCTTGGTGTTACATTCATTTAGAGTAGAAAATATGTCTCTATCCTTATCCATATGATAAGATGCTCCAGAATCAATACTTATCATAAGTAGAAGTAGAAGGTGTATTGAAGGAGAAAGGATAAGCAGAAAGTGCATGTCAATGAGAAGAAGAAGTAGAAGTAGAATCGATACTGATGTTGTGCTTCTTCATTGTTGCTTCTAAAGCTGCCATCTTCTTGAAAAATTTGGACTCATCATAACTATCTTTATCACAAAAGTTGCAATGTCTGTTAGTATTCCTATTTTTGTATTTTTCTCCTTTGTCACCATTAGGGGATGAAGCTGTCTGAGTAGGTTTGGGACCCTTATATTGCTTGTTGTTGTAGCGAGGATGTTGCTTCTTGGGATACTTGGGTTTATCTTTTTGCTGGGAAACTAAGACTTTGTTACAGGTACCTGCAATGTTGATCATTCCAAGTTGTATAATATTGCGTTTACCAAACACAGATTCAATCTTGTCCCAAGCTTCTTTGGGGTCATCAATTTCTTTAAGGTGGTACCTTAAATCAAGAGAGATCGAAATTCTGATTATTCATCATGCTTCGTCATTCTTATTATCCCATTTGGCTTTCTTATCTTCATCAGTGAGTGTTTTTTCCTTTCCCAAGGTAATCCAGTACAGACCTTTACTTCTTAATAAATCTTCCATATTAGATTTCCATTGGAAGTAGTTGTTGTTGGTAAGCAAGACATTACTTGTAGAAGCCATATTAAATATGCAGATAATGTGGATTTAAAAACTAAAACTGATGATCTAGATGGAAAGATCTCAAAAATTTATGCAGTTAAAAAAAAAAACGCATTGAAAATGGACTTCCGATGTGAGAGTTATGCCCTTTTAAAAAAAAGGCATAAACGGTAACCAACTGACCATGTGATAGTGTAAGTTGCTTTATGAAGTGACCCACTTTTATAAAGAGAAGTGGGGATCACTTTTACAATGAAGTTACTTTATAACAGAAAAGTTGCATGAAAAATAAATAACTCTAAAATAAAATATTAAAGCTACTTATAGTGATTGAATTTTATACTTGAAGTGAAATACACTTTACAATTTTAGCATGAACTTTTTCAAAAAAGTAACAAAAGAGAGACTTGAACTCAAGACCTCTTAATAAGGTAAGTTTTAACCAAATGGTCTAGCAAAACATATTGTAATGTTCAGAAGGAGGATTGGGGTTGTTGTTTTTGTTGTTGTTGTTGTTGTCGAAGATGACCTTGGAGAGTGTGCTAAAAAAAACTATTTTCACACAAAAAAAAAATTAAGAAAAAAAATATTGCTTCTCGATAACAACAAGGGTTAGATCTCAGTTAGATTACTCGGAAGATGTACCTTTTCTTATCTGTTTATGATTTTCCGAGATAACACAGGGCACGAGGAAAAGAGAATACACATATCTAAAAGAGTAGCAACCCAGAAATAAAAAAATACAAACCAAAATAAAACTTTGCAGAAATTTTATAAATGCGTATTCAGGATTTATACCTCCGGATCTGGCTATAATGGTCGTATCTTGGGCAAACAGAAACATTTTCGAGTGAAACGAAAAATGTTCCTAAATGAAACGAGTGCTCCAAAAGAAATGGAATAGTCCTCTCAGCCTAGAAATGTATGGAAAAGCAAGATAATGGAGATGAGAAAACTCAGCTTCATGATCTTGATCTATAATAGGAGTGGGTCTTCAAATAGGCTCTGATACCATGTTCGACAACAAAGGTATTCCAACAGAGTATGAACACCTTCAGTAACCACTCACATAACTATATCAAATATCAACACACCGATGTTTCCATGTGGTAAAACCCCTACGAGGAAACATCCACAGTCCCAGCCAACACAGCCACTTGAAGCAGTTTATTAATGCAAAGAAAAAGATTACAAAGAGATTTTACAAGAGAGTTTCTCAAAATTGATCATCGACAAATGAACCTCCATGCTCTTTAAATAGATATCATGGACCAATCGGATGTTAAGCCACAAATCAATGGTCATTAAGATTGAGGAGAGTATGAACCATCGGATCACTCTATGTCAGGAACATATCATGACCATTAGATTTTCTAACTACAAATGCATACTAATGGATACTAAAGAAACACAATAAGAAACACAGTTTTACCTAACGACATATTAGACTAAGTATATCTTAACTAACTCCTAAGTGTCTAAATATCCTAACACTGAAGTCTTCCTTTGTTTAATAGCCACTCAATAACTACTTTGGAATCTCCCAACTCATGGATGCGGGGTATCGACAAATGATTTGCTAGCATGAGGGTGGCCCATGCTCCCAAGAGTTTCGCTCTTGTATTGTTTCCTCTACCACAATTGAATGTCCATATTATGACTGTAGCATTCAAAGTTTTTATTACACCACCTGCACCACACAAGCTTCCATCTCTTTTTGGTGCACCATCAAACCATGCTAATGCATAATCCTTTTGATGATTGATCAATATATCTCTCAGAATTTTTTCCTTCGATTGAGTACTGGTTCTTTTTTGTAATGTCATTGTCTTGTAAATCACTTCCTGAATTGAAGGGATGGACTCTTCAAAAGTCACTTTGTTTCGATCATTCCAAATGAACCAACTAATAAGTGTTGTTATCTAAGTAAGGACTGTCTTTTCCTCAAACTAGTTTTTAATGCAATCTGATAGGGTGTTCCCAAACTAACACCTTTTTAAGTTTAATTCTTTGGTTAATATATTCCAAATGGATAATGTTTAAAGAGATAAATGATAGTTTCTGAATCGAGCTTACAGAGTGGACAACGCCATGGTCCTTCCCATCCCATTTTCTGCAAAGAGTCCCAAGTTAGTATTTTTCCTTCCATATCCAACCAAATGAACAATTTAATGTTTAATTGGACTTTCCACTTCCATATGGATTGTCTCAAAGTCTCCACTTTCAACAATCTTTTTGAGGAAATTATGCTCTAATAGAAATTTTTAACAGAAGGAGATCCAGAATTATCTCCTCCTATCCACATTAATTTATCTTCAATATCATGGATGAAAGCTCCAGAATCAATAAGCACCTGCCTGAACTGATCCCATTCCTTTGCAAGATCTCTTGCGAATCTCAAATCACTACTGCATAGCCAGTAGGAGGATAATAACTGATCATCTGAAAATTTCCTGGCCTGTGTAAGAGTAATGATGTTTCATTTTTTTAAAGCAGACAAAATATTATTAGAAAGGAAAGAGTTATTTCCCATCCCTAGGATCCGGTCCTTATCGAGAGCGATAAGTTGGCATGTCCCTCGGTTCCAACTTAAACCATGCATGATTAAGTGAATGGATTTCATAATCTGCTCCAAATTCTAGATGACCTATTCTACTGGAAGGATTGGGATCTAAGACAATTTATCACTGTCGAATGATGAAGATACTTGTCAAGTACAACCCTGTGCCATATTCCCTTTGCCATTAGTACTCTCCAAAGGGTGTTTGCGGGCAATGATTTACTAAAATAAAATATGTTGCAAATTCCCTAGCCCCCATATAACTTTGGAAGAGTAATCTGCTCCCAATTACACAAATTAATTTGGTGAGAAGAACATTTCATTTTCCAAAGAAAATTGTACATCAGTTTCCTTAGAGTATTCAAGACAAAACATGGGACAACAACCAAAGACATCCAGTATATAGGTTGAATTTCTAGCACAACTTTCAAAAGGGTGAAACGTCCTCCTAAGTACAACCATCTATAGCACCAATTGTTAATCCTTTTTTCCATCTTTTTTATTAACCAACCCCAATCTTCGATAGATTGCACTCCTGACTTAAGAAAAAAATCAACCTATTTAAAACCCGAATCCAGCTCCAAGAATCTAAAAGGAAAAATAGATTTGAAAGGCATTAGATCTTGATCCATCAATCTAGCTTGATGGAATGTAGACTTTGTTCCATTAGTATTTAAGCTTGAGGTCAAAGATAAAAAATTTAACACTTTATCAATCTCCCACAACTCCTGAATTGTAGCATTTGTCATTATGATCACATCGTCAACAAAAAAAATATGTAGAATTTTTATTGTCTTTGACACTTTAATACCAGTCAACTTACCCTCTCTTTGACTATCTTTCAATAGGAGGCTCAGTCCTTCCATAAATAAGATGAAGAGTAGAGGAGATAAGGGGCATCCTTCCCTTAATCCCCCGCCACTTTTAAAGAACTCAGTAGCCTCTCCATTAATGAGAACTGAGAATGAAGTGGAAACCACATAGATCATTATCCAGTTTTTCATGTTTAGGCCCATACCAATTTGGAGAAGAAGCATACACAACAAGTCTCAGTTAATGCAGTCATAAGCTTTCTGTAAATCCATTTTTAATACCAAAGACTTTTTTTTCTTGTTTTTTATGTTGTGAATGAACTCATGAAATGTACCGATGTAATCCTATATCTGTATCCCCTGGAAAAAACCCAACTGCTCCTACGAAAGTGATCTAGACATAATCGGTTTAATCCGATCGGCTATAATCTTGGAAATAAGTTTATAACTAAGATTACATAGAGAGATCAGTCTGTAATCTCCGAAATGATGAGGCTTGTTCACTTTGTAATCTCCGAAATGATCAGTCTGTAATAAAATTCGAGTTTAATGCCCCTGGTATAAATCCTTTTAATCTAGACTCTTCAACCATTTTGAGGAGATCCTCCCCTATGATGTCAAAGAATGTCTTAAAAAACTCAATTGTCCAGCCATCCGGGCCCAGACTCTTATCCACTTGGAAATTTGATAATACCTTCTTTAATTCCTTCTTATCAACAAGTTTTTATAAATCCTCAACCTCTTTGTCATTCAACATATTAGAAAACAATGCAACCACCCTGACTTGATCATTGGTAGAAGGTTCCAACTGTTCTTTGTTAAAATATTTGAAGTGTTTTAATGCAACTTTTAAAATATTTTCTTGTCCACAATGTAAATTTACCTCTTCATCTTGTATCTCCCAAACATATTTGTTGTTTCTCCTGAAGCTCACGAATTTATGAAAAAATTAGTATTTAGGTCTCCACCATGGATCCAGATAGCATGGCTTCGCTGGCGCCACTACTTCTCTATTTCATTAAGTAAAGTATTTATTTCTTGTTCCATATCCTTTAATGAAGTATCAATAAAAGTATTACAAGTACCCTCCACCAAGTTTTGTAACCTAAAGGAAATCTCTTTCTCCAGGAAACAGAGTCTAGAAGTTTTACAAATCTTTCAGTCCTTTTGACAAACTTTCGTGATAGCTTTTAGATAGTTTAGTTTCCATACAATCCTTTTTTGTTTTCCAGTCTCATTGAGATATTTTGGATTGTTCTGCAGTTTTTGTACCATCAATATAAATCCTTGTTCTTTAATCCACAGAGGGTTGAATTTGAATGGAAAATCCTTAAAGAGAGGAGGTAACTCCAACTAAAGAAAAATCAGAGCATGGTCAAAGATGTAGGGGTATTCCACCCATGCTCCATAGATGCCAATTGTATCTACTAAATCTTCATATAGGAAAGTTCTATTTCAATAAAATCTTCTCCTGCTCATTTATTTCACCAAGTAGGCACAAATTTCCCCGAAACTATGTCAATGAGCTTACTTTTATGAAAAAAATTACTGAAATAACTTGCCAATGACCCCAAAGAGGACACACCACCACAAATTTGACTTGATGATAATGTCAAATTAATATCCCCTACTAGAATAAAAATATTTAGAGTCAGCAAGCCTGAATTTTCCAGCCGTTCGGAGAAGAGTTTGCGCTCCACACATGGCTCGTAGACATTTGGAAGGGTAATATGTCTATTTCTTTCTAAACAAAAGAATGTCAATAAAATCCCACCACACGTAATAAAAGGAACCAGATCAAAGTAATTTGGATCCTAGGAAACCATTAAACTGCCAGATGTGCCAACAGAATTTACTGCACAACTTAACCACGTTGGTCAAAGGGTGTGAAAGAAACAACATGATTTTTCATAGTGAACCAGAGTCTCTTGAAAGAAAACAATGTTAGGTCGATTTTTGTCCAATACAATTTGAACTGAGGCTAATTTGAGGGTGCCTCGAGTCCCCCTTAAATTTAGTGAGAGTAGTAACATTACTTAGAACTTGCAAGAGTCTTCAATGCTCTAAGGGCCCCACCTTCGGTGGAAGTGTGTGAAACTGTATCACGATAGGACTCAAGTGTAGATTTTTTCCATGTACTTCTGGTCTTTACTAGTGAATTTTCAATTCCCAGTCCCCAAGACCATGCAAATTCTTTTTGAGCCTCAACTACAGTGGACTGCGAGCAGCTAGCCTCCCCTTTTGTGGCCACGGGGTCAATGATCGATTTACCAAGATAAACTACTAATTGTACATTTTTATCATTACCTCAGATGAATGGGATCAATGAATCAAGTACAACATAGAGTGAGGACTCCTCATCTTCTGATTCTCTATATCCAGGTTGAGAGGTAGGATGACCCATCATGAATTGACTTGTCCTCGGGCTACAGGTGGACACATAAGGAATGGAAGGTTCTAGGGAAGGACTTCGATGGGGCTTCTTGACACAAGACAACTCTAAAATATCAGTGATAGTCACTGGCTCCATTTCGGAGAGGACAGTCGATGAGTTATGTAAGGGCTCTCGACATCCGAAAGATTGACTAGTATCAACATAACCCCCCATTTTAGCTAACAGTGGAGAGTAATATTTTGTAGTAACACATTTGAGCCAATCAGAAGAGTGTATTACTTCTCGTTCCCACACAAACAAAGAACTATAAAAAACTGGGCAATGTGATTGTAGCTTACAAGTTATTGAGGTTGAGCTCTCCAAGTAGCTGGGATCAACCCGATCGTGTGGAACAACTTCAAAACCATAGAAAATTGTTTCCATTGAGGAATCAGGTGTATTGTATAAAATATTTGAACCTTCCTATGCATAATCTCCATCACTAAAACCTTTACAATCACACCATAAATTTTAAGTGCTTCTACAGTAACTACATCTGAACGAAATACCAAGGTAGTCAATTCCTTGTAGGAAGCATTTTCCTCTCCACTCAATCTCTAGTGTCTTCGACAACCCCAGGTGCACATCCATTTCAACCAGGACCCTACCAACCTTTCTTGTTTTCGAAGAGAGATTAACTTTGTCAATTATAATGAACTTACCAAGGGACTCTCCAATGGCTTCCAACGCCCTTTCATTCCATAAATACAAGGGTAGTCTCGGGATAAGTACCCAAATATGTTCTAAGGAGAAGTATTTTGTATCTAGATTGAAATAAACCCACCACCTTTTTAACACGAGGCTGCTTGCTCCATTTACCTAGTTCATTCCAGGTAGTGTAGCTACATCTTCTGGGAAGTCACATAAGAACCCCATCCAACCTTTTGTTAAATAATACACCTATGGTACATATCCTAAGACTGGTAACCAAACACGCTCCAACCAGAGAATTAATTTTTCCTCACAGAAGTTACCATATGAAAATCTCCACACTAAGCCACAAAGCACCAACCTGCAAGTGTGTTCCAGTCCGATATCCGAGCCTAAAACCATACTTTTGACAACCTTATCTGCAACCCATTTTTTGCGACTCTTTCGAGCAATAGAAGGACCATGAATCTTATTTCGAGAAACCGTAGTATCAATCCCTCTATCATATTTTTGTGAACTGTTCCCCAAACACTGTTTCAGAAATCCCTATGAAGACTCTAAAAGGGCGGGTAAGAAAGTGTCTAAGGAGGGTTATAAACCATATTCATCGCTAAGTCATTTTACGTGTGAATCAGACGAGACAACACTAGAACTAAATCCAAAGGATTGTATACCCGTATGCAGCCCCGTAGAATTATGGGTTGTATTAACTTCATCCTCCTTCCGAAGTCCTTCTACCAACTCCTTCATTAATATGTTAACCTCTGCATTAATGTTTTCCAACCGATTAAGGGTCATCATGCCTCCACTTGGAAAACACTAAAAACAAAGCGTGGAAATCCAAGGCTATAATCACTCTAAATTCCAAGGTAAGGTGATAATAACTATAACACTGACTATAAAATAAAGAAACTAGCCACCTGTGATCCACTATCCAAACCCAAATGAAACAATAAGGAGAGCTCTTTGTTCCTGGAATAAATGATACAATTACCAAGAATAGAAAGGAAGAAACGACAAAGAAAACTTTATGACTATAATAAATACCACCACCCACCAACGAGCCTCTAATACTAGCTGTACCCCAAAAAACCTTCGGGGAGGTAAAAAAACTATGAACCTAGCTAGTATGGAAATAGAGAAGGAGGAGTGTAACTACCAAAGCCCTCCAAATCCTAGACTAGTTGAATGAAGGTATCTGACATTCTACCATGGCTTCCACTGGTTAAATCCCGTCAAAAAATTTGAAAAATTCCCCCCTGGTTCGTCGTCGCCTCCCTCCTCCATTTTTTCTATGTGTGTATCTTGTTGTGGTCGGTACTCAGGGATCTTGTGGTGGTTCACGTGACTATACCTTGATATTATCTGAGTTAGAGTAGCTACAATACTTGGATGTGTGAGGAAGTTGATGCGGTTCTAAATACAATAAACCTAATGAATAGCTCATACATGAATTTGTATTACATCAGAGTTTATGTATCCTTTTCACATGTGTAACATAGAGTAAATATATTACAGAAAATACTCGGTTTTTAAAGTTATTTTATAAATATAATTATTTTACCAATCTACTTTCATTGAAACACTATATATTATTATTCATACTAATATTCAATTTCTTTTAATATATATGTATTGAGCT
Organism: Picea engelmannii; assembly: GCA_009831015.1. Taxonomy (NCBI): domain Eukaryota; kingdom Viridiplantae; phylum Streptophyta; class Pinopsida; order Pinales; family Pinaceae; genus Picea; species Picea engelmannii. Next base: position 1,341,807 of record ML778550.1, read on the forward strand.
ACAAATTCTCACAAGCTACATAGTGAAAGTGGGCGTTGGACAACTCCAAAACACCATGGTATCAGAGAATATGTCACCTTTGTAAGATTAAGTGGGTAGAAGGTGAAAAACATATCTTTCTGGATTTCCCTACCTATACCCATATTAGATACCAATTTAAAAATATTTACCACATTACCGACCTTCCTAACCTCCTAATTCATCAAAACTATCCTAATCTCGAAAAGCTTCTCTCAATGTTTTTGAGCATAGAAATACAATTCTAAAGAAATTGAAATAATCTCTTACTTTTTTTTAGGTATGATAGACTTCTTCTTCTTCTTCATCAACATCATAATAATATCCAAATTCCTTTAATATATGTGTCTCTTGAGTTATGGACATAGTTTATAATCAATCCAATAAGACAAACACCTAACTGATTGGAGGGTGAGCCAATTCTCTTCTAAAAAGGTGAGTAAATCCATGGATCCTCAATTGCTCCTTTTTGATGTTCTCCCTTAATTGTCCCCGAGATTAAGTGGAACTGATAAATCAATCAATTAGACATTTATTAATTCAAAATGCCACTTTTTAATCCCATCTCCATCTAAAGAAGCAACACCAATTGTGAAGGTAAGAACACAATTTTTATGGTGGAAAAATGTTTAATACGGAAAATATTCATTTTGAAAATATATCAAAACTTTGATAGAAAAATAATATTAGAAATATGACCAAATGATACTTTAGTTTGGTACTTTCCAATAAGAAGGTCCAATAAAATTATTGGATATTTGATAGATATGGATTTATCTTGTAAATTTAACAACTTATGTTTAAATCTAAAATATAGTAATTGATGGGTTTTGGATGGATATTTGATAGATATGGATTTATCTTGTAAATTTAACAACTTATGTTTAAATCTAAAATATAGTAATTGATGGGTTTTGGATGTTTGGATGTTTTTTTTAATGATTTTGTGATAATAATTGATGGGTTCTAAATTTTTGAATTTTTTTTTTTTTATAATTATGTGATTACCCAACATAATGAAATGAGTTTTCTATCATGGAATTTATTGTCTTTTTATAGAGATTTAACATCTCTTTTCATAGAGATCTAGCATCTATTTATGAGGTTTTGAAAGTTAGGTTTTGATCCGTGTACAACTTCTAAGGAAGTTAGGTCTTTTCATATAGATTTCACATCTATTTATAAGGCTTTGGAAGCTAGGTTTGGACTCTCGTACAACTTGTAAGTCTTTAGCATGCTAAGTCCTTATTGGCCATTGAAACGTTTATATCCCTTTCTTCTATAATGCTAAACACTCCAAAGTTATGTCATGAAAGCATATGTGTGGAAGTTAACATGGACGTAGGTGTTCCTATAAAGTTTATTTTGGATTTTAAAGATAATCAATAGAGTTAACAACTTCATTTTGAGCCAGTAGGATTTTATTTCTAGACAATCTTTGAGCATGATCATATTATAGATGTTTAACAAAATTGGGTTATTAAGGGAATATTTCTAATGAAAAGATTCAAGGATGGGGCAATTTTGGGTGGAGGTGTTCAAAGAGATTTATCGCATCAAAGAGTCAAATAATTCATAAATGTTTAATTTAATGGCATCCTAGAGGTCTAATTGAAAGATTGTATTTAATTAGAGCATCTATGTTATGGCACGGATTCATTATTAAAAATAAAATAAATGGATTCTTGTCATTCAATGTATCCTACTCATTATACAATTATAGAAAATGTAATAAATAGAAACAATGTGATGTTATCATAAGGGAAAATTAGCATCTAGAAATTCAATTAATTTTTTGAATGCATTATGAAAATTATAGTAAATGTAATAAATAGAAACAATGTGATGTTATCATAAGGGAAAATGAGCATCTAGAAATTCAAGTAATTTTTTGAATGCAGTATGGGATGGAATATTAGGAATGAATGGAACCACAAAAGAAAAAGGATAAACAAACATACAATTTCACCCACTTGACTCTTTTTCTTGTGAGGGAAAAGATAATGATCTTATTTTTGAAAAGAAAATGGTCTTCATTCGATCTTTTTTTTTTTTTTTTTATCTTGGTTATATGTAGAGCTGGAAGAAACAAATGCTGATTTGTAGAAAATCTATAGGGGAAATTCTTTTGTTTTGCATAGCTTTTCATTTGATTCTTTCATGTATGAATTTTTTTGTAGTTGGATTTAATCAAGGTCCAATGAAAAACCTATAACCTTGGTATGGAAAAATTAATTAATACACCACTATCATATTATGAACAAGTAAAATGTTGACTTGAATTTGATTTCCAATATACCTTTACAAAGGCTTCATTATATAACTAGGATATTTCAACTCACACTAACATAAATTATATTTTAATTTACTTTGAACATAAATTGTAATTAAATTTACTTTGGATCTATATTCTTACTTTGAACATAAATTGTAATTAAATTTACTTTGGATCTATATTCTCAAGAGTTATAGTAACAAACTTTCATGCAATAACTTGACATTAACATTGTTTTTTATTTAATTTAACTTCACATTGAACTTTTTTGACCATAAATTTTATGGTAAGAAAAGTTTCCTATATATATTCAGCTTTACAATTTGTCACAACTTCTCAATTCAAGAGTCTTCAAATCTAATAAATTCTTAACAATATATATTTTTAATAAACTATATTTTTTAATAATTTCTTAAAATATTTGACTACTCACTAAACCAAACCATTAGAATACAACAATATTTCAAAGATCCAAAACATATATATAAGAACATGGATTTACCAAACACCTCCTTTTTAAAGATAGGTGGCATTTAAACAAAATATCCAAAAAATTTTTATTAAAAAATAACAAAATATAATAAAAAAAAATATAAAAATATAAATGTTTATGAGAACATGGAATTTTCTTAAGCCAAATTCCTTATACCAAACACCATTTTTAAGATAGGCGGCCTTCAAACAAAATATACCATATCAAAAACACATGGTATCAAAAAATACCTACATTTATGGTATCATAACCTATAAATTATGAGGCTAAGTGTTCTACTTATAATAGATTTCTTCAATTTGTAACACCAATTGTGAATCTGACATGAAGCACAAGGGATGTGGTTTCTCGACGATACGTATCATATGAATACAACCATGCAGTATGATTGATGTCAAAGAAACGATATTAGAAATATTCAACTCAGAAAGCTACAAAAGCTTCTAAATCATAAAACAAAATAGGTGGTAATGATTATTTTACGAAGAATTGTTTAAAATAGTGTTGGAATCACAGGCCTTCGCATTCTCAACTATCAAATATCAATAGGATATTGAAGAAAATGAATAGTGGATTGTGCTATAAATTGGAAAGTTTTAAAGCATAAGTCACTACCCTAATGGAGGAAGATAATTTTATGCGTAAAATTAATATGGATACCTTGATATAAACTATAGAAGAAAAAAATTAATAAGAGTGAATAATATGTAAAATGGTAAAAGAACATGGATCTTTTGTTGCATATGGAGGAATCAATTGCATGGAGGTAGTTTTAAGTCACTACCTTAATGGAGGAAGATAATATTATGCATAAAATTATTGATGATAATGATGATTAACGTCCACTAAGATCTAATTGGTCTATCAGACCTTAAGAGGGTAAGTGATTACTTGTGATTCTTTAGAATTTTGTTTATGTGCTCGAAAAGCATTAAGAGAAGCTTTCCAAGATCACCATACTTTTGTTGAGTCAAGAGGTTAGGAAGGTTGGTAGTGTGATCAATATTTTGAAAATGAGATCTAATATGGGTATAGGTTGGACAATCTGAGAGAAAGTGCTTTTCATCTTCAACCTTCTTAGTGTCACAAAGGTGACACACTCTTTCATCCCATGGAGTTTTAGGAATTGACCAATGCCCAGTTTCACTATGGAGCTTGTGAGAATTTGTTCTTATCTTAACAATGCTTATTTTTTTTCTTTACACTTGGCAAAACAGATAGATAATTTTGATCTTCTAGATTAGGGTTGATTACATCTTTATAATACCCTAATTTTCTTTTTTCCTCTAACTCTTTATCACATCACATTTTTTCCTTAAATTTTGTTTTGACGTTTTTTTTAATAGTATCTTTATTCTGCAAAATGGTTTCTTCCATTATTCCCCAATAGTTTAGCCAAGATTGGGCATCTTTATGCCATCCTCACTTGAGTCGATGGTGGTTATGACTTGATTTGGAAGCAATTTTAGGTAGCCTCTTGTCTTCCATGTTGCTTAACTTGTTCTTATACATTAGGTATCTAGTCATAGCCATGCTCTCAATAGAGGAGAGGCTAGTTTCTATGAGGAAGATGGGATAGGGTGTATTTCCTTTAATTTTGAGATTATAGGTTATAAAATTCTTTTGTATTTGCTATATCTTTCTCTAGGATTCACGAGAGATACTACAGTCCCATACTTCACATCCATAAAGAATAGCATGTGTCACAAGAGTCTCAAAGAGGAGTTTCTTCTTATCCCAACTCCAAAGTTCAACTGATTTACAATTGTTTTCAAGCCCATAATAAGCTTTCCATTCCCAAATAATCCTTTTATCAATGCTATAATTCCAATTAAGCTTGTGGTGAATATCAATTCCAAGATATTTGTATGAGTTCACTTCCTCCAAGTTGTTGTTGTCATATACAAAGGTATCATAAGGGATCTTATTGGATTTAATAATCATGACCTTAGTCTTATCAGTATTAACAATCATACCCATATTGGAGCAAAAATCCTTGAGGATTCTTAGTTGGATTTCAAGATCATGGGGACTCCTTGCCATAAGAACGATATCATCGGCATAAAGAAGAAGATTGATGACTATACCAGTGAGTGTAGGGCCGACACAACCTTCTTTTTCCAAACATTATTCTAATTTATCAATGTATATGCCAAAAAAGGTAGGGGACAAGGGACAGCCTTGTTTGACTCCGATATTGCAATTAATCTCTTTTGACCAGCCCTCAGTGTTTTTAAACTTAGCAATAACATTCTCATACATCCTTATTGCAACAACCCTTAACTTGAGAGGCACTTTTATCTCTTCCAACCTATTCCAAAGGTTTTTCCTAGGAACCATGTCAAAAGATTTCGTAAAGTCAACAAAACGACAAAAAAGATTGGTTTTAGTATTGTGGAACTCCTCTGCAATGATCCTAAAGGTAACAATATGGTCCACAGTTGAATGATATCTCCTAAACCCATAGAAGAAAAAAATTAATAACAGTGAGTAGTATGCAAAATGGTAGAAGAACATGCATCTTTTGTTGCACATGGAAGAATCAATTGCATGGAGGTAGGTTTCAAAAATACTTCTATGATAACTATTGTGTAATTTGATAAAACTGTTTTCGAGGATACTACTATAGAGACTAGGAAACTACAACAATAAGAGAATGTACCAAGAAAATTTCAACAAAATATAAAATATATAGAAGTGGTTCAAGAGGAGAGATTCCTAAATATGTAATTGCATGGAGGTAGGTTTCGAAAATACTTCTATGATAACTATTATGTAATTTGATAAAACTATTTTCGAGGATACTACTATAGAAACTAAGAAAATACAACAACAAGAGAATGTACCTAGAAAATTTCCACAAAATATAAAATATATAGAAGTGGTTCAAGAAGAAAGATGCCTAAATATATAATAGATGAGAACTACAAATCCACAGAAAAAGTTATGACTAAAACCCTAATATCATAGTAATTTGAGATTTATTTAAGTAAGGGATAAAGTGGAAAAATGAACAATATCGTGAAGTCATTTGGTCCAAGTGTGATAGCATTTCAAGTGCATCACCAATATATAAAACACTTTAGGGAAAAGTGGAACAAATTTCATTCATAAACAAGAGAAAAGTGAGAATATTTTTGGAGAGAATGATCATAATGTTCCAAAATACCTTCTTGTTTTTCAAGATAGGGTAGTTGAGGAAAAATAGTTCAAATTAGATAAGAAGAAGATGTACCATTTGGCTCACTAATCAATTAAGTGATTATCAACTTTCCTTTTCTATGTTATTTTCTTAAAGGAAAAATCGTTATGGTTATATCCTTATAATTATAATTCATCATTTTTACAAATTTTACTTTGATTGTGAAGAAAAAGATAAGAATTTTCTATGTGAATTTTATTTAGTACTCAAAGAAAGTGGAATTCTAACTCTTTGTGGGGAATGCTTAATTAATATTTGTGGGGAATTCTTAATTAATATTTTTTTTCTAACTCTTTGTGGGGAATGCTTAATTAATATTTGTGGGGAATTCTTAATTAATATTTTTTTTCTTCATTTCTAAAACAAAGCATGAGAAATTTTGAAAAATGTAGAGTGGTGTGTTGATTTATGTGTCAGAGGTGAATTGTACATTTCTCATATGGATATATTGGAACATAGGAAAGTGTTAGAACAAACTCCTAGCTTTTCTGTGTACAAAATTCTTAGATGGTTTTAGTCATTGAATGTGAAAAGAGAATATATAATTCAAGGCTATATGTTTTACATTTTTGAAAACAAAAGTGGGATGCTCTATCTTTAGGAGAAGGGATTCAGGAACCCCTTGATTAACCTAATCTCAATGTAGCCATGAATAGATCCATATTGTATATCAATTCTTTAATGATATATATGAGCTAATTGTAGGGGTTGATGTTTCGTTTGCTCCTCATTTTACATCTTTCACCTAATTGTAAATTTATATTTTTATAGAAATGAGCATGGAGATGCAACACTGTAAGATGATTTGGCATCCTTCACCTAATTGTAATTTTTTTTTTCTAGAAATGAGCATGGAGATGCAGCACTGTAAGATGATTTGGAACTTAAGTTGGGATACCAAATGATGGGATGTCATTGTAACCCTCCGTTGAAATGGATTAATATCCATGAAAGCACTATCATCCAAATTCCTATGACCTAGAGGATTAGTACAAAAATTGTCAAGTTCCATAGGGAAATGTAATGGATTTAATTGGAGGAAGATGCTAAGTTTGTATTTTGCTCACTTTTTTTCATCCTTTTCCTTGCAACATCCATCTATTTTTCCTTATAATAATGATGATATTCTCCATATAACGTTATTACCCATTTTTGTAAATTAATTTGAAGATAAAAAAATTGAGATATTTTTAATTACATTTCTTAATTTCTATTATATTTATGCTTATTTTATTTTTGTTCTTTAGAAGGGTTTCTATAAATTAATTCAATTGATGCTACACATTTTATGAGTTGTTCCAAACATGAGTAGAGGATAATGGAAAAATGGGTGCTACAAAGTCAGGGTCACAGTGTTACACAATCACATGTCACATTTTATTGAAGGTTTATATAAAATCCTCTAAAGTTTACTAAAAAAAGATTACCTCCTTCTTATTTATTTTAATTACCTAATTATCAACAAATGTTTATTGGTCATAATGATATAATTTTGTATCCATATATTCATAACATATAATCACTTTGCTTTTTTATAATAAACAATCTTTTAGAAACTACTCGAGAACCTTTGACTCTTGAGAGGGTCTAGCTTAGGACTCTTGTTAAATATTTTATAGACTTATCTTAATTAAGGACAATGGTTGATGTATAAAATCTTGTCGAATCAAATATAGAATGGATGATGATAAAGAAGGGTAATGGTTGATGTATAAAATCTTTTCGAATAAAGTATGGAAGGGATGGATGATAAATAAGCATACTTCTTGAAACATTGTAGACTTGTTTTCAATTTAATGTAGGAAGCACTCCGTCCGAATTGTTATTTTATATGCTCATGTATGGGATAATTAGGTTGTACTCGTTCATTTAAGTTCTAATGTAGTTTAAATCGAGGACCTCTATTCTTTAATGTATACTATACTAACTAGAATATAAGTTCTATTGTTGTTGTTTATTTGTTGAATGTGATTGTCTATAGGATTTAAGTGTGAAGGTGTGACTGTTTTTTATATATAGTACCATATTAGTGAAATATTTCTTCTAAGTGATATCTTTCTTCTAAGATTAATAATTAGAGAAAAATATTTGATTTTAATTCATTCTTATATATAATTTGTATCTAAACCTATAATATTTAATTTGAACTTGCATGTGCGGGCTTTTCATTAATTCTATATGAGTGAATTTTCATTTCACGGTTAATATTTGATTATGAAATTTTAATTTAATAAAGTGAATTTTGAAGGAAGTTTGTTATCTTCTTCGTGAAAAGGTTCGTGTCAATGAAATGTTTTATATAATGAAAACAGGTAGTGTCATATCAACCTAATCTTCTAGTATCTATATATTTACACACTACAATTTGATTATTGATATCTTATATTAATGTAATTTTATTTTTTAAGGCAATTTTCTATTTGAGTTCTTTAGAGTTTAAGGAAATTCTTTGCAACTAATATTATGTAGTCATAGAAAGGAATTAAAGAAATCATTATTTAACATGTTCTAATCTTTAGAAGTAGTTTCATTACCACTATTATTCATTTTGCACAATACTTTTGGGCATCATGTATTTAACAAAATATATAAATATCTTAAGAAAAATATATAAATTCTAAAGAGATTTAAAAAAAGGAAACTGGTCATTAAAATATAAAAAAATTGTCTATATATGTAAAACATGTGCAAATTCTAAATATAGGGAAATGAGTGAATTTAAGCCTATGACCAACCTTTACATTATATTATTAATTTTTTAAACAACTTATCATTGTAATTTTGATATCTTATTGACTAGTCTTAATGTTATAAAATGTTGGAGCTAATGTATTCATGTAAAAATATCCTCGTAGAATTGTTGAAAAGTTGCCATGTAACGCTGCATATGTTCTAAAAATGTTGGAATTACAATTATATGATATGATAGTTATGATGTAATTTTGTCACTCATAGTTGAAAATTGTGACAAAATAATGTCATATTTTTAACAAAGTATCATCACTTCAATGTTAAAATTTTGACATTCTTACATGTCATTGAATGTTCTCAAGCATGACATGTGGTATTGAATATGAGTCAGAATTTCAATGATTGTAAATATATGTTACAACCGAGACAACATTGCCTAAGGATATTTTTTTTGTATTTCATTAGTGTTGAAACCACATGGACATTAGCACAATGTTCAAATTCATGCTCAAATGTAATAGTGTTCTACAATAGCTTACTACCATAAAAGTGTTTTAGCCATAGTGTAACATCTGTTATATTTGTAAATGAAGAAACACAAATATCATATAAGAAAATCAATAAATACGCAGACAAGAAACACGGAGATTTACGTGGTTCACCCAAACATTGGGATACATCCACCAAGCATAGGTATCGGTTGTCTTATTATTCATATCAAGGAGATTATAGTAGCTCGCTCATGCTCCTTATCATTACACTATTTCCTCAATTCTCATTTATGCCTCTACTTACATCAATAATGAACAGAATTAGATTAGTTAGATAAATATTTTCTAAACATGTGCGTTCATACCAAATTGGTATATTTGGTTGAACAAACTACTACAAAATAGGCTCCACTAAATCTGCTCATATCTACCAAATCTGGGAAATTCGTTGGCATATTCAACAATATCCACCTTGAAAATAATTAACTTGATACCTTGCTCCCTTTTTTTCATCACATTTTCTGCAATCCAAGAGAAGCCAAGCACAAACATAGCTTCTCTAGTAGTACTGGTTTTGTGAACATGTTTGCATAGTTCTCTTTTGTATGAACTTTCTCAAGAGAGACACCACGTTCATCGGTGACTTGTCTTACAAAATGGTACTTGATAGGTATATGTTTTGTTCTACTGTGGTAGGTCGGATTCAAAAAGTAACTTTACTTTGTCCTGCATCCTTATGAACTCACCAAACAAACTTTTCAACCAAACTGCCTCTTTGCAAGCATGTGAACCAACTACATATTATGCTTCTGTAGTGGATAAAGAAACAATGTTATGTAACTTTGAAATCCAACTAATAGCTCCACCTGCAAGAGTAAAGACATACCCTAAAGTCAAACTTCTCTTATCCAAATCACCTACAAAATCAGAATCAACATACTTCTCTTATACACATACTGATTCAAAACCACTGTTATAGGTGATACAATAATCACTTATGCCCCTCATATACTGAAGAACCCATTTCACTGATGCCAAGTGCTCTTTACCTGGATTTTCCATATACCTGCTAACAACCCCAACTGCATGTGAAATTTTTGGCCTTATACTGACCATCGCATACATCAAACTTCCTACTACATTAGCATATGGTATTCGAGACATATATTCATTTTCTTCTTTTGTACTAGGACATAAACTTGAAGAAAGATTAAAATGGGAAGCCAAAGGGACTGAAACTGGTTTCACATTGTTCATACCAAACCTCAAAAGTATTGTCTCAACATATTTTGTTGTGACAACCAAATCTTACCATTCCTCCTATCTCTGAATATCTCCATGCCCAAAATCTGCCTTGTTGCGCCTAGATCTTTCATATCGAACATCCTAGTCACTGATCCTTTAACCTTTTGATATCAGTTATGATTTTTCTTGCTAAAATCATATTGTCAACATACAATACTAAGATAATGAATATGCCATTATTCAATTTCTTAAAGTATAAAAAATGATCATACTCACTCCTTGTATAATTCTAGCTCACCATGAAAGAGTCAAATTTCTTGTACCATTGTCTGGGCGACTGCCTTAGACCATATAATGATTTCTTGAGCCTGAAAACAAATTTCTTGTTGTGATTCTGAACGAACCCTTCAGTTTGTTCCACGTAAATTTCCTCATCCAAATATCCATGTAAGAAAGCAGTCTTAACATCTAGTTGCTCCAACTCCAAATCAAGCAATGCAACTAATGCTAACACAATTCAAATTGAAACAATCTTTACAACTAGTGAACACATCTCATGAAATTCAATACCTTCTTTCTGAGAATATACTTTCGCAACCAACCTTGCTTTGTAACTTTCCACTTTATCATCAACACCCTTCTTCAGCTTGTAGACCCACTTGCAACCTACAGTTTTCCTGTCTCTTGGAAGTTCTAGCAGGTCCGATGTGACATTCCTCTCTAATGCCTTCATTTCATCCTTCATTTCTTCATTCCATTTATCACTAGTAGAACCCTTCACAACTTCCTAATAGCACGGAGGTTCATCATCATTAGTACTTAAAGAAACTGACGAAAATAAATCATCATACCTTCTTGGAGGATTTTTGACCCGCATAGACCGACTCCTTAGGGAAGTTTATGGCTCATCCACAATATGATGAATGTCATCATCATGCATGTTTTCCTCTGCAGGAACTTATTCATGAACATATTCAGAAACTTGTTCATGTTCACTTTCATCTATATTTGAACTAGTTTCAAACTGAATCTGTTGATACTTAGGTACTTCTTCCTATTTCATTTGAACATCTACATTCGGTTTCATGAGAGATGATTCATCAAATATTACATCTTTGTTAATGGTGATCTTGTGGGAAGTAGGATCCCACAACATGTACCCCTTAATACCATCACCATATCCAATAAAGATAAGACTTTTTTATTTTGGATCTAATTTAGAACGTTGATGTTTTAGAATTAGAGCATAGGCTTCACAACCAAAAACTTTAAGATTAGAATAATTACAAGGATGACATGTCCATACCTTTTTTGGAATTTTTCACTCTATTGCTTTTGATGGTGATCGATTCACCAGATAACAAGTTGTAGTCATTGCTTCTGCCCACAATTTCTGTTGCAAGTTGGCGTTACTAAGAATACTCCTTTCTCTCTTTAGAAGAGTCATGTTCATGCGTTCAACAACTCCATTTTGCTGAGTATAGGAAGTGGTTTTATGCATATCGATCTCAAGATCCTTGCAATAGTTCTCAAATTCCATTGACGTAAATTCACCACCATTATCAGTTCTTAAACATTTAATGGATCTGTCAGATCTCTTTTCCACTAAAGCTCTAAACTGCTTGAAAACTGTAAATACATCAACCTTACTTTTCAACATATAGACCCAAACCTTTCTAGAGAAATCATCTATAAAAGTTACAAAATGTGATGATCCTCCATATGAAATAGTAGGGGATGGTCCCCAAACATCAGAATGTATATAATCAAGGATTCCTTCACTAGTGTGTCTTTCAGTTTTAAATCATTGCCTATTCTGTTTTCCATAAATAAAGTGCTTGAAGAAATCTAATTTTATAGACTTTATACTAGGTGTTAGCGATTATTTTTGTGTTGGGCGCAAAAGAACCCAGGTCTGTAGGTTGCACAGGAAGCACCCAAGCACAGCACGTGAGAATCATTTTTCAGTGACGAGTCAAGCGAGCGGGCGAAGTTTTGCTGACAGCGACCGAGATCCACCTATAGATTTAATCGACGGTCATTGGGTTTTCAGGGCTACCAGGTTGCTCGAGATTTATCACAAGGGACGACTCCCATATTTCAGGACAAATCTGGGGCATCCGATCCCATTGGGACAGTTGGATACCAGTTGGCGTATCGGGGATCGGGGTTTCAAGAGTCAAGGAGGTGTCCGTTCGTTGCAGTTGAAATCGTCGATCGCCGAAATGCCGGAAGCGCCTTTGGAGTCGAGCCCACGGTCCTAGCATCAAGTCACTTCAAGCGAGCCTGTAAACAAGGGAGGCTCCCTTTTAAATATTGAATTTCCCCTCGTCCATTCATCCTAAGGACACCTGGCGCAAGATCTAGCCGCGTCGGCGTTTTGACATTTGGGAGTTCATATGGTGAAGGTTTTATGTATTTCAACATCACGAAACCCTGAATCTCGACAGCACCGAAAGCGCCGAAGCTGGACCCGCAGTATCATGAAGCATTTTCAGCCATCCATCGAAAGGGGACACCTGGCAGCAAATTGAGCCATCTCGGTGTTTCGCCCATCGCGATTTCGATCAGCAAGGATCAACCCCTTCATATTCACGAACGTCGAAAGTGCCTTGGAAATAGGCACGTGGTGACAGTCTGTGGTCACTTGGAGGAAGAAAAGAGCTGTGTAATGAAGGCCAAGGCGTCGATTTCAGTTACAGAGGGGATCATCACGATCCCCGGGTGCCATCAGATCCGATCCCAATACTGTCTCTCGCTTGAGTAAATGAAGGCAGGAACGGGTGGTTGGAGCCTCCTTTCATTCATTAAGTGTGAGGAATGGAAGGTCTGGCGAGCGGTCTGCTCAAAGAGGTCCTGTGTATCAATTGTTACAAAGAAGCCATGCCGAAGTCCTCAACTAGACAGAGAAGCCTGCACATGCTAGCTCAGTGCTTAATGGCTCAGTTACCCTCCTTGTCGGAGCCATGCGCATTTAAGATGGTGCCTGAAGAAAGGTATCAGTACGAGAATAAATGAAGTGACACCAAGCCTTGGGTGACTGGGCACGCCTCTGTGAGGTGAATTTTCCTGAGTATATAGACTCAGTCCTGGTATTTTGTGAGATATCGATGGTAGAGCAGAGCTCCCTACTGTAAAGTTTTAACAGATATTCTAGTTTGCTGGTTATGCATCTGTATATGAGATATCTTGTTGTATGAGAGACAGTTTTTCTTACTCCATCTAATTTTCGTCTCATGCTAAGAGAGTTCGTGATTGATTGATTCGTGCGAATTATTGCAGTTATGTTATGATAAAATATTGATTGTTTCATTATTGCATTCTCTGGCTTTGCGTTTGAATGTAAGTTGATATTGCATTTGGACATCTTCTTCCATAGCCTGTTAGAAACCTGATGTTAATAACATACCTCTGCTTTCCTCTTATATAGGTCTTCCGCCTATTCACCCTTTACTACAACTCACTGTCTGAAGTTTATATAAGACCTCACTCACCTATGCATGCATGGCCTAGTTTTGGAGTTGGAATGATATTGTTTTGAGTTGGCTTCAATTTGGTCACCCCATCTATAAACCATCGTGACATAAAATTGATGGGCGTCGGGCTCTGCTCCTGTTAGCAATCCTTGCCAACACTAGGAAGTAACTTGCGATCAGTTAATACCTTTAATCCTTGTTCTCTCGTATGACCCAACCATTGATGCCACATTCAAACAAAATCATTGTCCTTCTTAGATATTGTTGTCACATGATCTGATTCGGTTCTTCCTTCTAACAGAAAAAAGTTACCAACCTTCTTTGCTTTCATAACCAGTAGGATTCCTTTGTAGAAATTCATAACTCCATCTTGAACAATACTCTTAAATCCTCCAGTATCTAAGACTCCCAAAGAAATTAGGTTTTTCCTAAGCTCGGGTACATGTCTCACATCAATTAGTATTTTAACAGTTCCATCAAACATCTTAATTCGAATGCTACTAATTCCCACAACTTTACAAAAGATATCATTTCCCATGTAAACTACTCCATCATCTATAGACTGGTAAGTAATAAACTAGTGTCTATGAAGACACATGTGGTTTGAAGCACCAGAATCTAATAACCACTGTTGATCATGACGTGAACCAAAAATAATTGATAAGACTTCATCAATCATACCTGAACATGTTGGTGAACCTGTTTTAGTTGCATTTGCTTCCTTCATCTCTTTTGGAGAGTCGTCTTTGGAGGCTTGTTGTCGCTTCCAACAATCCTTTTTCAGGTGTCCAGATTTTCCACAAAACTAGCACTTAAGATTGCTCTTTTTTCCCTTCGACTTTGATCGAGAGAAATCCCTTTGACCCTGTCCTCTTTCTTTAGGTCTTCCTTTGATCACCATTGCCTCAGATGTAGAGGTTCCTAAATTGGATTTCTTCCTTGTTTCCTCAGACAATAAAGATCCAACAATATCATCAAACTCAATACTTTTTGTTGAACTGAAACTAATAGAAGTAACAAAATGATCACATGATGCGGGTAAAGTACACAATAATGTAATTGCCTTATCTTTAGATTCGAATTTCACTCTTGTGCTATCCAACTAGACTAAAAGAGTGTTAAAAGTATTTAAATTATTAGCGATTTTTGTACCTTCCTTCATGCACAAATTGTACAATTGTCTTTTCAGGAAGATATTGTTCGTCAAGGATTTCGTCGTGTACATGCTTTCCAGCTTCGTCCACAAACCTATTGATGTCTTCTCCGAGACAATATTGAACAGAACATCGTCATCCAAACACGGGCGTATGGCACTCAGTGCTCTCGCATTCATCTCATCCTAGTCATCATGTGTTATGGTCGCGATTTTCTTTGCTTTTCCCAAAAGCGCCTTCACTATGCCTTGTTGCATGAGCAGATCGTGCATCTTAACCTTCCAGATCTTGAAATTATTCTTGCCATTGAACTTATCAATTTCAAACTTAGCACTCTAAGTCTTTGCCATTAGAAGAAACATTCCAAAAAACATTATTACTTGTAATAACCAAGACCCTTTGAAAAAATAATGTGGAGGAATAATGATTTAAACTTTACAAGGTTTAATAAAATATTTAATAAATCCTTTTACTAACCTTTTCTTTTATTTAAAAATAAAAACCAAAAAAATCACCCTTTTAACCATTATTCACTTTAAAATAATTTAAAAACACTTTTCAATTCCTCCAACTTTAATTTTTACCTTATACCTTTACTTAATCCTTTTACTCCATAAAAACCTTTTACTTTATTCATCCACGTTAACTAATTTAAAAACACTTTTTAATTCCTCCAACTTTAATTTTTACCTTATACCTTTACTTAATCCTTTTACTCCATAAAAACCTTTTACTTTATTCATTCACGTTAACGTGTTCACACTTTTAAAAAAACAAATTCAATTGTCTTTGAAAAAGCTTAAAATTTCTTCATACCTTTCATCCTTTGTAATTTTTCAAAAGAAAGGAACATTGTGCGAATGTTGAACAGGAGTTGTAGCACCTCTCGATACATCTAGAGTGCGGCGATCTAAAAAAATCTCCGCACTGTACCACACAGCTGGACTGCGACGATTTTGAATTAATATGACGTTGCACCCTTCCAAAGGAGGGACCTGCGACAATGTTGAACTCGACGCAGCTCACACAGATCTCACTCCTGCTACTTCTCCGAGAATTTGACGTTCCTCCAACCAGCTATGGTACCACTTGTTATATTTGTAAATGCGGAAACAAAAATATCATATAAGACAATCAATAATACACAGACAAGAAACACAAAGATTTATGTGGTTCATCCAAACGTTGGGCTATGTACACCAAGCATAGGTATCGGTTGTTTTATTATTCAGATCAAGGTGATTACAGTGGCTCGCTCATGCTCCTCATCATTACACTATTTCCTCAATTCCTCTTTATGCCTCTACAAGCTAACATCAATAATGAACAAAATTAGATTAGTTACATAACTATTTTCTAAACTTGTGCATTCATACCAAATTAGTAGATTTGGTTGAACATACTACTACAAAATAGGCTCCACTAAATCTGTTCATATCTACCAAATCTGAAAAATTCGTTTACATATTCAACAACATGATATTCAACAACATGATAGAAGAAGAATTTGTTAGTTGAAAAATGATTATGCATCTAATAATGTATGTAATGTTAATTATGTGTATAAGAGCTCTTGACTTGGGTTGAGTGAGGCTAATTGGAGCTTATCGATAGAATTTCATCCTTTCATATTGATAGCCACATGTTAGGGGCGGCCTTTATGATAGAGTGCTTACGTAAAGTTATGTGAGTGGTTAAGATTAATATATTGCATTCTCGAATTTTGTCGGTGGTTAAGTAAAAGCCTGGGTGGCTCTCCAAAAAAGAGGTTGGCAGGGCCCTGGTCGTTGTCCCTTCTGCTCCTCTGCCACTGAAGATTTAAACCACCTCCTGATTCACTGTGTGTTTACTATGAATGTATGGAAGCGCTTGCTACAGATCCTGTCTCTGACTTTGGCCTGGGAGGGTGATTCCGTCTCTGATGTTTTTGCTGCTTGGCAAAAAAACAAATCTGCTCCTATCTCTCTGGCAGCCATAGTTTGCTGGTGGATCTGGGTCGAGAGAAATCTGGCTATTTTTGAGGGGAGGCCTCCTTCTTGCCAATCGGTTCTTCACAAAATACTCACCAATTTCAGTTGGCAACCGACCTCTCAAAAAGTGTTTCAAAACAAAGTTTGTAACATTTTTTGGACGGATGGCACTATGCTGGTTAGTTTTGATGGTGCTGCCCTCTCCAGCGGCCTCTGTTGCGGGGCAGGAGGCTCCTTCAGAGCCCACCAGTCAAGGACGACAAATTGGTTTCTTAATTGCGGAGCTGGAACTAATAACAAAGTTGAGCTCCTGGGTTTGTGGGTCTCACTTTCACTTGCAAGCTTTTGGTCCTTAAACCACTTACACGTTTTGGGTGATTCAAAACTGATCATTGACTGGATTAATCGAGTTAGTAAGCTCAATTCTGTACATCTAGAAGGTTGGAAGCAAGATACGAGGAAACTGGCCTCAAACTTCTCCGACATCCAGTTCAGTCATATATCCAGGATTCATAATTCGGTGGCTGATGCTCTGTCTAAGAGGGCACTGAGTGCGGTGGCTGGTAGGCTCTCCATCTACCATAGTGATCATGGAATCGAGAGTCAAATTACTTCCTACAACCTTTTCGAAGGAGCTTGAAGGTGCCTCTGGTACTGCTGTTCCATTTTTCAGATGAATGCCATAGCTTCTCGGTTGGGAGATACTATGATTTTTCTCTGATTTGGCTTTTTGATCACAGTTCACCTACATCCTTCGTCGGTTAAGGGCGGCCTGAGAGTTATTCACTTCCTACATCCTCTTCGAAGGAGATGGAAGGCGCCTCCAGTACTGCTAATTTATTTTCCTGAGTGATGCCATAGCCTCTCGGCTGGGAGACTCTTTGTTATTTACTCTGTTTTGGCTTCATGATTACAGTTTACCTTCTTCATCCATCGGTTGGGGCGACCTGGGCGTTTTTAGACTGTGGAGACTGTTCACTGTTTTGGATCGGCTTTATTTGATGACGGGTCTCATTTGCTACAGCTGTAGCTTCTTTTTGTAAATGAATCTATACTCAATATAAATTCGAGGGAATTTTTCATGGAAAAAAAAAGTAAAAGCCCGTCTTACGGATAGCGCTGATATTGCCAATGTCTAATCAGAGCGAACAGAGAAATATGTTGTCCGTTAAGAAGGAGCTTATAATATTATGATGCTCCGTTAAGAAGGAGCTTATAACAACTGAGTGAGACGTGGGCTTTGGCGCGAATGCGGGCATCTGCCAAGGAAAGGGACGTTGCACGGCACCTCGTCAGCTTATTTTATCACACATGCCCGATACGGAACATAGAGAGATGAAACATCCCACTTTGCACACTAATAACGACGAGAATACAGGAAGTCGCAGAGAACACACTAAACGCGTAATTGGCGGGAATGCGGGCATCTGCCAAGGAAAGGTACGCGTTCCCTGACACCCAATTTGCACACCGAATTTTTCATGTTCCCTGACACCCAAATATTAGCATGGTACATAATTTATAATTAGATTTGGTCGTTAGTTAAGAGGCAACGTCTCTTGGCAAACTATATTGTTTTGATTAACGAGGAGACAAATATATATTGTACTTATAAAAAATACAGTAAACCTAATGAATAGCTCATACATGAATTTGTATTACATCAGAGTTTATGTATCCTTTCCACATGTGTAACACACTGTAAATATATTACAAAAAATACTAAAGTTATTTTATAAATATAATTATTTTACCAATCTACTTTCATTGAAAGAGCGTCATATTATTAATAATAATAACATTAATTTTTTTTAATATAATAATAATAATATTGATTTCTTTTAATATATATGTATTGAGTTACAAATTCTCACAAAGTATATAGTGAAAGTGGGTGTTGGACAACTCCCAAAACATCATGGTATGAGAGAATATGTCACCTTTGTAAGATTAAGTGGGTAGAAGATGAAAAACATATATGTATTGAGCTACAAATTTTCACAAAGTATATAGTGAAAGTGGGCTTTGGACAATTCCCAAAACACAATGATATGAGAGAATATGTCACCTTCTTAACCTCCTAATTCATCAAAACTATAGTGATCTTGGAAATCTTTTCTCAATAACTTTTTACTATAAAAATACAATTTTAAAAAAATTGAAATAATTTCTTACATTCTTAAGAAATAATTTTTTTTTTTGTGAAAAATGTTTAATGAAGAAAAATATTCATTTTAAAAATATATGAAAATTTTGATAGAAAAATAGTATTGGAAATATGCCCAAATCATACTTTAGTTTGGTAGTGTCCAATAAAAAGCATCCAATAAAAATATTGAATACTAGTAGTGTCCAATAAAAAGCGTCCAATAATATCTTCTAAATTTAACAACTTATGCTTAAATATAAAATATAATAATTGATGGGTTTTGAATGTTTGGAAGTTTTTTTTCATGATTTTGTGATAATAATTGATGGGTTTTGATTTTTAGAATTTTTTTTTTATAATCATGTGATTACCCAACATAATGAAATGCATTTTCTATCATGGAATTTATTGTTTTTTTTATAGAGATTTAATATTTATTTTTTCTCTTCATAGAGATCTAACATTTATCTATGAGGTTTTGACCCATGTAAAACTTCTCAAGAATTTATGGTTTTTCCATATAGATTTCACATCTATTTATGAGGTTTTGGAAGCTACTTTTGGACCCTCGTACAATTTCTCAATCTTTGACATGTCAAGTTGTAATATTCCAGATATAGAAAAGTATGCAGAATATAAATAAATAGTTAGAAATGGTAGATGAACAACAATATAACCAGAACAACACCACAATAATACCAAAATGATACTAGAATAATGTAACGACCCTAATTAAATAAACATTTAAAGACTATAAAGTAAAATTAATTAAAGAAAATAATCGTGATTAATTAAGTAATACTCTAACTGCAGATCACATTTAATGACCCGAGAAATAAATTTAAAAGATCAAGAAAAATGTTAAAAAAATGGTTGCGTATGCAAAGAGGGAGCCTATGAATCCCGAAAAGATAAAACATTTAAGGGGGGAGAAGGGACAGGCATGGAGGGTGGTTGGAGGAGTAACTGCATGAGTCGGCGAAGGAGGAATAAGGGAGGGGGAAGGTTGTCGGGAGGAGGAATCGACATGGGAGGAGAGATTTTTCTGAGGACTTCTGGACTTGCTGTGAGCACAGAGTTTCTGACTGTGGCTTTTGATCAGGGGAGGCACCGAGTTGCTGGAGGTTTTGGGTACGGGGGCGAGGATATCCGTAGATATCCTGGAGCTAGGTAGTTTTCCTAGTTGGCAGGGAGGACAGTAGTTTTGGGCAGTTATTTTCATGTTTGTTGCAGGGTTGATCTAGTAGCAGGAAGCAGGAAGGCAGCAGCAAGCCACAGAGGCAACATAAATTAACATCAGAACCAGGTACTTTGTTAAGTTATGTTTTTATTTCTTTCTGCCATGAAATCAGTATTTATTGATAAATCTAAGTTACTGAAGTTGCTGTTATGAAAATCCATATTATGCTAGGAAGTTATTGTTTCAGTTTACTAAATAAAATGTTTATGAAACTTAATGATGTTTAAAAATTTTAGGTTGTTACAAATAACACCAGAAAGAGCACTTTGATTACTGAGAGCAATTTTCACTTGCCTCTTCGAGGGGGAAACCTCCAGCAGAGCATAGATCTATTGCAATAATATCCAAGAAAAAAATTCTCATACCCTTGACTCCTATTTATACTAAATATGTCTATCAAAAGAACCATCTAGAGGAAGATCCTTCTAGAAGCGAAATCTCCTATTAGGTCTTCTTACATTGGACTTGTTCTTTGTTATTGCTAGGCCTTATTAATATTGACCTTTATTACATGGAAATATATTGTTCTACCTACGTGAGGGGTTAGGTCCCTAACATGTCCTCCCCCTTAAAAACAACCTTGTCCTCAACGCTTGAGATGAGGAAATTGTTGCAGAATGCTAGATGGTTCCCAGGTGGCATCTGTTGGAGTTATATCTTTCCATTGGACTAACACTTCCTTGATGGTTTGCTGACGTAGATGACATTCACGCTGGTCCAAAACTACTTGTGGTTGTAGCCAAATGGAGACTTCTTCGTCCAACTCAAGAAGGTTGGTTTGAGTTTGGCACTCAGTTCCAATAACCTTCTTTAAAAAGAAAACATGAAAAACAAGATGGAGCTTAGAATGAATGGGTAAAGCTAACTGATAGGCCACATGTCCCACACACTTGAGTATGGTATAAGGACCATAAAATTTGGATGCCAGTTTTTTACAATGGTTGGCCTTGAGGGAATTTTGCTTGTAAGGTTGCAATAAAAAAAACACTTGATCCCCTTCTGCAAATTGATGTTCAGAGCTTCCTTGATCTTCTTTTTGCTTGATGCGATTGTTGGCCATGACCAAATTCTCTTTGAGGGTATGAAGAATAACCTCTCGAACTGTAAGCGTTTGGTCAGCCGCTTGGACCTTTGAGACACCTGGAAAATATGAGAGAACTGAAGGTGGATTTTGTCCATATATCGCTTCAAAAGGAGTCATGCAGATAGTTGTATGGTATGAAGTGTTATACCACCATTCAACTAGTGGTAACCATTGGGCCCACTAATTTTTCCTTCTTGATGCAAAACACCTCGAATATGTTTCCAAACACTTATTGACAATTTCAGTTTGACCATCGGTCTAGGGATGATAAGTTGTGCTGAGATGCAATTTGGTGCCTTGTAGCTTGAACATTTCTTCCCAAAAATTGTTGGTGAAAGTTGGGTCACGGTCAGAAACAATAGAATGTGGCATGCCATGAAGCTTGAAGACCTGATCCATGAAAATTTGAGCCACAATGGATGTTGTAAATGGGTGTTGAAGAACAAAGAAATGAGAATACTTGGAAAGACGATCAAATACCACCATGATGACTGATTTAATGCTTGACTCAGGTAATCCTACAATAAAATCCATAGAGATATCTTGCCTAATATCAGGTGGAATTGGAAGTGGTTTTAGTGTGCCAGGAGATTTGACTATTTCTCCCTTTTTTCGTTGACACACATCAAATTCAACCACAAAATTACAAACGTCATGTTTCATACCATCCGAGAAAAAAGAACATTTGACCCGGTCATAGGTTTTGGTAAACCCAGAGTACCCAGTTGTGGGTGTAGCATGAAGCTCAAAAAGTACTCTGGACTTAAGTTTTAAATGTTTACTTAAATACAAATGATGTTTGTATCGAATCTCATCATTGAGCCAAGAGTACCCCAGGGAAACTGGAGAATTAGACTGCAATTGTTGTATCAGATACGAACATTTGGGATCTTATAGCCATTCCTGATAAACAACTTGGAGCCAATTTGGTACAATGAAGGAGAGAGAAAAAAGGGACCCTTCATCTTCATATTTTTTGGAAAGTGCATCAACAACCACATTTTCTTTTTCTTTTTTGTAAATAATCTCATAATCATATCTAAAGAGCTTAGTCACCCATTTGTGTTGTTGTGGGAGGAAAGACGTTGTTCCAGAAAATACTTGAGGCTTTGTTGATCTATCTTAATTTGGAAGCGTTTCCCTAATAGATAAGGGTGCCAAAGATCCACGACATGAAAAATAGCATACATTTCATTTTCATAGTTTGATTTGCCAAAACTTCGTTGGGACAATTGTTTTCTCGTAAAGGCCAAAGGTCGACCCTCTTGCATAAGGACAACACCAATTCCTTTCCCCGAAGCATCACATTCGAGGACAAAGGTCTTTGTGAAATTAGGAAAGGCCATGATTGGAGTGGTTCACATGGCCATCTTCAAGGTTTGAAAAGCCTAAGCAGCTACTGGAGTCCAAGTGAAAGAATGTTTTTTAAGGGGTGCAGTGAGAGGTGTCGCAATCGTTCCATAATTCTTAACAAATTTGTGATAATAACCTGTTAAACCTAGAAATCCACACAAGATTTTGAGAGTCTTTGGGTGAGATAAATCTTGCATAGCTTTGATCTTTTTAGGATCCACCCGGAAGTCAACCTTTCCAACAATATGACCCATGTACTTGACTTTCATGGCGCCAAAAGGACATTTAGATTGTTTGAGGAAAAGTGGTGTTGAGAGAGGAGATGGAGAAATCGATCCATATGAGAAAGATGGGATGTCCAGGTTTTACTATATATGAGGATATCATCAAAGAAAACTAAGAAAAAATGACGGAGAAAAGGACGAACGACATTATTCATGAGGCATTGGAAAGTGGATGGAGCATTACATAGGCCAAAGGGTATGACCAAAAAATCATAGTGGCCCTCATGACTTTTAAATGAAGTCCTAGGAATGTCTTCCTCTTTCATACTGATCTGGTGGTAGCCAAAATGAATATCAAGTTTAGTAAAGAAATGGGTGCCACTCAATTCATCCAAGAGGTCATCAATGATGGGGATGAAATTTTTTTCTCTAATGGTGATTTTGTTGAGGGCGTGGAAGTCAGGACACATGCCCCAAGAACATTCTTTCTTAATTCCCATGACCACAGGGGAAGAGTAGGGGATCGTACTAGGGCGGATAACACCTGCGTTGAGCAATTCTTGAACAATTTTCTCAATTTAATTTTTTTGGGAAAAGGGGTGACGATAGGGACAAATATTGGGAGGAAGGATGTCTGGGACAAGGGGAATGGAATGATCATGAAAACCACGGGAAGGAGGGAGTCCCTAGGGAGTGTAAAAAACCACTTGATGTTTAGAGAGGATGGATTGAAGGTCCTGCGGCAGAGAGGGTGTCTCAGTTGCATGTATGGCATGGAGTTGGGAAATAATGTCAGAATGACCTTTTTGGAGCATCTTTTCCATGCAATGAGAACTAATGATCTCCAAGGAACCAACATTGATTCCTTGGAACTTATATGGTTGGCCCTCCTGGTCGAATTGCATGGTTAATTCCTTAAAATCCATGAGAATAGTACCCAAAGTCCTTAGCCATTATGCACCCAACACAATGTCACAACTGCCCATGTCGATAGAAACCATATGAGATTTCAGGTGGTATTCACCAATTTGGGGACACATTTTCACAACTCCCTCCACATTTCAAGGATGCACCATTGGAAATCATGATTTGAAAATTATTGACTACCCGGATATAACAATTAGTTTCTTGGGAAATGTGGAAATGAATAAAATTATGGGTGCTTCCACTATGAACAAGAATGATGACCTTCCTATTCTTGATGTAACCAATTAACTTGATGGTTTGGGGAGTAGAGAAGCCAGTGAGAGAATTTAGGGAAATGACTGGTTCTTCTTCGGGAGGGTCTGAGGGAGGGGTTATGTCATTGGGCTTAGGTGACATAGACACAAGGGGAGCCTCAACAACCTCTTCCGAAACATCCTCTCAAATGAATATAAAAATAATTTTTTCCTTACACTTGTGTCCCACAAAATATTTGTCAACACAATTATAACAAATACCTTTGAGTTAGCATTTAACCATTTGGGCCCTGGTCAATTTTTGGATCTTTAGTGGAGTAGAAGGAGGAGTGGGAGTTATTGGTTTAGTGCGAGGAATAAAGGAGGGTTTTTTGTTTTGATAAGAGACAACTTGTTGTTCTTCCTTATCTCTTTTAGTAGAATCCACCCAACTCTGAGGTCGATCCATGAGGACATGCACACGAATCTCATCCTTGAGGCCATTGATAAAAAATTCTCGAAAAAAAGCATCAGACATGCCCTCTTTATGAAAATATAGTCTCTCAAAAGAAACTATAAAGTCTTCCACTGTGCCAGATTGTTTCAACTTTGTGAAATGGAATAAATGGTTTGTGTCAGTGTCAAAGCGTTCATAAATCTCTTCCACAAAGTGCATCCAAGCCACATACCCTTGGATGGCATTTTTTCTCCATTGCCAACATTCTTGATCTAGATGGAGAACACCATACAAGAGTTTGTCCAACTCATCTGTAATTCCATACAAAGAGAAATAATGTTCCATTTGATTTACCCAACCAGTGGGATTTGATCCATCAAATTTGGTCACATCCACACGTGAAAGACGTAGGTCATGCTGAAAGTGATGGGGCTGAAAATTCTTGGAATGAGAGGAAGTTTCACCTTCAGTATGCAAAGGTGGGTCAGATAAGGGAAGATCTACAGGGATATGCAACTTCTCGCAGATCATCGTAGTGACCGATTCAAGTTGGGTAGTCATGTCTTGTTTGATGTCTTTTTGAGTTCCGCGATTGAGGCAGCTATGGAGGAATGTATTTTTTGATTGATGGAGACAATATTGGCACTTAGTTGTCACACTTCTTGTTGGGTTTCTATGAAATTATAGTGAAAGGTATTGAAGCGAGCTTCCAACTCTTGGCTATGGGTATGGGCCATGATGATGAGGGAACATGAAAAGGGGCGGCTAGGACCACACAAAAAAATGGGTTATGGGCGAAGTGTATCACAAGGATCAGGGAGATGAGTTGAAGCTAATGGGGTAAATCCCAAATAAGGGTGTTAGAAGGGGGTTGGGTCCAAAAAAATAAAAAAATTTTGAAAATTGATAGGTGTGACTGTGATAAGGGCGAAGAGAGAAATCAAACGAAATAGGTATCAAATAATGGTGCAAACATGATCTAGACTTTTTTTTTTTTTTTTTAACCCTTGCAGATTTATACTCCGATCTGAAAATTATTGTAGTGATGAAATTCCCAAATGTTTAACAAGAATAAATGTGTAGTAATTTCACAACTCGAATGCAGGAGACACAATTGCACAACAATAGATCTTGTCTGTTATGTTTTTGTTTCCTTCCCAAGGGTTAGGTATTCAAGGGTTCTACATACAAGGGTTTTCCCTATGCTATATCTCTCTGATATATGTGCAGGGTCCAACAATAGTACTCAGCCCAATATCTCAGCGCACCAACTAAGGAGGATAGACTGTTCCTTTAGTCGTACTACCCAAATACCCAGGTACTAGAGAGTATCTTCCTGAGTGTTGTTCTCGGTGGCACTATAGAAATCAAGTGACCAATAGATTTATCTATGGAGGGCTTCAAGAGATCTAGGCTAATCCATATACATGTGTTGTCTGATGTACTACCACTCGAAGGGGTCCCAACAGGGGTTACAAGGGTGACAAATAAATTTGTGCTTAAGTAGCTCTTGTATTTTGTGCGTGTAAGAATCTTGGACTGTGGGTTTATGCACGTAACGAGAGATCTTTGCGGCTTAAAGACGTCGGAATATGTCTCCACCCTGGAAAATTAACCCACAATTTTCTGCTGACGAAGGTACTTTGATACCACTTGTAATATTCCAGATATAAAAACGTATGCAAAACAAAAATAAATAGCTAGAAATGGCAGATGAGTAACAATATAACTAGAACAAAACCACAATAATACCAAAATGATACCAGAATAACACTAGAAATAGAAGTTTGATTACTGAGAGCAATGTTCACTTGCCTCTTCGAGGGGGCAACCTCTAGCAGAGCAGAGCTCTATTAAAATAATATCCAAGACAAAAGTTCCCATACCCTCGACACCTATTTATACTAAATATGTCTATCAAAAGAACCATCTAGAGGAAGATTCGTCTAGAAGCGGAAGCTTCTATTAGGTCTTCTTACATTGGAATTATTGTTCCTTATTGCTAGGCCTTATTAATATTGACCTTTATTACATGGAAATATATTATTCTACCTATGTGAGGGGTTAGGTCCCTAACATAAGTCCTTATTGGCCATTGAAAAGTTTATATCCCTTTCTTCTAAGATGCTAAACACTCCAAAGTTATGTAATGAAAGGATATGTGTGGAATAACATGGACATAGGTGTTCCTATAGAGTTTATTTTGGATTTTAAAGATAATCAATGGAGTTAACAGCTTCATTTTGACTCTTTTTCTTGTGAGGGAAAGGATAGTGATCTTATTTTTGAAAAGAAAATGGTCTTCATTCAACTTTTTGTTTTTTGTTATCCTGGTTATATGTAGAGATGGAAGAAAGGAATGCTAATTTGTAGGAAATTTATAGAAGAATTTATTTTGTTTTGCATAGCTTTTCATTTGATTCTTCTGTGTATGAATTTTTTTGTACTTGGATTTAATCAAGGTCCAATGAAAGACCTATAACCTTGATTTGGAAAAATTAATTAACACACCACTATCATATTATGAACAAGTAAAATATTGACTTGACTTTGATTTCCAATATACCTTTACAAAGGCTTCATTATATAACTAGGATATTTCAACTCCCACTAACATAGATTATATTTTAATTTACTTTGAACATAAATTATAATTTAATTTACTTTGGATCTATATTATCAAAAGTTATAGTAACAAACTTCCATACAATAACTTCAGATTAACATACCTTTACAAAGGCTTCATTATATAACTAGGATATTTCAACTCCCACTAACATAAATTATATTTTAATTTACTTTGGATCTATTTTCTCTAGAGTTAGAGTAACAAACTTTCATGCAATAATTTGACATTAACATTGTACATTGTTTTTGAGTTAATTTAATTTCACTTTGGACTTTTTTGATCATATATTTTATCTAAAAAGAGTTTCCTATATATTCAGCTTTACAATTTGTCTCAACTTTTCAATTCATGAGTTTTCAAATCTAATAAATTCTTAACAATATATTTTTTTAATAATCTATATTTTTTAATAATTTCTTACGATATTTGACTAATCACTTAACCAAACCATTAAAATACAACAATATTTCAAACATCCAAAACATATAAATAAAAACATTGATTTTTTAAACCAGATTCCATATACCAAACACCATTTTTATGATAGGCGGCCTTCAAACAAAATAGACCATATCAAAAACCCATGGTATAAAAAAATACCTACATTTATTTCTCGAATCTTTTAATTCTTTTTTCATATTTTGAATATCCGGAAAAAGAAAATCGAAAATAATTGAAAAGAAACCGTTACACTTTTATGTGTCCGTTGCAAATAAGAATAGTGGCAACGAAAATAATTGAAAGAAAACCGCTACACTTTTCTGTGTCCATTGCAAATAAGAGAAGTGTCCATTGCAAATAAGAGTAGTGGCACAATCTGGGTCTTGGTCACTAAAGAGAGCCCAGCATTGTAAAAGGTTTCCTATAATGTCAACATGGATCGTCGCCCTTCCACGCATTGGAAAAAGCAGATCAATCCAATATTCAATTTGATGGTCACAGGAGTGCTTAGATACAGACATTGGTAGATTTACAATTAATGAATCATAGACCAATTATTGATCTGAGCTTCTTCATAGAATTTGAATTTTCTTTAATCTAGGGTTTGACTGCAACAAGATATGGACGAATTGATTACATAGGGTTGCACACTGCATTAAAGAATGAAGAATAGTTAGAATTTGTAATAGAATTGCAGTCCTTCATATCTTTCTTTACTATAGCGATCTCCCCTGTTCTTCTTGAACTCGAGAATGTTAGGCAAGTTCAAAGATTGGTAAGTGATCTGACAATTCTGGGTTTTACTAACTCTTAATATGACTGAATTTTTTTGAGTATCTTAAGACTATGATATCCTTACAAAAAGAAACCTTCAAAATGCAATAATTTAATTTGGTTATATTAATATGAGAATAATAACAATTTTCCATATTTAACAACGGAAAACCATTCCTAAACCAAAACAATAACTCTTAATTCACAATATTCTTCTCTAAGGTGAATCATCTCTTAAAAATTCTTGATGACAACACTTATGCAACAAAAATAAAATTTTAAAATAAATTCTTACACAGTGCAGCTTGCAAAGATTAAATTATTGATGTTTGGGCAACATTTGAAAGACATTCTACTAATTAATATTATGGTTATTAATTATTAAGCAATATTATTAATGTAATAATATATTTATAATATAAAGTATACAGTATAAATATATTTATTACCCAAGGGACTCATCTCTTCATGGATGGTCATCATAATAACATGTGTTGGTGTCAACTAGAGTGAATATGCTAGAGCAAAGGATGGGATGCCCAATGAGATCAAAGTCATAATTCAAATAATCTACTATAATGGATTAGGATTCTGATAATGATACATGAGATTTGGGCAATGAGGAAGGGAGTCAACACTTCCATTAGGAAGAGAATAAATTATGGCTAATATGGGTAATAGCAATAATCAACTAGACACAACAGGACCTAATGTCAAGAGACAACCAAGTTATTGATTTATGCAAGACTAGGAATAAAGATAAGTGGATGCAATAGATAAATAGTTAATGGATGCAAATATGGAGAATTATGGTGATGGGTACTAGGATGCACGAGCTATTGTAGCAAACTAGAATCTTTGTAGGAATTTGTAACTCAATGTAGATGCTATGACTAAGGGTGAAAAGTATCAATAATAGGCTCAATAGATGTCATTGGATGAGATGGTATGTAAGTTGATGTCTCCCTTGTTTCTGTTTTATTGATGTTTTTTAGTGTTTTGGTATTTTCGAGTTATTAATGAATAAAAGAATCTACATACATTACAGATAAGTAGAGAGGTTTCCTAAGAATTCAATCAAGCAACTCTTCCTTATGCGGCTAGAGTTGTGAATGAAATAATGGATGGGGCCCCTAGGGTGGATCTCCTTGGAAGAGTAGATAATTGATGGAGTGGAATGCATATGGTATATTAGTCATGGATGAGATGGGAGGCTAATGGAATATGGAAATAAATTTATCATAATAAAGCATAAAAAATACAAATCCAGTAAGAAAGCAACCCATAAATCTTGAAACGGAGGAGGAAACCAGAACCCTCCTCGCATAAAAATTGATAGTTCTCACAAAATTCCACTAACAAAGAAGAGAAAAAACAATGGAGGGCAAGCAGACGAACCCGAAATTGAAGGTGAACAATTGCAACTTGAAATTGAAACAGAGCACATGCACAAAGTTGGTCCGTCCACAATGGAAATAACTGAGACCAATATTTTTTACGAAGATGAATCCTTCATATTTGAGAGCGTTGTTTTTTACAGCCAATCTAAAAATATGTTCATTGAAAAGAGATATGTAACAAATAGGAAAGGAAAATCTCGCACAGAGATTAAATTTAGGAAAATGCGGTCGTCCCAAATCTCCTTAATTCACCATGTAACCAGTGATGCTCTCGATGATTCCATTGGAGGAATTGAAGTGAAAAATACTAGACTGAAAGGCCACCTCAACGAATTTGAGGAGCCTTTCATTGCTACCCCAGAATTTTCCAGTCCTTTAGGAAACAACATGCCTACTACCAATGCAACCAAGATGAAAGTATCATCTACCCTCCTTCATCATCTAGAGCCCTTGTAGAGAATAAATTCAAGAAAAGAATGCAGTTAGTTACTGAAGCCTAAAAAACATCACAAAATATAGTTTCCTTCCGAAACATGGCAAATGATTTTCTCGAACATTTGCAGATGAATTTTAAAAATGATCAACGTTTCTGTGAACAGGTACTAACCTCTTTTTCCAACCATGCCATCAACACCTCAGAACTGAAAAGAAGACAAGAGAATCTCCCCTCCCAAAAGTGGACCAAAAAAGTAAAATCATGCTAGCAAAAGAAAGTTAAGAACCTGGAGCTCATTGTCGAATCATGTAAACAAGCCATATTAGAAAAGGAAAAATTATTCACAAACCTCATCCAAATAGACTTTGCCGGAAGTACCAACAATGTTCAAGACCCAAACTTAATTCTCAAATCCTTGTCAATAACCAAATAATCCTTCGATGAACAACTTGATATTTTAAAGGGGTTGTATTTCAAAAAGTTTTATGACATAGTTGAACATGGTGTAGATGAACTTGAGCATAGGGAACTGGACTATTCGACACACAATGAATAAATTAAACAGAGTCTGCATAGTATTTCAATGTATCTAAGGAAATTACAAAATGACCTTTACGACATACAAATCTAGGATGAAATCAACATGGCCCCCATGAGAAGCTACATTGACGAATGGTTCCAATGGAGAATGGACAACCTCATCCAGGAAGGGAAACAACCGGTTGACATGATTCCACTTACCATTGATGACAGAAACAAAAACGCATCGGCTTCATAGTAAGTCTATATTTCCATCTTTCTTTCTTTATCAATCCTGTTATTATACCTCTTTAAGTAAAAAATTGTAACCAAACACACATAACTTCCAATTTCTTCTTTTCAGGTCTTTCGCTCTACCGTCGCGCACTTCTTCTTTCGACATTCCTAATTCTTGTACTTATTTCTTTTTATGGTCTGTGGGAGCCCTAATCCCAGTCTATATGACAAACACATTTAAATTTCCAGAAATATGTAACAACCATTATTAATTTTTGATAAATTTCAAAGAAAACTAATTCGGGAATGCCTTTGTTGCAAGAATTTATTACTATTTGATGTAACATAAATTATTAATTTTTGATAAATTTAATTTTTTTTGTGTCCAGGAACCTTTGTTTCAAAGAAAATTAATTCGGGAATGATAAATTTTTTGTGTCCTATTCTATGTAACAAGAATTATGCCACAAAATATTTTTATTTGGACGAGTGTTTGAACCTTTCTTTCAAACAAAACTAATTCGGGAATGCTAGATTTTTTGTGTCCTATTGTATGCTAATTTTTTTTTGTCTAGGAACCTTTGTTGATGTAATAGACATTATTACTATTCTATTCAATACATTATTAGTATTCTATTGTGTTTGAATGTTTCGAACAAAAACAAAAGTATGGAAACCTAAACCCCTCTACTTCTTCCTCTTGCAAATTTTATTTCAATGGTGAGGTTATAGAAGGATTCTTTGATTGTGTTTAGAGGATCGTGTAGCTTTCTTGTACTATCAAATTTAGATACTAGGAACCTTTGTTGATGTAACATTGTATTAGTTTTTGATAAATTTCAAAGAAAACTTATTCATGAATGTTAAATTCTGCATGGATACCACATGTACTTCAACTTGCTTCCCACGTGTCTATACTTGATTGCATTTCTTCTCATTTCAACGTGGCAGGGATTACGTTGTCATGCATTACTTGTTTTCCACGTTTCCTCTCACCTATACTTAGCGCAATTCATCGCTCCATGTGGTCATTAGTTACAAGGTACACATATTGATTATATTTCATTGAGGAAACCTCTTTGTATTTGTTAAACATATAATGAATGGAATGAGACGATACATTATTATGTATAATTTATGCAACTTTTCCACATATATAAATCACATGTTGAAAATATTTTATACATATATTTTATTATATAAATCACCATATACAAATTACATGTTGAAAATATTTTATACAAACATTTTATTATATATCAAAGAAAAGGAATTGGTTAATATTGTAACAAAGCTTTTTAGAATTATAACATCTTATAATTAAATAACTTGAAATTTTAATTCATCTAGGATTTAGATTGATTTCTTAAGCATTTTGGTCAATTTAAAATGGAGTAAACACATATATAAATCACCATATATATATCACATGTTGAAATTATTTATGTAAATATTTTATTATATATCAAAGAAAAGGAATGAGGTAATATTGTATCAAAGTTTTTTAGAATTATAAAATCTTATAATTAAATAACTTTGAAATTTTAATTCATCTAGGATTTCTTAAGTATTTTGGTCAATTTAAAATGGAATTTAAAATGGAGTAAATATGTGCGGGAAATGTTTTTCCACATGTAAAACTTGCATTGTGTGAAACTTAGATTATGACTAAAATTTTTGGTCAAACTCAACATCATTTTTACCTAAAAATGAGGTCTTTAAAAAAAAAAAATTGGTGTATTTTTATTGATTAAAAGGTGTTGTTGAAGCTATCGAGTAAAAAAAAGAATGGCCAGAGAGAAACAAATGAATCTAGTTTATCCACCACAACTTTCATCATTCTATGTATATCATAATTTCTATTGATCCATAGCCTTAGCCTACTACAATTTTGTATAGAATATATTTCATAGAAAATACCATTAATACATATAGAAAAGTAAAACATAATTATTCAGTAGAAGGCCTATCATTTGAAACCTTGTATTCATTATCTTGACTTAGTATTAGGGTATTCAAGTCCAGGATCAAAGTCACTTCCCTCATGGATGAGATTTTCATGGTTAACCCTGAATAAGAATTCAACGGAGATGAAATTCACACGACCACCTGAGAGGCTTAATGAACGTCAAGCAATATTCCTAGTTGTCATGTACCTTACTGCAACTTACATTTTCAAGCATCATGAGGATCTTCCTTTCAAATGAAATCTCCTTCAAATGTGGATCCATGTTCCAATTCCAACATTCCTTCCACATTCTATGAATCTTGCACCCACAAGCCAACTTCCCACTCAGACTCTATGCCTTTGACTATAGATGAAACAACAGAATGTCAAAACAAAACGACCCCTGCATGATATAACATCCATACCATTTCCATGTGCTTAATTGAGTGAGACCATGATGCCCACGTTTCCCCCATTGGTACTAGTGAAAGACAAAGGGATAGAAATTACGGAGGGGGGAGAAAAATACCTTCCCGTTAATCAACAAGGAACTAGGGGCTTGATCTATGGCTTTATTGGCCATATCATCAACTTGAGTGTTGTTTTTTCTGAGGATGTGAAAAATGTTGATAAAGAGGACATTTAAGATGGATCTAATGTGTCCATAATGTGTCCAATGATGACCTTCATACCTAAATCCTTTGGATATGAGGCTGTCACAAAGTATATTATTGTATTTTTTAAATAGCTGACAATGTTTAGCTAAGAGATTTGACAATTTTTAACAATCTCAATCCGTTAAAAAATTTCATATGCCTAAGCTTCGTTATTCAAAGAGATCCCATATTCCAATAGATATCCAACTTCCTAATTTCCTCTAGGGACAAAAAGCACCCCCGTGCCTACACCTACCTCCCCTGGATTTACATTAGAAGCAATTTTGAGATAGAGAGTGTAGCACGTCTAGGAGTGCAACAAGCATTGAATCTCATAAGGTGAAATTCAAAGCTTCCATAATGATATTTGGGAAATATTGTTGCTAATAGTGAAGTTCGGGTTTAATTTATTCATCGAGAGATCCTCCTCTAGATACAAACATTGCAGAGCCTCTATTATGATCCTCTTGGAGTTAAAATATTCATACAATTGACATAGGGAAGTTGAGGTTACTAAGTGAACACTGGAGTTTTGGATCTTGAAAATGGCTCTATTTATTTATAACCACGATTTCCAACAAACATAGTTTGGAGAATCCATCCACGCTCTTTTGAAAAGAGGTTTGGACCTAAATGATCCATGATAAAATATCCCCATTTTCCTAAAAGAGGTTTTATGGATGAGGGCCGGGGGACTCAATGGAACGCTTATGAGGGTACATTCTACCAAACCTTCTTGGTTAATTCACATTCCATAAATAAATGTAGGATATTTTCAGAGTTCAGTCGACACAAGGAACAACATAATGGAGAAAGGAAACCTGTTAAAAAAAGTTTCTCCCTAGAGAGAATTTCTCATGATCCAGAGTCCAACAAACAATGTTTATCTTTGGAAGACCATCATTACGCCAAATATTTAACCAAACATTATATTTCTCATATAATTTAACCTACTGAAGAAGTGCAACATATCCATCTTTGACTATTACCTCATCGCTCCCCAACCTCTATTGTGCCTCGCCTACAAGTGAATTGGAGTCACCCCTTTGAAGATTTAACAAAAATGGATCGAACAACTCCTTAAGGCGGGGAGGAACTTCCCCTAAGGACCATCCTGACCACATACTATTTGAATTCCAACAACAAATTTCAAACAGCAAAGACTTTTTAGATTGCTAAAACCAAAATCTAAGAGTACAGAAAGAACGATATTGGTTTAGGGGAGGTTTTCCCAAGCAACTATCGTGCGAAATATTAATTTTTTGTCAATTCCCCAGAATTCAACTGAGGGAGTTTTGGGAGTGTGTGAGAGAGCCTCTAAGAAGCCTCCAGGAGTGCTTACATATTAATATATTCAATTTGATGGCCACGGGAGTGCTTAGATACAGACATTGGGAGATTTACAATTGATAAATCGTAGACCAATTATTGATCTGAGCTTCTTGATAGAACTTAAATTTTCTATAATTTAGGGTTTGACTGCAACAAGATATGATATGGACGAATTGATTGCATAGGGATGCATAGTGCATTAAAGAATGAATAATAGTTAGAATTTGTAATAGAATTGGAGGCCTTCATATCTTTCTTTACTATAGCGATCTCCCCCGTTCTTCTTGAACTCGAGAATGTTAGGCAAGTTCAAAGATTGGTAAGTGATCCGACAATTCTACATCATTTTGGCTCATGTAAATGCTAGATCAGTCTTTCTTTTTTTTTTTCTAGCATCTTTGTTATCTTTTTGATTAGCTTGTGATCTAAAAAATTGCTATTAAGGAGTAAAATTACCCAAAGATAGCATTTAGTCTCGGCCTTACCAACCCTTAACATGATTGAATTTTTTTGGGTATCTCCTTAAAACTATGACATCCTTACAAAAAGAAACCTTCAAAATGCCATGATTTAATTTGGTCATATTAATATGAGAACAATAACAATTTTCCATATTTAACAAGAGAAAACCATTCCTAAGCCAAAACAATAACCCTTAATTCACAATATTCTTCTCTAAGCTGAATCTTAAAAATTCTTGATGACAACATTTATCCAACAAAAATAAAATTTTAAAATAAATTCTGACACACTTCATCTTGCAAAGATTAAATTATTGATGTTTGGGCAATATCTGAAAGACATTCTACTAGATTTATAATTAATTATATGATTATTAATTATTCAGCAATATTATTAATGTAATAATATATTTATAATATAATATAAAGTATAAATATATTTATTACCCAAGGGACTCATCTCTTCATGGATGGTCATGATAATAACATGTGTTGGTGTCAACTAGAGTGAATATGTGAGAGCAAAGGATGGGAGGCCCATTGAGATCAAAATCATAATTCAAATAATCTACTATATTGGATTAGGATTCTGATAATGATACATGAGATTTGGGCAATGAGGATGGGAGTCAAGACTTCCATTAAGAATAGAATAAATTATGGGTAATATGGGTAATAGTAATAATCAACTAGACACAACAAGACCTAATGTCAAGAGACAACCAAGTTATTGATTTATGCAAGACTAGGAATAAAGATAAGTGAATGCAATAGATAAATAGTTAATGGAGGCAACTATGGGGAATTATGGTGATGGGTACTAGGATACACGAGCTATTGTAGGCAACTAGAATCTTTGCAGGAATGTGTAACTCAATGCAGATGCTGTGACTAAGGGTGAAAAGTATCGATAGTAGGCTCAATAGATGTCATTGGATGAGATGGTATGTAAGTTGATTATTGTTTTGGTATTTTCAAGTTATTAATGAATAAAAGAATCTACATACATTACAGATAAGTAGAGAGGTTCCCTAAGCATTCAATCAAGAAACTCTTCCTTATGTAGTTAGAGTTGTGAATGAAATAATGGATGGGGCCCCTAGGGTGGATCTCCTTGGAAGAGTAGATAATTGATGGATTGGAATTCATATGGTATATTAGTCATGGATGAGATGGGAAGCTAATGCAATATGGAAAGACATTTAGCATAATAAAGCATAAAAAATACAAGTCTAGTAAGAAGGCAACCCAAAAATATTCAAACGGAGGAGGAGATAAGAACTCTCCTCGCATAAAAATTGATAGTTCTCACAAAATTCCACTGACGAAGAAGAGAAAAAACAATGCAGGGTAGGCGGACGAACCCAAAATTGAAAGTAAACAATTGCAACTTGAAATTGAAACTGAGCACATGCACAAAGTTGGTTCGTCCGGAATGGAAATAGTCGAGACCGACATTTTTAGTGAAGATTAATCTTTCGTATTCCAGAGCGTTTTTTTTCACAACCAATCTAAAAATATGGTCATTGAAAAGAAACATGTAACAAATAGGAAAGGAAAATCTCGCACAAAGATTAACTTTAGGAAAAGGTGGTCGCCCCAAATCTCCCTATTTCATAGTGTAACCAGTGATTCTCTTGATGATTCCATTGGAGGAATTGAAGCAAAAAATGCCAGACTGAAAGACCGCCTCAACGAATTTGAGGAGGCTTTCATTGCTACCCCAGAATTTCCAGTCCTTTACCAAAAAACATGCCTACTACCACTGCAGCCAAGATGAAAGTATCCTCTACTCTCCTTGCATTGTCTAGAGCACTTGTAGAGAATAACATCAATAAAATAATGAAATTAGTTACTGAAGCCTGGAAAAAATCACAAAATATAGTTTCCTTATGAAACAGGGCAAATGATTTGCTCGAACATTTGCAGACGAATTAAAAAATGATCAACGTTTCTGTGAACAGGTGTTGACCCCTTTTGTCAACCATGCCATAAACACCTCGGAACTGAAAATAATACAAGATAATATTCCCTCCCCAAAGCGGACCAAAAAAGTAAAACCATGCTGGAAAAAGAAAGTCAAAAAGTTGGAGCTCATTGTCGAATCATGTAAACAAGCCATATTAGAAAAGGAAGAATTATTCACAAACATGATCCAAATAGACTTTGCCGGAAGTACTCACGAGGTTCAAGACCCAAACTTAATTCTAAAATCCTTGTCAATGACCAAATAAGCCTTCGATGAACAACTTTATATTTTAAAGGGGTTGTCTTTCAAAAATTTTGTTGGCATAGTTGAACATCGTGTAGATGAGATTGAGCATTAGGTACTGGACTATTCGACAGACAATGAATAAATTGAACAGAGTCTGCATAGTATTTCAATGGATCTAAGGAAATTAGAAAATGACCTTTAAGACAGAAATCTGGGATGAAATCAACATGGCCCCCATGAGAAGCTACATGGAAGAATGGTTCCAACGGAGAATGGACAACCTCATCTAGGAAGGGCAACAAATGGTTGACACGATTCCATTGACCATGGACGACAACAACAAAAATGCATCGGCTTCATAGTAAGTCTATATTGTCATCTTGTTTTCTTTATCAATCCAGTTTTTATACCTCTTTAAATAAAAAACTGTAACCAAATACTAATAACTTCCAATTTCTTCTTTTCAGGTCTTCCTCTCTACCATCACGCACCTGTTCTTTTGAAATTCCTAATTCTTGTACTTATTTCAATTTATGGTCCGCAGTAGCCCCAATCCCTGTCTATATGAAAAATGCATTTAAATTTCCAGAAATATGTAATAGACATTAATAATTTTTGATAAATTTCAAAGAAAACTAATTCAGGAATGCCTTTGTTGCAAGACATTATTACTATTTGATGTAACAGACATTAATTTTTGATAAATTTCAGTTTTTTGTGTCTAGGAACCTTTGTTTCAAAGAAAAGTAATTTGGGAATGCTAAAAATTTTGTGTCCTATTCTATGTAACAAGCATTATGTCACAAAATATTTTTATTTCGACGAGTGTTTGAACCTTTCTTTCAAAGAAAACTAATTCAGGAATGCTAGATTTTGTGTCCTATTGTATGCTAATTTGTTTCTATCTAGGAACCTCTGTTTATGTAATTGACGTTATTACTATTCTATTCAAGACATTATTAGTATTCTATTGTGTCTGAATGTTTGGAACAGAAACAAAAGTATGGAAACCTAAACCCCTCTACTTCTTCCTCTTGCAAATTTCATTTCAATGGTGAGGTTATAGAAGGATTCTTTCCTTCTGTTTAGATGATCATGTATCTTTCCTGTACTATCAAATTTAGATACTCGGAACCTTTGTTGATGTAACATTGTATTATTTTTTGATAAATTTCAAAGAAAATTTATTCGGGAATGCTAAATTATTCATGGATACTGCAAGTAATTCAACTTGCTTCCGATGTGTCTGTACTTAATCGGATTTATTCCCATTCCAACCTGGCAGGAACTACGCTGCACTGCAACACTTGTTTTCCATGTTCCATCTCACCTATATTTAACACAATTCATCGCTCCATGTGGTCATAAGTTAAGAGATACACATCTTGATTATATTTCATAGAGGAAACCTCTTTGTATTTGTTAAACAATACATCTATGAACATGAATGTTGTATAAGATAACAATAACTTTTAATGATTATGTAGAATTTATGCAACTTTTCCACATATATAAATCACATGTTGAAAATATTTTATACAAATATTTTATTTTATAAATCACCATATATAAATTACAAACTTTGAAAATATTTTATATAAATATTTATGCCGAAAGGCGTACACTATTGACAATGGGCACAATTAATGATCTTTTAACCTTATTTAACCTTAAACCCTAATATGATGGCTATGCATTGAAGATGCTGGCATATTCTTAGTCGTCCTCCGAAATCAATGGGTCAGATTTATTGTTCATAACTTTCTTGCATTTATCAAGGCATCCGTTAACATGTTTACTTTTTAACATTTACCTAATCACATTAAAAAATTACTGTAAAGATATGTAATTGCCATGTTTAAATGATTAAGTAGAATTAAACCATGCAGCCAAACGTTTCATATTACCACAGACATTTTATATTGAGGGAACACATTCTCAACCAATACCTTTCGACGTTCTCAGCAGCGAGTTAGCGGCTGTGCTAGTTTATTATATATCAAAGAAAAGGAATGGGTTAATATTGTAACAAAGTTTTTTAGAATTATAAAATCTTATAATTAAATAACTTGAATTTTTAATTCATCTAGGATTTAGATTGATTTCTTAATCATTTTGGTCAATTTAAAATGGAGTAAACACATATATAAATCACATGTTGCAAATATTTTATTATATATCAGAGAAAAGGAATGAGTTAATATTGTAACAAAGTTTTTTAGAATTATAAAATATTATAATCAAATAACTTGAAATTTTAATTCATCTCGGATTTAGATTGATTTCTTAAGTATTTTGGTCAATTTAAAATGGAGTAAACATGTGTGGGAAACGTTTTTCCACATGTAAAACTTTCATTGTGTGCAACTTAGACTATGACTAAAATTTTGGCCAAACTTAATATCATTTTTACCTAAAACTAAGGTCCTCCTTTTAAAAAAAAATGGTGTATTTGTATTGATTAAAAGGTATTGCTGAAGCTATTGAGTACAAAAAAGAATGACAAGAGAGAAACAAAAAAATCTAGTTTATCCACCACAACTTTCATCCTTTTATGTATATCATAACTTCTATTTATCCATAGCCTGAGCCTACTACAATTTTGTATAGAATATATTTCGTAGAAAATACCATGATTACATATAGAAAAAGAAAACATAATTATTCAGTAGAAGGCCTATCATTTGAAACCTTGTCTTCATTATCTTCATTTAGTATTAGGGTATTCAAGTCCAAGATCAAAGTCACTTCCCTCATGGGTGATATTTCCATGGTCAACCCTGAATAAGAATTCAACGGAGATGCAATGCACACGACCACTCGAGAGTCTTAATGAATGTCGAACAATATTCCTAGTTGTCATGTACCTTACTGCAACTTACATTTTCAAGCATGGTGAGGATCTATCTTTCAAAGGACATCTCCGTCAAATGTGGATCCATGTTCCAATTCCAACATTCCTTCCACATTCTATGAATATTGTACCCACAAGCCAACTTCCCACTCAGACTCTATACCTTCGATTGTATATGAAACAAACAAAATGTCGAAACAAAATGATCCCTGCATGATATAACATCCATACCATTTCCATGTGCTTCATCGAGTGAGACCATGATGCCCAAGTTTCCCCC
Source organism: Picea engelmannii (assembly GCA_009831015.1). Taxonomy (NCBI): domain Eukaryota; kingdom Viridiplantae; phylum Streptophyta; class Pinopsida; order Pinales; family Pinaceae; genus Picea; species Picea engelmannii. Next base: position 1,382,671 of record ML778550.1, read on the forward strand.
ATTGGTACTAGTTAAAGACAAAGGAATAAAAATTAGGCAGGGGGGGTGGGGGGGTGGAGAAAAATACCTTCCCAGTAATCAGCAAGGAACTAGGGGCTTGATCTATGGCTTTATTGACCATTGGATCAGCTTGAGTGTTGTTTTATCGAAGGATGTGAAAAATGTTGATAGAGAGGACATTTAGGATGGATCTAATGTGTCCAATGATGGCCTTCATACCTAAATCCTTTGGATATGATCCTGTCACAAAGTATATTATTGTTTTTTTTAAATACCTGACAATTTTTAGCTAAGAGATTTGACAATTTTTAGCAATATGAATCCATTAAAAAATTGAATATGCCTAAGCTTCGTTATTTGAAGAGATCCCATATTCCAATAGATATCAACTTCCTGATTTCCTCTAGGGACAGAAAGCACCCCGGTGCCCACACCTACCTCCCCTTGATTTCCATTAGAAGCAATTTTGAGATAGAGAGTGTAGCACATCTAGGAGTGCAACAAGCATGGAATCTTAGAAGGTGAAATTCGAAGCTTCCATAATGATATTTGGGAAATATCATTAAGCTTCCATAAGCTTCCATAATGATATCGACACAAGGAACACCATAATGGACCAAGGAAACCTCTTCTACAAAGGTTCTCCCTATTAGCGATAAAAAATGCACTGGCATTTTTGAAAGAATGATGCCTAATCTTGTAAGGAATATTTGACTATCTTTCCAGGTTCCAAATGAATATTTCAAAGAACCATTGGAAAGCTTAGGATTTGTAGATGTCGATCGACTATTTAAGCATGCAAAACAGACTCTCCATGACTGAGAAATTTGATTTTGAAAAAATCTGCGCTTTCACCAGCACAGAAGGCAGAATTATAACTAGTTAGCTGGTGAAAGCTCTGCCTTTCACCAGCTAAGAAGCAGATTTTCGGGTAAATTAGTTGGTGAAAGCCTGTCATGGCCAGAATAGCTGAATTTTTGCCCAGATCGAGATTTTTTGGGTTTGAATGGATTGAAATCTTCTTCAATAAGCTGGTTATGAATTATCAAATCAAAATCTGAAGGACATTCTTGGAGATGAAAGTCAAAAGGGAATTTTTTGACTAGATTTGGTCATTTTCAAGGGAAAAATGATAGGGATCAAATGACACATCACCCAATTTGAATTTTATCTTTGGAGGACCAGATCAAACAACCTTGGGAGGATAAAACTGCAGTTCATCAGCAATCTACTATTTTTAGAAATCATTAAATAGGAACTTTCCTATTTTGTTTTGATTTTCCATTCTAAATCCATTTTTATAGGATCTCATCCTACACTTGTTATATCTGTTTTGATTTGACTATTTTTAGTAAATCTGATCCATCTTTCAAGGATCTATATTTCATCTTGTAAGGCTATAAAGCCAAAGACATTTGGAGCACTAGAGGGTTCAATTCTGGATGCAGAAATTACATTCTTTGTAATAGACTTTCATGATAATACACTGGACAATTTTCTTTCTTTATTGATGTCAGATTCCTCTCTTCTTCTATACTGTCATTCAATTTGTCTTAACTGTCATATGACTGTCATCTCATTATTCAGTTCACAATTTGAATGTTAGTTTCTTTCATTGTTTATTAAACCCATCCCTTAGCATCCGGTTTATAAACATTGGTTTCTTCACCCATTTTTAAGCTATTTATCTGATTATCAGTCCTTGAGAGCACTGGCTTATTTGATTATTGTTAGTAGTCCAGATACATTGTTATATTTCAGTTATCCCATTGATCCATTCATTACTTAAGAATAAATCCATTCATTTTATAAGTTACCAAGCATCCTTAGCCGACAACCCTAAGGAGTTTCTTGGAGTGATAACAAATTGGCGCCGTTGCCGGGGAACGAAGGATGAAGCAAACTTCCCTGGGAGACGACATAGTTTTGAAACTTTTGATGATAGACAAAGGCTGAGCATTATATTGGTTGTAAGCATCTATCTGGCGACTCCACGTTTAAAGACTCCATTGGGGAGGATCCTGTTGATAAAAGATGAAGAGGCTCAAATCAAAATCCAGGTATCAGTTCATTGGTTTTCTTCATGAACCGTTATTGTTCTTTATTACCTCTTTCATTCTTTTTCCTTCGCGTGTAAAGAGAATTATTTTCTGTTTTGTATATTCAGAAAATCATCATCCTTCTTTTATATATTCGTCTTTAGAAGAGGAAATCCTGCAGCCCTGCATTGTAGATGTAGATTCGGTAGCTTTACCTCAGCCTATTCGCAAAGATGACCACCGTATTTCTTTTCCTTTAGAATTTGATCAGCCATGTGACCTTGAAAAGATAGAAATTGTTTCAAATCCTGTCCAGATCTCAGCCCCTTTTGTCATAATTTCTGAACCTTGTCATGAACTCATTAACTCTCATGATCAGCCCACAGCTTTTCAAGTTAAGATCTGGATGAAGATGTGCAAACCTTTAAAGCTTCCCCTTCTTCTTTATCCTTATCCTGATGACTGTTATGAATATCTCCCTTGGTTTTCTGGAGAGAATCAAGCTTCAGCTGAGAGACACGTGGAATCCTTTTTGGATTTTTTTTATCGTTTTCAGCTTGCTCATGAAGACGTGATCATGAGATTTTTCTCAAAGTCTCTGATCAAAGATGCTGCTGCATGGTTTAAAAATCTGAGAGCTGATTCAATTGGCTCTTGGACTGAATTCTCTAATGTTTTCCTGAAGTATTGGGGCAAGTACAAATCTTTAGATTCCTACCTTGCTGATTTCTATACTTTGAAATGAGAGTAGGATGAAGCCCTACCTGTTTTCAATAGAAGGTTCTATTGTGTTTATCATGACATGCCTTTGGAGGTCAGGCCTACAGAGACAGCTACCATGATATATTATGTCATGGGTCTTCATTCAGATCTTGTCCTTCTTCTGCTAGAATCGGAGTCTTCATCCCTAACCCAGTTGTTTGAAGATGCTCAAGAAGTCGAGGAAAAAATTCATCTTTCCCAAAGGATCCGAGATCGATATTTCTTTGAAAATTTGCAAGTGCATGAGCAAGCAGAATGTCAGTATACTTCAGATTCTGAGCACGAGAGTTATGAGCTTGAAATAGTTTTGGAACAACAACGAGCATATGGGTTTATTTCAGATTCAGGTCAAGACTTTTCAATATTTGCTGAGTCCTCCAGAGATAGTTTCGGATTTGCAGCAAATGATAAGGGCAGCCATCAACCTTCAGTTTTGTGGACAAAGGGGAATTGCAGCAGAATTAATGAGCAAAGAGATGATCAGAGATGTATGCACATCATGTTTAATAATAGCTATCAAGATCAGATTTCCTCCTTTAAAATATTAAAAAATGATGAGCAGATTTTTATATCAGCATATGACAACTTTGAATATACAACAGATCCTAAGGGTATCTCACAGTTTCAAGATTTGTAGGAACTGAAAGTTTGCAACAGATTCAGAGAGAGTGATGGTGAAGAAGAGAAGAAAGGTTCAGATCAGAATTTCAGTTTTTATTTTCCCCCAACAAAGATCAAGCAATCTACATTCAGCATTGAGTTTTGTGAAGGAAAGGAAGACATTTGTCTACAAACAGAGAGCCAGTCATGGAAGGGAAACCCTTTTTCATAAATCAGAATGTTTCTGATCTTGATTTTAGAGACCCGGTGGGTCATTTGATAGAATTATATATCTCAGACCCTCTGCAAGTTCCAGATTTCATTCATTCATCAATATCCATGGGTGAGTATGACTCTTTGATATGTTTCAGTTATTTTCTATTAAGCAATGATAGAGATAAAGTCATCACAGTTTTGAAGTTGCTCAGATGGTTGTTATGGAAGTCAACATTTACTTAACCTAATTGTAGATATGGTTAGAGTAGATTAGTTTAGGAAATAATCACTAGTGTAGGAAATAAGCTCGCTACTCGAGCATTTCATTCTTCATTTTGCAGAAATAGCAGTCATTTGTGTGAATAAAGATAGAAAATTTGATTCTATCATGATCAAAGTACATCTACAAGCCTTGGAAGGCTATTTGCACACATCAGAGGTCAAGAAAGATGAAGACTCTAAAAAAATATGAGATTGATCTTAATTTAGGATCATCTTCTATTATTTTGGATTTATTTTTGACTATCTGCATTGGATCGAAATACTATGTCATGATACCATTGTACACATCCCACATCATATTTCACATAAGATTCAAAGTTCCAGCTTGTGGCTAGCTCATGAATACTTGAGATTATACATGGCAACATGAAATGTTCATTTCTGTGCTATTTGACCAAGACAGAACTTTTACCAGCACAGAAGGTGAAACTATAACCAGTTAGCTGGTGAAAAGAAGAACTTTCACCAACTAACTAGTAGATCGTAAGGTGAATTAGCTGGTGAAACCTGAGACAGGCAGCGGAAGTGTATTTTTTCTCATATCGAAGTCTTACTCAGCCAAATCTCTTGAAAAACCTTTCTAAATATAGATATTGAATTATAATGTCCAATCTAAGATCCACTTTTTGGTGCAAAGCAGTTGGAGGAGGTTTTCAAGTTGATTTGGCACCTATTTTGAAGGCTAATGTTGGTTGTCTTGTTTATTCCATTTATCTTTTTTTTGACCATGTTTAACCTGCCAGAATCTCCAAGGTGGCTTGTGAGTAAGGGAAAATGCTCGAGGCAAATAAGATTCTACAAGATTTGTGAGGCAGAGAGAATTGGGAAATTAAAGGCTCTACAGGACGAGTGCCAAGCTTTGAGATCCAATCCAAATTTAAGCAAGTAATTGAAAAATTGTGAAAGTATAGGTAATTTGGCATGCATGAAGGCATATGTGACTCTATATGCAGCAATCATTCAGACAGACATACCAGGTGTTAACAGCCTGCATGGTGTGAAGGATGGATGGGCTTGTATGGCTCGATTTCTAAATGCACTCCCTCCTAACAGATTTACAGCAGCTGCTTTAGAGATATTTTTGAAGATAGTTGTTTTCCGTCTCTTTCAAGCATATCCTAAGTCTTTCACCAAAATTTTAAATGCTCTATCAAGAGAGTTTATAGATAGGATGAAATCATAAAATGATCCTGATTCAAATCCAATGATTAGTAACTTGGAGACATACTTGATATCTCAGCAATTCAGAAAAGAGTCTGAAGGACGTGCCTTGGCTATTACAGATGAGTCGAAAAGTTTATGGGGATGAGAAATATTTCTCTCTTCTTACTAGTGATACCTGACAAGTATGCTCGGCGTTGGCAAATCGACACTTGGACACTTGTATCCTGCATTTGAGGGTTTGTTTGGCGGTGAAACATGCAAATCCAGGGCGGTTATATCATCAAATGCTTGGCAGCCTATGGGCTTTTGAGAGCTCATGATTAATGATATAAATGCTCGATTTTGCAAGCAACAAATACACGTTGAGGAATGAGGCATTACAACATAAAGAGTTGTTTGCCTTGGCACACTCTGAGGTAGAAGACGTCCATGAAATAACAGCTTCTGGGGCAGCATGTGGTGCCTTACTAACAATTAAATGAGAGTTGCCAGCTGGCAATTTTGTTCCTTACTTCTTAGATTCCTATGCTAAAGCTCATCATGTTGATCTGTTTTCAGACTTCCACAGGCTTCTGTTAGAAAATACATTTCGGTTGCTTTATACTCTGATAAGACCAGAAAAATTAGATAGACCATCTGAAAGAGCAGACAATTGTTTTCTTCTGGACTTCAAAATGATACCCTCGTCAACAGAAAGTATCGGCACATATGTAGGGCCTCTCAGGCCATTGTTGCTGATGCGGGTGGTAGCAGTGCACAGGAGTTTTGTGCCGGCTTCGAAGACATTCCTAGGAGTTCAGATCAGCACACTGAAGAAGGTGGTCCTGCTTGGATTGATGTTCTTTTGCATTCTTTACAACTATACGTTTATGAAAGACACTGTCCATTTGAATTGCTCACTGTTCCAGGTGTAGAATTGATTGGCTTCAGAGGGATGGTATATTGTTGCTAGATTTGTATAGGTTGTTGAAGCCAATGGGATATTTTTCCTACTCTTCGCCTGAAGTGTATATGAAAGATGAGGAAGATATTCAGATATGGAACGCCATGAATGACCTTGTCAAACGCATGTGCTGGAAGATTGCATTAAAGAGAGATTAGATCTGTGCATTTGAGATGCTTTCACGTTGTTGGTGCATTTTTCTTGTTTCTATCAGCGTGGGAGAAGAAATTAAACAAGGCAGAGCTTTCACTAGCGCACAGGGCAATTTTACAACCAGTTAGCTTGGTCGTGACCTCTAAATTCAATGTTAGCTTGGCATTTTTGAAAGCTAAGGATGGCACAGATACATTAGTGGGAAGTGAAATATCTCATTCTCTTGGAAATTTAGAGGTCATGGCCAAGCCTAGTCCCTTGGTTGAAAACATTGAATTTTGTGGACTTGCAACTGATGGTCATCATATTATGAAATTTCCAACTGGCAAAGGCATGGAAGAGCAAAGTGAAATGGTTGTGCATTTTAGTAATGCTTCAAGTGGTAAAAACTCAGATAAATCACATGCAGAAATAGGAGATGATAAATTATAAAGGATGAATGACTCCATGCCCAATACTAAAGGCACAAGGTCTACTAGGTTATTGGATACCTCACAGGGAGGTATCCATCCCAGTTGGAGCCAGATGTTAGCGATAAAAAATGCACTGTCATTTTTGAAAGAATGATGCCCAATCTTGTAAGGAATATTTGACTATCTTCCTAGGATCCAAATGCAGATTTGAAAGCACTATTGGAAAGATTAGGATTTGTAGATGTCGATCGACTATTTAAGCATGCAAATCAGACTCTCCATGACTGAGAAATTTGATTTTGAAAACATCTACGCTTTCACTAGCGCAAAAGGCAGAATTATAACTAGTTAGCTGGTGAAAGCTCCGCCTTTCACCAGCTAAGGAGCAGATTTTTGAGTAAATTAGCTGGTGAAAGCCTGTCACGGCCAGAATAGATGAATTTTTGCCCAGATCGGGATTTTTTGGGTTTGAATGGTTTGGAATCTTCTTCAATAAGTTGGTTATGAATTATCAAATCAAAATCTGAAGGCCATTCTTGGAGATGAAAGTCAAAAGGGAATTTTTTGACTAGATTTGGTCATTTTCAAGGGAAAAATGATAGGGATCAAATGACACATCACCCAATT
>ML778550.1:1389902-1470878 GCA_009831015.1 Picea engelmannii
CCTTGGGAGGCTAAAACTGCACTTCATCAACAATCTACTATTTTTAGAAATCATTAAATAGGACCTTTCCTATTTTGTTTTGATTTTCCATTCTAGATCCATTTTTATAGGATCTCATCCTACACTTGTTATATCTGTTTTGATTTGACTATTTTTAGTAAATTTGATCCATCTTTGAAGGATCTAGATTTCATCTTGTAAGGCTATAAAGCCAAAGACATTTGGAGCACTAGAGGGTTCAATTTTGGATGCATAAATTACATTCTTTGTAATAGACTTTCATGATAATACAGTGGATAGTTTTCTTTCTTTATTGATGTCAGATTCCTCTCTTCTTCTATATTGTCATTCAAGTTGTCTTAACTTTCATATGACTATCATCTCATTATTCAGTTCACAATTTGAATGTTAGTTTCTTTCATTGTTTATTAAACCCATCCCTTAGCATCGGTTTATAAACATTGGTTTCTTCACCCATTTTTAAGCTATTTATCTGATTATCAGTCCTTGAGAGCACTGGCTTATTTTATTATTGTTAGTGTTAGAGAAATTTCTTGTACAGGGATGTTTTCCTCTCCGACTTGAGGCCTCTGATGTAAATGCATGGAAGTGGGATTTTGAAAGCCGATCGGGTGAGTTTTATTCAAAGGCCGCAGCCATAGGCGTCGAGCGCAGCGCACAGAAGAGATTCATTTCGGGCCCAAGTTAAGCAAGCGAGCGCTCCGATTTCAACATTCAGGATGCATCCAGGAAATCAGATTAGCGGTAGGCGGGAAATCATGATTGGCAAAGCTGCACCGAGGTTAACGCATTTGATAGAGCCCATCCATTCAAAGGGGACACCTGGCGGCAAATTGAGCCATCATGGTGTTTCGCCCATCGCAGCTCTAAGGCACAAAAGGTAGCTCTGTTATATCCTGATGTGCGAGGTGCCGGGAAAGTCTCAGACTCGGGCCCACTGCAGCGTCAGGAGAATTCAAGACCATTAGATCTTAGAAGGGCACGTGGCACCAAATCGAGCCGCCTCAGTGTTTCGCTCATCGCGATTTTAATCAGTGAAGGTTAGCCCTTTCATATTTGCGAACGTCGAAAGCGAGAAGCTGGGGCCCGCGACCCCACGAAGCATTTTCAACCATCCATCAAAAGGGGACACCTGGCATCAAGTAGAGCCATCTCGGCGCCTCGCCCATCGCGACTCCAACACAAAAAAAACAACTCCATCATATCCCGAGACGCGAAGTGCCGAAGCTCTTGAGCATATCGTCTCGGCCTCTCCCTGAGGAAGCAGTTAATGAAAATCAAGCGGGTGGTTGAAGCCTCTCTTCATTCATTAAGTGTGAAGTATGGAGGGTCTGGTAAGCGGTCTGCTCGAGAGGGTCCTACATACCCATTCTTTCAAAAAATCCATGCCAAGTCCTCGACCAGTCGGAGGAGGTCTACACACGCTAGCTCGGCATTTAAATGGCTCAGCTACTCCCCTTGCTGGAGCCATGCGCAGTTAAGATGGCATCTGTCATGGATGCACGATCGTCATGAGTCTGCATGGGAAGACTGTCAGAAGCCATGCAGATGCAATTATTTAATGCAACGTCTTGTTTTTGCTGTTGTGGTGGTTTTTGAGTATATGTAGGTGTTTTCTCCATTTTTGTAAGGATTGATGGTAGAGCAGAGCTCCCTGCTGTAAAGTTTAACAGACATTCTAGTTTTGTTGGATATGCATCTGTAAATGAGATATCTTGTTATATGAAAGATAGTTTTCCTTTTCCATCTATGTTTTCATCTAATACAAGAGGGTTCATGATCGAATGATTCGCATGAATTAGCACAGTTGTGTTATGACAAATGATTTGTTGCTGCATTACTGTCTTTGCTGGTTTCCTGCATTTGGGTGTAAGAAGATCTTGCCTTCAGATGTTTTCTCTCACAGTCTGTTAGAAACCTGTTGTTTATGAAAAGACTTTCGCTTCCCTCTTATATAATCCTCCATCTGCTCACCCTTTACTACAACTCACTGTCTGGAGTTTATAGAGACCTCACTTGCTTATGTATGTCTAGCCTAGTTTGGAGTTGGAATGATATTGTTTTGAGTTGGCTTCCATTCGATCACCCCATCTATAAACAAACCGTGACATAAGACTAATGGGTGTTGGGCTCTACTTTTGATAGAAATCCGGGAGTGACTTCCATCGCCAACATTTCTGGCGCCGTTGCCGAGGACGAAGTTGAAGATTTTCCCTGGGCAGAACGACAACGATCTACTGATTCTGAAGGTGCATAAGAAATCATAATTACTTAGATTGCTACTGTGCACCTGGCGACTCCACTGTGGCGACTCCATTGTTTCCACTTTACTGTTTCAGTTGTGGCCACTATTGACACACCTGAAAGCTGACCCAGAGGAGCTTTCTCAAGAAGGTTTCAGCGACTTCTTTCTCAGCCTGAGAAGTTTCCTGGGGTAACGATAATGTTAAGATCTGTCCTTTTATGGTGAACAAGGACTAGACACATTCAAAGCTGCACATTTTTCACCTGGCGACTTCATGATTCGAGGATCAATTGGCGACTCCACTAGTTCGATATGGAGGAAATCCTGGCTCGAAGGTTTGCTCCGTTTAATTTTTCTGCTATTCCTGGTTTTCCTAATGTTGTCCCCTCTATGGATGAATGGGGCGATTTTTTGCCCAGATTTAGAGAGCGTGAAGAGGATAACCCTGCTCAACACCTCAGTGAGTTTCATGAACTCATGCGTCAGTGGGAGATACATCATGAGGATGTGTTACTGAAGATGTTCATGTTCTCGTTAGCAGGGGATGCGCGTAAATGGTACCATTCTTTATCCCCTACTAGCATTTCTTCACTCCATGGATTCCATGTAGCTTTCACTGCCTATTGTCAGAGGCTGTACTCGCCTGAGTTAATTTGTCATAATTGTTGTAAGGGATACCACAATTATATACAAGAGAAAGTTGTTTCTGACGTAAGCTGTGGGGAGGATCTTGATGAACTGGATCAGGAATCAGTCATTTCTCCTTCACATTCATCTGCTTCGGGCGAAGTTATGGAATTGATAAAATCTCTCTCTGCCCAACTGGATAGGTGGGAAGCTGAGCGATGTGCAGAGGGTTTTCCACCCTTTGAAGAAAATGATTGTGGTATCTCTACAATGAATGATTATAAAGATCCTAGGGAAGGAGAAGATGCTTCGGGCGGAGTTATGGAACTGATAAAATCTATCACTGCCAGATTTGACAGGTGGGAAGCTGAACAATGGAATGAGGATTTCCCACCCTTTGAAGCAGAGGCCCTTAGCATCTCTACTGAGGGTGATAATGGAAAAAGCTTTCCCACGGGTCCTGTTTATGGTCATTATGAATCTGACCCATGGGAGAGCCAAGAAGAAGAAATCCTCCCAGATACGATAATGTATGATGAGGGTTGTAAGGATAGAATACTAGGGGAGGAAGTTGCTTTGAGTGAACTAATGATATCTCTCATTGTCCAACATGCAAGGTTAAAATTTGAGGACAATGGGGAGGATTTTCCAGTCTCTGAGGCAGATGTTCTAGATGGCTCTCTCGAGGAGAATATTGAAGATCCTGTAAGCACATTAACATATGTCCTCAATGAGCTCGCTATCTCAGAACAAAACGATGAAGTGGTAGTTGGGGAAGAGGACTGTTCTCTTTTTCTTCACGAGATTTCCCATGATGTATTTACATTTGGGATTGGAAAGGAGGATCTGGAGATCGTTCCTTTTTTACAAGATGAAGAATTCTGGTGCTCACCTAGCTTTAACGGCTATTCAGTTGAAGAGCAGCATAGACCCACATCAAAGATTGATGACCTGGGTAGCAGCCAGCCCGTGTATGACAGTTATGAATCAAGTTTTGAGCTGGACACCCAGAACTTCCAAGTGAAGATTGCAGAGCCTTTTCCTCTGTTCACAAATGAAAGACAATGCGAGGAAATTAGCCCCCCTGAGCAGAAATTTGAAAAGCAGAGCTTTCCCATAGGTCCTATCTATGATGATTATGACTCTGACCCTTGGGAGAGCCAAGAAGAGGCATCAGAAGAACCAGAGGAGCAGTCGAAGATGCAGTTTACAGACTGCACAGAGCCAGTCAGTGAGCAGTCACCACCTGAGATCAGTGAGCCTACTTCAGTTATTCACCCGCCTGTGGTTATCAGAGACATTCGGTCGTGTGTGAACAACTGTGTAGCAGAAGAGGCTATATTTCGCCAATTCCTTGGAAATGGCCACTCATTCGGTGACCCTGTCAGCAAATACATGGAGTGGCATTTCCCCTATGCCTTGGAGCCGCCCTATTTCATCTCAACCTCAGCCTGTAAGGAGGGGCTGAAGAGCGTAACCATTCTGCTATCATGGTTACACCACCTGTTTGAAATCATCGACAAAAGGAAGGAGCTTCCATTCAGGAAGCTACTTGATTAGATATGGTGGAAATTTTCTTTCACCTAGCCTCATGTACAAAGTATATTAGTATTAGGCTGTACATAAATAATCTCTTTTGAGCATGTATGTTTATTTTGTTTTGCTTTATTTTTTTCGGCCTATATTTTCAGAAGCGGGATGTTTTGAGCTTGACTCCATAACCCAACAACAAGGCACTGAAGCTACGGAATGAGTTCTTAGAGCATCACAGGGATGAATCTATCCCCCATGGAGCCTAATGTTAGCGAAATTTCTTGTACAGGGATGTTTTCCTCTCCGATTTGAGGCCTCTGATGTAAATGCATGGAAGTGGGATTTTGAAAGCCGATCGGGTGAGTTTTATTCAAAGGCCACAGCCATAGGCATCGAGCGCAGTGCACAGAAGAGATTCGTTTCGGGCCCAAGTTAAGCAAGCGAGCGCTCCGATTTCAACGTTCAAGATGCATCCAGGAAATCAGATTAGCGATAGGTGGGAAATCGTGATTGGCAAAGATGCACTGAGGTTAACGCATTTGATAGAGCCCATCCATTCAAAGGGGACACCTGGCAGCAAATTGAGCCATCTCAGTGTTTCGCCCATCGCAGCTCTAAGGCACAAAAGGCAGCTCTGTTATATCCCGATGCACGAGGTGCTGGGAAAGTCTCAGACTCGGTCCCACAGAAGCGTCAGGAGAATTCAAGACCATTAGATCTAAGAAGGGCACGTGGCACCAAATCGAGCCGCCTCGGTTTTTTGCTCATCGCGATTTTAATCAGCGAAGCTTAGCCCTTTCATATTCGCGAACGTCGAAAGCGAGAAGCTGGGGCCCGCGACGCCACGAAGCATTTTCAACCGTCCATCAAAAGGGGACACCTGGCATCAAGTAGAGCCATCTCGGCACCTCGCCCATCGCGACTCCAACACACAAAAAACAACTCCATCATATCCCGAGATGCGAAGTGCCAAAGCTCTTGAGCATATCGTCTCGGCCACTCCCTGAGGAAGCAGTTAATGAAAATCAAGTGGGTGGTTGAAGCCTCTCTTCATTCATTAAGTGTGAAGTATGGAGGGTCTGGTAAGCGGTCCGCTCGAGAGGGTCCTGCGTACCCATTCTTTCAAAAAATCCATGCCGAGTCCTCGACCAGCTGGAGGAGGTCTACACACGCTAGCTCGACATTTAAATGGCTCAGCTACTCCCCTTGCTGGAGCCATGCGCAGTTAAGATGGCATCTATCATGGACGCACGATTGTCCTGAGTCTGCATGGGCAGACTGTCAGAAGCCATGCAGATGCAATTATTTAATGCAGCGTCTTGTTTTTGTTGCTGTTGTGGTTTTTGAGTATATGTAGGTGTTTTCTCCATTTTTGTAAGGATCGATGGTAGAGCAGAGCTCCCTGCTGTAAAGTTTAACAAACATTCTAGTTTTGTTGGATATGCATCTGTAAATGAGATATCTTGTTATATGACAGACAGTTTTCCTTTTCCATCTATGTTTTCTTCTAATACCAGAGGGTTCATGATCGAATGCTTCGCATGAATTAGCACAGTTGTGTTATGACAAATGATTTGTTGTTGCATTACTGTCTTCGCTGGTTTCCTGCATTTGGGTGTAAGAAGATCTTGCCTTCAGATGTTTTCTCTCACAGTCTGTTAGAAACCTGTTGTTTATGACAAGACTTTCACTTCCCTCTTATATAATCCTCCGTCTGCTCACCCTTTACTACAACTCACTGTCTGGAGTTTATAGAGACCTCACTCGCTTATGTATGCCTAGCCTAGTTTGGAGTTGGAATGATATCATTTTGAGTTGGCTTCCATTTGGTCACCCCATCTATAAACAAACCGTGACATAAGATTGATGGGCGTCGGGCTCTACTCCTGATAGCAATCCGGGAGTGACTTCCGTCGCCAACAGTTAGTAGTACAGATACATTGTTATATTTCAGTTATCCCATTGGTCCATTCATTACTTAAGCATAAATCCATTCATTTTATAAGTTACCAAACATCCTTAGCCGACAACCCTAAGGAGTTTCTTGGAGTGATAACACTCCCTACAGAGAATTTTTGCATGATCCAGAGTCCAAAAAACAATGTTTATCTTTGTAAGCCCATCATTATGCCAAATATTTAACCAGACATTATATTTCTCATGTAAGTTAACCCACTGAAGAAGTTCAACATATCCACCTTTGACTATGTACCTCATCGCTCCCCAACCTCTATTTTTCCTGGCCTACAAGTGAATTGGAGTCGCCCCTTGAAGCTTTAACAAAAATGGATCAAACAACTCCTTAAGGTGGGGACGAACTTCCCCTAAGGACCATCCCAACCACACACTATCTAAATTCCAACAACAAATTTCAAACAACAAATACTTGTTAGATTGCTAAAACCAAAATCCAAGAGGAGAGAGAAAGAATGATATTGGATTAGGGGAGGTTTTCCCAAGCAACTATCATGCCAAATATTAATATTTTTTCAATTCCCCAAAAAGTGAGGGAGTTTTGGAAGTTTGTGAGAGAGCCTCTAAGAAGCCTCCAAATAGGGGTGTCATTTATAATCACATGAGTTCTATCAATACATCTTCTTTGTTCCCTAGAGAAGTAATTTTTAAAAAGGGATTTTTTCCACTAGTCTCAATCTCCTGAGACCACCCTCCACATAATTTTAGAATCAAGGGATCAATTGGTAATACCAAGATCCCAAACACCAATACCACCATGGTCTTTTGGAGATATTACCAAGAACTAATTAACTAAATGAAAGAGTTTCATATTAGTTTTTTCCTCCTACTAAAGAAATTTTTGAATTTCTTGGGATAGACCTTTTTTATACTTGTTGGAGCCAAGAGAGAGGATAATTAAAAAATAGGTAGTGCTGAGAGGACATACGTGACTTGCACCAACCTTCTTACTGGATTTAATCAAAAGCCCCATAGAACACACATTTTTCATTAATTTTTTAGAATATGACTTTCCAGGTTTCAATAGGGAGCGAATCAAGGTAGATAATCATTCCTAGACATTTAAACAATTTCCAACTTGAAAAAAAGGAAATTGAAGGACATTGGCTATGGTCATGAGGGAATGTGCACTCACATTACATTACTCAAACAAAATATTATTGTTGATAATGATCATAAGAAAATAAAAACCTTATTGGATATAATATTCTTCAACACGTCAACATTATTATTCAATGTGTGCACTCACATTCCATTACTCAAACAAAATATTCTTGTTGATAATGATCATAAGAAAATAAAAAACTTATTGGTCATAATATTATTGTAACGAGCCTCCTCGTTACGATGACGAACCTCTTGATAAGTACAATTTTTTTTTTTTTGAAAGTGCAAAAACAATGTGTGCATGTGTGTACAAGGGTAATAGACACATTCGACTCCGCATCACCACCCGACGAAGAACAAGACGCATACAACGACGAACACAACATGATGACCTAAGACGCACATCAATTATCTGCATGCAATGAACGACCATCAATCAACAAATAAATAAGACAGACTACTCGCTCGTCCTACCCTGGAATGGTTAGGACCTCCAAGACACATAAGCAATGCTCAAGCCCAGGTTCCCATTGATTTTAACCATTTAAGGTCTCGGGGCTGGCAATTGTTCTGAGGAACATGGAGGTATCTAAAATGGACCAGAATACTGAGGGTGGCAAGTGCATGCCGGAAGGTCAGAAATCAAGGCAACTGTCAAAGGTAATTGTCAAGGAAAGAATTAAGTTGGTAAAATCATCCTACCTGCATCATGGAGGAACCCTTTCAGTGTCGTTCATAACGCGACTGGTAGAGGTATGGCACAGTCAATCGTACTCATTCAGCAAGGGCGTGATTAGTAAAGGCCAAAAAAAAAGAAACCACAATCGACTGCTATCACAGGTTAATTTTCATGGAGTCTTAAAGTGCCAGCGCGGTTTGGTTAAGGGATAGGCAGTTATGTAATACCATCTTTGTCCATTATCATATACAAACACAGCCAGTAGACATGTCTAAATGCAATCCATTTGAAATCAAATGCTATCCATAAAAAAAAAATGAACGCTGCATATAATGCGTGGGTTTATTATACACCAGGGAGGCTGAATTAATTGAATATGCGGAGTAGTTTGAAATTATTGATAAAAATAAGAAACACAGAGTTATAGTATGCACGCAAAGTTATGTGCTACTGAACATGCTGGTAAGGAGCATTTTCTTATTAAAAGAAAGATCCGCTAAGGTAAGTAGATTTCTATACATTCCAATCAAATTAAAAACTATTCCACCTCAATTGATCAAACTAAACAATGGAATCCATCGCAGACACAAGCACAACTTTGCAGAGAAGACATGTGTAAGGCGGTGACACAATCCAGGAATGTGCATGTTAATAATTCCAATTCTGACTAGTTAAGGAATATGCAATTTAATTAATTTCCAGCGCTGTCTAGATAACAGAATATGCAGTTGAAATATGAAGATTGTTTAGTATACTAAGAGGTAAACAACTAATGCAGAGTCCCTTCCATCATCCAATTTGCAAATGTTTAAAATCTTAAAGGGAAACGATTACAGCAATGACACTGTCCATCAACATAAAACACGGTCATAATGTAAATCTAAGAGCATGGTGGGAGCAGCGCAAGGGTCACAGTCAAACACCATAGGGAGATTTAATAAACAAATCAATCAGCTAGGTTATAAAAATTTTAGTCATAAAACTACACAATTGTTTACCTACTCAACACACCTACAGGTCTAAAACATACATCCTACCACATTCTATCAATCAACAGAAACGCATACCATTGCCTGTTCTCTTGCTTCGAGTGTCGTCTGCGCGCTCCATGCCGCTCCGGCTCGCCGGCCATCGAGACCTCACCGGTACCTACCAGCCAATGCTAGGGGTACTCTTCTTCCCCCTTAGCCCCCCAAGATGCAAAGGGGCCACACACTATCCAGATGGTACGTCTAGCTCCCAGCTCGCCTCGCAAGGCCAAGCTACCACTCCTATCCAAGCTGGGAAATCCCAACTCCTCACAAGTAAATAAGTCAAGTCACTAATCCGACAGCGTAACATTATGCTAACAGTCGATCCCCTTACTTCCTCCTCCTTCCTCTCTTTTATAGATTTTTATAACTTCCACACTTTCCCTAAATCTCATTTAATTTAAGTTTTAATAAAAATATTCTAATAATTCTCCTTCGTACAAGTGTCATCCATCCCCCACTTTCCTCCAATAATTATTTTATTTAAATTAAAAGAAGTCTCAATTCCCTCACCCACCTAGAGTTACTCCTAAAATTACTCCTAGGTGTCCCCAGATTCCCTCACGTGTTTTAAATACTTTCCCTAAAATGAAAATGCTAAGTCAGTTCAAAATTGGAAGGTTCTTGAATGCATATTTTTTACTAAGTTGACCTCTTGCATTTTACCATAAGTTCCCTCTTTCCCTTTTTATGTCACCTCCATTCCCTAGTTTCCTAATTTTTTATTATTCCCTTCTTTCCCCTTTTATTAGAGCCAAAAATGGCAGTTGCACAAATTAACCTCTTTTCCTTTTTATTAATAATTTAATATCTTTTACACTTTCACAAGTTAAATATTAAATTCTTCTTTACCCCCCATTTTTTTTTCACATATTTTATTTAAGTTCTTATTCTCTTCATTTTACCCAAAAATTTATGAAGTCCACAATTATCACTTAAGTGGTTTTTATTTTAAACTTTATTATTTTATTTATAGAGAGATAAATTCTTACGGGTAGACAAAATTTTACCCCTAGCGAAGTTTTAGACTTAGGACTTACATTCTGAACTAGGCGACATTTTAATTAGGGGAGTCGTTTTAAAATTTCTTATGAGATATTAGTCTTAGGGCCATCTAGTTTCATTCCTTTAACATCATCAATGTGACGTTCCCTTCAGGATGCACTACGTGCTCCAAGGGTGCCACTCGCCTCTAGTGTTTCTTTTGCGCGACGTGCCCTTCAGGACGCACTATGTGATCCAAGGGTGCCACTTTCCTCTAGTGTTTCTTTTGTGTGATGTGCCCTTCATTACGGACTACGTGCTCCAAGGGTGCCACTCTCCTCTTGTGTCTCTTTTGCGCGACGTGCCCTTCAAGATGCACCACGTGCTCCAAGGGTGCCACTAGCCTCTTGACTGATTGGTAGACATCAATAACCCCTGGAGTCAACACTTCGCCAGGTGAACTTGTGGGAGACTAAGGGATTCTAAGGAATAAGGCCCCCACCTTATTGTGCACCCCTTCGAATCATCATGAACGACTGTCGCAGTCTTCCCTCGTGACATCGTGGGTCCTCTTGAACTAGGTAATCGTTAACCTATAGTTCGAGCCACGGCGGGAGTGCTAGTAGGCTATGGCAGGGCTGCTGTCCACACCTCTCCCTCAACCTCTGTGGTAGTCGTGTGTGGTCCCTTTACTCCATATGTGAGTTTGGTCGGCAAGCTATCGTCAGCCTGCATCATCAACAATCATGTCAGACATGTCCACATCATATCATCTAATCAAATGTACTAAAATCACAGTAAAACAATCAAACCCCAACAACACACTCCTTGACTCGATCCAGAGTCCAAGGGTTCCGTCGATGCCTCTGCATCCTCAAGGTCCAAAACCCTTCACACTCAATAAAACCGAGTCAATATCACCTGTCTATGTCCATGCAGTAAAACATCATGTCATCTATCATAAGGCATCATAATCAAGACAATGTTTTAATATCATAATATTTCGAATCACTTGCGAGCAAGTGTTCTCAAAGAATAAGTTCGCTTAGTGCGCCAGAGCGGGATGTTACATACACCCCCTCTTGGTCTAAAATTTGTCCCGAAGTTTCACAATATAAATGTCGAAATAAGAGTATCACAATATCATATGTCTCTCTATCAAACAAAAATGGAAACTGCTAGCGCATATCATATGCGTCCTCCCAAGTCGTCAAGTGCGGACTATAATTGTGCCACTGGACCTTGACTTGGTCTATCGTTCAACGTCGTAACTGTCAAACTCGATGATCTAAGATGCGGACCGGCTCAGCCGTGAGCACTCCCTCGTTCGATACTTGCAAGGAACTCATGTCAATCACATGTGTAGGATCACTAATATAATGTCTCAAAACAGATACATGAAAAACATCGTGCATACGCCTCAAAGAATCAGGCAAGGTTAGTCGATAAGCCACAGGCCCCTTCTTCTCCACAATATCGAAGGGTCCCATGAACCTAGGAAATAGTTTATCTCCCTTCGAAAACTTTATCGAACTCTTATGCGGTTTAACCCATAAGAAGACTCGATCGCTGACCTCATAACTACGGTCAACTCGGTGCGCATCCGCATAACTCTTCTGTCGATCCTGTGCTTCTTTAATCCTTTATCTTATGGTTTTCATTTGCTCTTCCATTTCTTGGATCACTTCTGGTCCCACCTGGACCCTATCCTCAAGCCGATCCCAACTCAAGGCCATCCGACATGGTCACCCATAAAGAAACTCGAAAGGTGCCATTTTAATGGTGCTCTAGTAACTGTTGTTGTAAGCAAACTCCACTAGTGGCAAGAATTCTTCCCAACACTTTTGTTGGTCCATCACATAAATGTGCAACATGTCCTCCAAGGTCTAGTTCGTTCATTCGGTCTGTCCATCAGTCTCTGGGTGATACGCAGTACTGAAGTTACGTTGGGTTCCCAAGGGCTCTTGGAAACTCGTCCAAAATCATCCGGTAAACACCGATCCTTGATCAGATATAATCCTCTTAGGCATGCCATGCAACCTCACAATCTCATTGATGAATACTCTAGCAATGTCAGGTGCCTGATATGTCATACGCAAAGGAATAAAGTGAGCACTCTTCGTCAGAGTGTCTACTACTACAAAAATTGAGTCATGTCTCCTCACTGTCAGTGGCGATCCAACAATGAAATCCATTGAAATAACCTCCCATTTTGATTCTGGAAGAGCGTGCGGTTGTAGTAATCCCGCTGGGTGTCTATGTTTAGCCTTTACCTACTGACATTCGAGGCATCACGCCACATAGCTGACGATGTCTTCCTTCATTCCCTTCCAAAAGAATAAGGGCTTAAGGTCTTCCTTCATCTTCGTGATTCCTGGGTGAGCCATGTAAACTGCTCTATGAGCCTTGCTCAGGATCAACATCCTCAACTCGTCGTTTGGTGGTATGTAAATCTGACTTTTAAACCTCAACAACCCATCGCTATCAAATAAAAATCCCTCATATCATGGTACCATCATTGTGTTTTGTCCGATAAAACCCTCGACCTCTTTGTACCAGTCATCGTCACGCTGTGAAGTGAGAATCTTCTCACGTACATTCATATGAAGAGGCAACACCGAAAATATGCGTGGTCTCCGACTCAAAGCATCCGCCACTCGGTTCATTGTTCCCCTTATGTAAGTAATCTCAAAGTCGTACTCGCTAAGCAATTCCGACCATCGTCGTTGTCGAGCGTTCAGGTCGCTTTGTGTAAAAATGTGTTGTAGTCCACAATGATCAGTCTTTAGTTCAAATTTTTGTCCAACAAGGTAGTGTCTCCAAACCTTCAAGGAACATATGATGGCTAATAATTCCAAATCATGCGTCACGTAGTTCTACTCATGCCTTCTCAGTTTCCTCGAAATGTAAGCAATTACTCATCCGTCTTGCATCAAGACTCCGCCTAAACCTTCCTTGGATGCGTCAGTGCATATCAAGAAGTCCACGTCTATGTCAGGGACCTTTAGTATCAGCGTTATCGCCAGCAACTACTTAAGCCTCCAAAATGCTTCCGTGCATTTCTCGGTCCAAATAAACTTCTTGTTTTTCTTCTGCAATTCCGTGATCGGATTTGCTATCTTTGAAAATCCATCGACAAACCATTGATAGTATCCTTCTAAACCCATAAATCTACGCACTTCTGTGACATTCATCGGGGCAGGCCATTCCATAATAGCCTCGACCTTGGCTGGATCCATGGCGATGCCTTTTCCGGAGATGACATGCCCTAAGTAGTGAATCCTCGACCGATAAAAAGAGCATTTGGACAATTTTCCATACAATTTGTTCTCTCGCAGACACTGTAGTACCAAGTGCAAGTGCTCGTCATGCTCCTCTGTTGTCCGAGATTAGATCAAAATATCGTTAATGAATACTTGGACAAACTTGTCCAAGTACTCATAGAACACTTCGTTCATCAAACTCATAAATACCCTGGGGGCGTTTGTGAGTCCAAATGGTAAAATAGTAAACTCGTAGTGTCCAAACCTTGTATTAAAGGCAGTCTTAGGGATGTCATCCTCCTTGATCTGCAACTGGTGATACCTTGATCACAAATCGATCTTGGAGAACACTGTCGCACCCTTCATTTGATCAAACAAATCATCAATTCTCGGCAAGGGATATTGATTTTTGATCGTAGCCTAGTTCAATTGATGGTAGTCAATGCAAAGCCTCCATGATCCATCCTTCTTTCGTATGAAAATAATAGGTGCACCCCACGGTGACACACTAGGACGTATCAGTCCCAGGTCCAACAACTCCTTCAGTTGCATTTTCAACTCTTGTAACTCCAGGGTCGACATCCGATAAGGCGTTCTTGTTATCGGTTCAGTCCCCGGTTTTAGGTGTATGGTAAACTCCAACTCTCTCTCCGGTGACATCCCAGGTAACTCCTCCGGAAACACATCCGCAAACTCTCTCACCACCGAAAGGTGTTCTAGACCTTCTGCTACTCCCTTCTTGTTTAGCGCAAGGATCGCATAAAGCTTGCACCCCTTGCGCATACTCTTTCGTAACTGTAAGGAAGAGATGAACATCAGGGAAACTCCCTGGTTCCATCCTACAATCACACGTCTCTGTCCCTTGTCATCGATCAAGATCAACCATTTTTTCTTACAGTTGAGTATCGCCTCATGTGATTCCAGCCAATCCATACCAATTACAATATCATAAGATCCTAAGATCATGACGTACAAGTTGGCCCTCATGACAAAATCTTCGAGGTTAAGGGCACAGCCCGTAACCCTTCCTCCAACCTTATGTTTGGATCCCGAGACCATCTCCACAAAGCTAAACTCATCATGTTCGACTGCCTTTACCTTAATCCTTTGTAGCGCTGCACCATAAATGAAACTCTCGATAGCACAGAGATTTATCAAAATACTAAGGGTTTGGTCAGCGATAGTACCTATCGTCTCGAGCATAGTTGACTGGTGCTCTTCCTCACGATTATTCATTGTTGCATGAATCCGATGGGCCTTTCCCATATCTCCCATGGTAGTGGGTCCTCCTGATTCAGACGCTCAGGTCCTCTCCATAGGATAGTCAAGCTGGTAGTGTGGCTCCCCACACGTCCAACACCCCTTCTTCGACCCAGTAGTCCTGGTACTTGAAGTAGAAGTTGGTGGCCCACTCACCTGGTACCCTGGTCTATTCTACTGAACAATCCTAAACTGTTGCTGCTGCAGGCAACGCTACTACTGATGTTGTGGTCCCCAATAAGGGGTCTGCTGCTGAGGTGGCAGTCATCGGGGTGTAGTGAAAGTGGATCCCCTTTGGAAGCCATGATATCCCAACATATGTCTCGCTGGTGTTTGGTGTTGCTGGGTTCTAGTTGAAGCCTGCCCTGCTGGTCTCGCTGAAGTCCTGGCCTGACCTCCACTGATAAGCTC
The DNA here is from genome assembly GCA_009831015.1 of Picea engelmannii. NCBI lineage: Eukaryota > Viridiplantae > Streptophyta > Pinopsida > Pinales > Pinaceae > Picea > Picea engelmannii. The sequence continues at coordinate 1,405,038 of ML778550.1, forward strand.
CTCCTCTGCTATGAGGGCCTTTTGGATGGCATCATGCAAGGTTTGAGGCATCAAAATCCTAACCTTTGCACGCAGGCTGCCATTAAGGCCGAATACAAACCTATTGACCTTAATTTTCTCGGTGTTAAGGTGCAGAGCATACTAGAGTAGCTCCATAAAATGGGCCTCATACTCGGGCACCGTACGACCTCCCTGTCGTAAGGCGTTGAACTCATTGAGATGATGCTCGATGAATTCCTCNCCTCCAACAATTCCCATGACATGTCTTCGACAACCATGTTCAGTTGTGGTAGGAGCGTCTTCCAGCATAGAAGAACACTCCCCTTCAGTTCAAAGACTGCCATGCGGACCTTCATGTTGGAGGTATAATCGCGAAGTGAGAAGCACATTGCCATGTTATCTAACCATGCCTCAGCTTCTTCACTGTCTGGGGAACCAAATAACTCAGGAAATATGACCTTCTCGAGTTCATGGTGGATGCTACCAGTAACGGCCGGTGCACGCGGTAGAACCTCAGCGGGTGTCGGCGCTCTGGCCTCACCTCTGTCCAAACGGATGATCAGTGCCTCGGACATGCACTCAAAGGATCTCATCATTCTGATTACATCACCAACTGCTATCTTCTCCTACCCAAGAACCTTCTTGTCTCCCTAGGGCTTAGACCCCTCCGGTGTGGATGCTACTGGAGGCATTGCACCTCCTCCCCTAGCACCCCGTCGTCTGCCTCCACGGCGTCCTCTAACCATGATTACTTGCACACACACAATCAACTCGATTAGCAACAGTATAATCCAATCATGTCAACAAAATCCGTAGTGATCCCAAGTCACGGGTCGAACTAGCTCTCATACCATATGTAACCAGCCTCCTCATTACGACGACGAACATCTTGATAAGTACAATTTTTTTTTTTTGAAATTGAAAAAACAATGTGTGCGTGTGTGTACAAGGGTAATAAACACATTAGACTCCACGTTGCCACCCGACGACGAACAAGACACATACAATGACAAACACAACATGACGACCTAAGATGCACATCAAGTATCTGCATGCAATGAATGACCATCATTCGACAAATAAATAAGACAGACTACCCGCCTGTCCTACCCTGCAATGGTTAGGACCTCCAAGACACATAAGAAATTCTCAAGCCTAGGTTCCCATCGATTTTAACCATTTAAGGTCTCAGGGTCGGTGACTGTTCTGAGGAACAAGGAGGTATCTAATTCCCTCATCCAATCCTAGTATAACCATCAATCCTAGAATTTCAACATCAATAATATAGAATAAATCGCTTGCTCAAAAATCAAACAGGTCAATACAGTAATATCTAAATAACAGGAACATCATCCAGGTATGAAAACTAAATTAGGAGGATCAATAAACTTCAGTTGAAACATAGTCATCATGATTAAAATTTGTAACCCAGTCAATTCTCATATAACAAGAACAATTTTGCATCCTAAAGTTCAAATCCTTCATCACTAGGACTATAGTCTTTCCAATATTATGCAATGTAGTAATCCTACCTATGATCTAATAAATTTATTCCTAATGCATCGACAAAAATAATCAAATAATTAAACTTACCAACGATACCTCAAGTTCCTATCATTGTAATTAACATGAACCAAACTAGAGAATTGTGCATATCTCCATATGTTTAATAGATCCAATAATTATTAAAAGGTGGGGGGGTCACTTATTATAATTTATTCTTCTCACTATTTAAATGATAAACTATAAGAATTTAATTAGCCTCCTTGGAAGGTCCTATTAAAATCATTCCATACAAGCATATGATATCCCAACTTTAATATAAGTAGTGATAAGCCGAGATGATCCTCTTAACCAAGTACACGTTGGGAGGAGTTATTACCTAAATCATACTATGTATATGATGTCAATAAACAAAGCCTCATGGTAAATAAAGTATTGGGTAAAATGTGCCCTTAAAGTTTCCCTTTCTTATTCTATAAAGGTTTTATAAGTCCAAATACAAGCGTGAATTCTCCATCACTTAAGAGTCACTAAGGTAAGGATCTGAACCCCATCCCAAGATAATTAATCTCACAAGTTCCCACACAAAAAGGGTAATGAATTTATAAGGGAGCTAGTCGTATCGAATCTCAGTAGTCTGCAAAACAAACCTCATAATATAAAGCCAAAGATGCATGGGTAAGGTAAATTCTTCTCCAGAAATAGTAGCATTTGTCTTAAGAAGATATTCATCCAATTTGTTGAAGTAATTAAATTATTCCTACTACAATCCCAATTAATCCCAACACCCTTTATTAGTTTTTCCCTTATTTAAGCGTGAACTGAAACAAAGTGGAAAGTTTTTGTTTGGGAAAACGAAAGCACCTAAAATGGACCAGAATACTGAGGGCGGCGAGTGCATGCCGGAAGGTCAAAAATCAAGGCAACTGTCACGGCAAGAATTAAGTTGGTAAAATCATCCTACCCGCGTCATGGAGGACCCCTTTCACTGTCGTTCATAACATGACTGGAAAAGGTATGGCATAGTCAATTGATTATGCAGTGTGCAGAGGGAGGACGTATCCAACGTTTACAGACGGGCAACTTTACACCATTTGCAAAGGCAAATTTACATGATTTTCACACCGATTGTAGGGGAGAAGTTAGGTGATCTTAAACCAGTTGCAGAGGAAAGATTTCATGAATTAATCATAGTTGCAGTAGCTAAATTGGGTGACTTTAATACAATTGTAGAGGAAAATTTTGAAGGGTTTTAACAATTAGAGACTGTTCCAACCTCTAAGGCAAGGAAATTGTCCAGAATCATACTCATTCAGCAAGGGCGTGATTAGTAAAGGCCAAAAAAAAAGCAACCAGAATCGACTTCTATCACAGGTTAATTTTCATCTTGTCTTAAAGTGCCAGCGTGGTTTGGTTAAGGGATAGGTAGTTATGTAATTCCAGCACTATCCATTAGCATATACAAACACAACTAGTAGACATGTCTAAATGAAATCCATTTGAAATCAAATGCGATCCATAAGAAAAAAAAGAACGTTGCATATAACTCGTGGGTTTATTATACACCAGGGAGGCTAAATTAATTGAATACACAGAGTAGTTTGAAATGCTTGATAGAAATAAGAAACACAGAGTTATAGTATGCACGTAGAGGTATGTGCTACTAAAAACGCCAGTAAGGAGCATTTTCTTATTAAAAGAAAGATCTGCTAAGGTAAGTAGATTTCTATACATTCCAATCAAATTAAAAACTATTCCACCTTAATTGATCAGACTAAACAATGGAATCCATCACAGACACAAGCAAAAATTTGCAGAGAAGACATGTGTAAGGCGGCGACACAATCCAGGAATGTGCATGTTAATAATTCCAGCGCTGACTAGTTAAGGAATATGTAATTTAATTAATTTCCAGAGCTATCTACATAACGGAATATGTAGTTGAAATATGAATATTGTTTAGTATACTAAGAAGTAAACAACTAATGTAGAGTCCCTTCCATCATCCGATTTGAAAATGTTTAAAAGCTTAAAGGGAAACGATTACTGCAATGACACTGTCCATTAACATAAAATGCAATCATAATGTAAATCGAAGAGCATGGTGGGAGCAGTGCAAGGGTCACAGTCGAACACCATAGGGATATTTAATAAACCAATCAATTAGCCAAATTATAAAATTTTCAGTCATAAAACTACACAACAATTTACCTACTCAACAGACCTACAGATCTAAAACATACATCCTACCACATTCTATCAATCAACAGAAACACGTACCGTTGCCTTTTTTCTTGCTCCGAGTGTCGTCCGTGTGCTCCGTGCCACTCCCGTTCGCTGACCATCGAGACCTGGCCAGTACCTCCCAGGCAATGCTAGGGGTACTCTGCTTCCCCCTTAGCCCCCTGAGTCGCAAAGGGGCCACACACTATCCAGATGGTACGTCTAGCTCCCAGCTCGCCTTGCAAGGCCGAGCTACCATTCCTATCCGAGCTGGGAAATCCCAACTCCTCACAAGTAAATCAGTCAAGTCACTAATCTAGAAGCGTAACATTACGCTAATAGTCGATCCCCTTACTTCCTCCTCCTTCCTCTCTTTTATAGAGTTTTAGAACTTCCAAACTTTCTGCAAATCTCATTTAATTTAAGTTTTAATAAAAATCTTCTAATAATTCTCCTTCGTACAAGTGTCATCCATCCCCCACTTTCCTCCAATAAATATTTTCTTTAAATTAAAAGAAGTCTCAATTCCCTCACCCACCTAGAGTTACTCCTAAAATTACTCCTAGGTGTCCCTAGATTTCCTCACTGGTTTTAAATACTTTCCCTAAAATGAAAATGCTAAGTCAATTCAAAATTGGAAGGTTCTTGAATGCAGATTATTTACTAAGTTCACCTCTTGCTTTTTACCATAAGTTCCCTCTTTCCCTTTTTATGTCTCTTCCATTCAATAGTTTCCTAATTTTTTATTATTCCCTTCTTTCCCCTTTTATTAGAGCCAAAAATGGGAGTTGCACAAATTAACCTCTTTTCCTTTTTATTAATAATTTAATATCTTTTACACTTTCACAAGTTAAAAATTAAATTCTTCTTTACCCCCCCTTTTTTTTTCACATATTTTATTTAAGTTCTTACTCTCTTTATTTTACCCAAAAATTTATGAAGTCCACAATTATCACTTAAGTGGTTTTTATTTTAAACTTTATTATTTTATTTTTAGAGAGATAATTTCTTACGGGCAGACAAAATTTTACCCGTAGCGAAGTTTTAGACTTAGGACTTAGATTATGAACTAGGAGACATTTTAATTAGGGGAGTCATTTCAAAATTTCTTATGAGATATTAGTCTTAGGGCCATCTAGGTTCATTCCTTTAAAATCAACAACATGACGTGCCCTTCAAGACACACTACGTGCTCCAAGGGTGCCACTCGCCTCTACTGTTACTTTTGTGCGACGTGCCCTTCAGGATGCACTACGTGCTCCAAGGGTGCCACTCGCCTCTAGTGTTTCTTTTGTGCGAAGTTCCCTTCAGGAAACACTACGTGCTCCAAGGGTGCCACTTGCCTCTTCTGTTTCTTTTGTGCGATGTGCCCTTCAGGATGCACCACGTGCTCCAAGGGTGCCACTTGCCTCTCGACTAATTTGTAGACATCAATAACCCCTAGAGTCAAAACTCCGCCAGGTGAACTTGTGGGACACAAAGGGATTCTAAGGAATAAGGCCCCCGCCTTATTACGCGCCCCTTAGAATCATCGCTAGCAACTATCGCAGTCTACCCTCGCGATATTGTGCGTCCTGTCGAACTAGGTAATCATTAACCTATAGTTCGAGCCACGACGAGAGTGGTAGTAGGTTGTGGCAGGGTTGTTTCCCACACCTCTCCCTCAACCTCTTTGGTAATTGTGTGTGGCCCCTTTACTCCATATGTGAGTCTGTTCGACAAGCTATCGTCAGCCTGCATCATCAACAATCATGTCAGACATGTCCACATCATATCATCTAATCAAATGTACTAAAATCACAGTAAAACAATCAAACCCCAATAGCACACTCCCTGACTCGATCCAAAGTCCGAGGGTTCCGTCGATGTCTCTGCATCCTCAAGGTCCAAAACCATGCACACTCAGTAAAACCATCTCAATAGCACCTATCTATGTCCATGCAATAAAACATCATGTCATCTATCATAACGCATCATAATCAAGACAATGTTTTAATATCATAATATTCTGGATGAATTGCGAGCAAGTTTCCTCAAAGAATAAGTTCGCTCAGTGCGCCAGAGCGGGATGTTACAATTATTCAATATGTCAATATTCTTCAAACCTTATTGGATATTATATGTCAACATTACATAAATAATAATATTATATAATTTCATCAAAAAGTTAATGTATATGCGAAGAAGGAGAACATTCTCATGAGTGTTAAGAATTCAGAGGAGTTTTAACCCATCCCAAATATTTTGATGTTGATTTGTAAAATGGGGTTGCATTTCCACATCCATCAACACAACTTAAGTACCATGCGATGAGTGAACTCTCTAGGATGCTTAACACTCACCAAAAGTTCTATATAAATAATAAATCTAATTATTATGAAGATTTATATTTAATATCTTATTAATTATTTATATTTAATCTTATTAAAATCAATAAATTATATTAGTTGTATTTCTATAAAAGAAAACTAGGTAGAGTTATTGGGTATGATCTTGATGATCCTTTGGTGAATGAACATTGTCAAAACAACTCACATAAATATTATTGGAGGAATCAAACATGGATTTCTTAGTGAGATGCAACATTGCACCAAATATTAATGAGGGGAACATACTTTTTAGGAAACACATTGTCTCGAAGATATCAAATTGTAATTCATGAAGACCTTTTTCATTATTGAAGAATTACAATTGATAAATTATTGGGAGATTTACAATTGATAAATCATAGACCAATTATTTATCTGAGCTTCTTGATAGAACTTAAATTTTTTATAATCTAGGGTTTGACTGCAACAAGATATGATCAGGACGAATTGATTGCATAGGGTTGCACAGTGCATTAAAGAATGAAGAATAGTTAGAATTTGTAATAGAATTGCAGACCTTCATATCTTTCTTTACTATAGCGATCTCCCATGTTCTTCTTGAACTCGAGAATGTTAGGCAAGTTCAAAGATTGGTAAGTGATCCAACAATTCTACATCATTTTGGCTCATGTAAATGCTATGGGAATATAGACAATGAGTCACACTTCATCGCTCAAAATAAGAGCATAGCAATTACAATCAATAGTATTCAGGTTTCTCAATCATAGAGTGTTACATTTTGCTCAAATCAGTATTTTTTATTTTATTTTCTAGCATCTTTGTTCTCTTTGTGATTAGCTTGTGATCTAAAAAAATGCTACTAAGGAGTAAAATTACCCAAAAATAACATCTAGTCCGGGCCTTACCAACCCTTAACATGACTGAATTTTTTTGGGTATCTCCTTCAAACTATGACATCCTTACAAAAACAAACCTTCGAAATGCCATGAATAAATTTGGTCATAATAATATGAGAAGAATAAAAAATTTCCACATTTAACAAGGGAAAACCATTCCTAAGCCAAAAAAATAATCCTTAATTCACAATATTCTTCTCTAAGGTGAATCTTAAAAATTCTTGATGACAACATTTATCCAACAAAAATAAAATTTTAAAATAAATTCTTACACACTTCAGCTTGCAAAGATTAAATTATTGATGTTTGGGCAATATTTGAAAGACATTCTACTAGATTTATAATTAATAATATGATTATTAATTATTAAGCAATATTATTAATGTAATAATATATTTATAATATAAAGTATATTTATATTATATGTATAATATAATATAAAGTATAAATGTATTTATTACCCAAGGGACTCATCTCTTCATGGATGGTCATGATAATAACATGTGTTGGTGTCAACAAGAGTGAATATCTGAGAGCAAAGGATGGGAGGCCCATTGAGATCAAAATCATAATTCAAATAATCTATTATATTGGATTAGGATTCTAATAATGATACATGATATTTGGGCAATGACGAAGGGGGTCAAGACTTCCATTAAGAAGAGAATAAATTATGGGTAATATGGGTAATAGCAATAATCAAATAGACACAACAAGACCTAATGTCAATAAACAACCAAGTTATTGATTTATGCAAGACTAGGAATAAAGATAAGTGAATGCAATAGATAAATAGTTAATGGAGGCAACTATGGCGAATTATGGTGATGGGTACTAGGATACACGAGCTATTGTAGGCAACTAGAATCTTTGTAGTAATGTGTAACTCAATGTAGATGCTGTGACTAAGGGTGAAAAGTATCGATAGTAGGCTCAAGAGATGTCATTGGATGAGATGGTATGTAAGTTGATTATTGTTTTGGTATTTTTGAGTTATTAATGAATAAAATAATCTAGATACATTAAAGATAAGTAGAGAGGTTCCCTAAGCATTCAATCAAGCAACTCATCCTTATGCAGTTAGAGTTGTGAATGAAAAAATCGATGGGGCCCCTAGGGTGGATCTCCTTGGAAAAGTAGATAGTTGGTGGATTGGAATTCATATGGTATATTAGTCATGGATGAGATGGGAGGCTAATGCAATATGGAAATACATTTAGCATAATAAAGCATAAAAAATACAATTCTAGTAAGAAGGCAACCAAAAAATATTTAAACGGAGGAGGAGATAAGAACCCTCCTCGCATAAAAATTGATAGTTCTCACAAAATTCCACTGACGAAGAAGAGAAAAAACAATTCAGGGTAGGTGGACGAACCCAAAATTGAAAGTGAAAAATTGCAACTTGAAATTGAAACTGAGCACATGCACAAAGTTGGTCCGTCCGCAATGGAAATAGCCGAAACCAACATTTTTAACGAAGATTAATCCTTCGTATTCCAGAGCATTGTTTTTGACAACCAATCTAAAAATATGGTCATTGAAAAGAGAGATGTAACAAATAGGAAAGGAAAATCCCGCATAGAGATTAACTTTAGGAAAATGTGGCCGCCCCAAATCTCCCTATTTCATAGCGTAACCAATGATTCTCTTGATGATTCCATTGGAGGAGTTGAAACGAAAAATGCCAGACTGAAAGACCACCTCAACGAATTTGAGGAGGCTTTCATTGCTACCCCAGAATTTTCCAGTCCTTTACCAAAAAACATGCCTACTACCACTGCACCCAAGATGAAAGTATCCTCTACCCTCCCTAGATTGTATAGAGCCCTTGTAGAGAATAACATCAAGAAAATAATGTAGTTAGTTACTGAAGCCTCGAAAAAATCACAAAATATAGTTTCCTTATGAAACATGGCAAATGATTTGCTCGAACATTTGCAGACGAATTTAAAAAATGATCAACGTTTCTGTGAATAGGTGTTGACCCCTTTTGCCAACCATGCCATAAACACCTCGGAACTGAAAAGAATACAAGATAATCTCCCCTCCCCAAAGCGGACCAAAAAAGTAAAATCATTCTAGCAAAAGAATGTTAAGAAGTTGGAGCTCATTGTCAAATCATGTAAACAAGCCATATTAGAAAAGGAAGAATTATTCACAAACATGATCCAAATAGACTTTGCCGGAAGTACCCATGAGGTTCAAGACCCAAACGTAATTCTAAAATCCTTTTCAATGACCAAAGAAGCCTTCAATGAACAACTTGATATTTTAAAGGGGTTGTCTTTCGAAAATTTTTACGGCATAGTTGAACATCGTGTAGATGAAATCGAGCATTGGGTACTGGACTATTCGACACACAATGAATAAATTGAATAGAGTCTGCATAGTATTTCAATGGATCTAAGGAAATTAGAAAATGACCTTTACGACATACAAATCCGGGATGAAATGAACATGGCCCCCATGAGAAGCTACATGGAAGAATGGTTCCAACAGAGAATGGATAGCCTCATCCAGGAAGGGCAACAAACGATTGACACGATTCCACTGACCATCGACGATAATAATAAAACTGCATCATCTTCATAGTAAGTCTATACTCTCATCTTGTTTTTAGGTCTTCCTCTCTACCATTGCGCACTTCTTCTTTTGAAATTCCTAATTCTTGTACTTATTTCAATTTATGGTCCGCGGGATCCCCAATCCTAGTCTATATGAAAAACACATTTAAATTTCTAGAAATATGTAATAGACATTATTAATTTTTGATAAATTTCAAAGAAAACTAATTTGGGAATGCCTTTGTTGCAAGACGTTATTACTATTTGATGTAACAGACATACTATTTTTTGATAAATTTCAGTTTTTTGTGTCCAGGGACATTTGTTTCAAAGAAAAGTAATTTGGGAATGCTAAATTTTTTGTCTCCTATTCTATGTAACAATCATTATGTCACAAAATATTTTTATTTCGATGAGTGTTTGAACCTTTGTTTCAAATAAAACTAATTCGGGAATGCTCTATTTTGTGTCCTATTGTATCCTAACTTTTTTTTGTTCAGGAACCTTTGTTTATGTAACTGATGTTATTACTATTCTATTCAAAACATTATTAGTATTCTATTGTGTTTGAATGTTTCAAACAGAAACAAAAGTATGGAAACCTAAACCCATCTACTTCTTCCTCTTGCAAATTTCATTTCAATGGTGAAGTTATAGAAGGATTATTTCCTTCTGTTTAGATGATCATGTATCTTTCCTGTACTATCAAATTTAGATACTAGGAACTTTTGTTGATGTAACATTGTATTAATTTTTGATAAATTTCAAAGAAAACTTATTCGGGAATGCTAAATTCTGCATGGATACAACATGTACTTCAACTTGGTTCCTATGTGTTTGTACTTAGTCTCATTTATTCCCATTCCAACCTATCAGGAAGTACGCTGCCCTACAACACTTGTTTTCCATGTTCCCTCTCACCTATATTTAACACAATTCATCGCTCTATGTGGTCATTAGTTTTTTTTTTTTACAGAAATAGTTATAGATTGTATTAATGGGGTGGACTAGCCACAGATTCAATTACAAAATGGCCTCAAATTTCTTCGGGCCTGTCTTTCTGAACAATTCTACTTCTATAGCTATAGACCTGTGAACTGAACTAGATCCTGTACGCCTTCTAAAAGAACAGGATTTTTCAGTCAAATTTCAATGTCGAAACTCTAGTCACTGTTTTAGCATATGCCTCAGCACTGTTTCAACATATGTCTCAGCACTGTTTCAGCTTTTGTTACAGCGGTGTTTCAGCATATGTTCCAGCACTGTTTCAACATAAGTTCCAGCACTGTGTTTCAGCATATGATACAACATTGTGTTTCAGCATATATTACAGCACTGTTTCAGCATATGTTCCAACACTGTTTCAACATATGTTCCAGCACTATGTTTTAGCATCTGTTACAACACTGTGTTTCAGCATCTGTTACAACACTGTTTCAGCCTATGTTCCAGCACTGTTTTAGCACTTCTTCTCCCTCTTTTATTCAGAGTCTTACATGTTTCTTCAGGATGCTTGCCCTGGACGATTGTCTCCCTGGAGGACTGTGATTGGGTGCTCTTCCCCATGTTAGTAGAGTCAGGATTCTCTTCTTATGTCAGATCTGATGCCTCTGTCCTGATTCTAGCGCAACCCTGCACATCTCCTGTCTCAACTTCCTCATACTTTCGCACCTGCACTTTGGATTCCTTCCTGGCAATTTTCATATTTCTGCATTTTCTGACAGGAGATCTCCTGATGAATTCTTCTCCCCAGACTCTAAGGGATTGGTTCATGATTTTCAACTCCATTTACGTTGATGACTCCCTTGCCCAGGGAGGTTCCTCTGTTCGCTTCTTGGTCTGCCAACTGATTAAGATTCCTGAGGACATGGTAGAACTTCACCTCTTCGAATTCTTTCATGTGGTCTATAACCTTTCTATAATAGTGATCCAGACCCATGTTTTTGGGAGCCTTCCTCTGATTGAAAGCTTGGATAAAGATTCTAGAGTCCCCTATGACAGCCAGTTTTGAGATTGATAACCTTCTGACCTGAGCCAACCCCTGCTAGATTGCTAATATTTCAGCTGTATTATTTGTGTTCTGACCCATCCCCCAGGCAAAGCTGAGCACAATTTTCCCTGAGATGTTGAGCAGGACCCCTCCGCTTCCCGTGGGGCTGGGATTCCCTTTCGAGGCCCCATCCACCTGCATGATATGTTTCTCCAAAGAAGATCTCCACTTTATCAACCCTTTTTCCTCAAGCCTAATTTCCCAATGGGAGTAGTGTTTGGAAATTTGCTTGGTTCTGGCCAGGAGGGAGGGATCAAGCTCGTGGAACTAGACATACTCATCTTTGTTAGGGGTTACTTCTTTGGTGATATTAGTTTTTGAGGCTACCAAATCACCCAGAATCGCTTTCACTTTGAGTGTAGTTTGGACTGGCATCCCTGATATATCCCTGAAGATCGTGTTGTTTCGTTCCAGCCACAGTTTCCAGCAGACTACTTTTGGCACCCACATCCAGCAGTGTTTTAGCAGGCTCAAATTCGTAAAAGAGATGGGAGCCAAATCGACCCAAGAGGTAAACAAAGAGGTAATGGAAGAAGGAAAGGGCACATTCAACTGGCCAAGAATGAGATTCCAAAGTTCCAGAGCAAAGGGGTAGAGGAGAAAGAGGTGGACAAAAGTTTCAACATGACAAGCACAAAGAGGGCATCGAGAGGGCCCTTCCCAACCTCTTTTGGAGAGGTTTTCCCAAGAAAGGATACTGTTGTGCAGTAGGGACCAACAGAAGAGATCTATTTTGGGAAGGGAAGGAAGAAGCCAGAGATTTTTCCACACCGAGGGGTCTGGGGCTACCCAAGGAACTGCCTGCAGGGCTGCAGAACCAGCAGCAGCTGAGTAACAGCCAGACGAAGAGCCCTAGCCTCTTTTTTCCTTTTTCCTGGCTGAGGAGGGGGAGCACCCTTGAGGATCTTCCAGGAGGATTCGAGCTTCAGTTTCTAAAAGCTGTGGATAGTCCCCCAAATCCCACTTGAGCCAAGAGACACCCTGGTCCCAAACTGAAAGGTCCCACAGGGTGACTTTGCTATTAGAATGGAGCCAGCTTTTGATGTTTTCCAGCCCTTCCAAAGAACTTAAAGGGGTCTGTCCTAAAATAGAGTCTTCCCAAAACTTTATCTTTCTGCCATTCCCCGGTATCCAAGAGAGCTTTGAGGTAATCAATTAAAGAGCCTTAAGGCAAAGAGAAAGGATGGGAGATCCTTTCCTAGTCAAGGGGGGGTGATCAAGGCACCTTTATTTGTGACCACAAAAGTATTTAGTCCTTAGAGATTTAGAGCTCTAAGTGGTTTTAACTCTTATCATTTTCCAGAGAATCTTACCTCCCATGGCCAGATTCTGAGTGGCCACATCTCTGACTTGCAGCCCACCTTCCATCCTGGGGGCTTTAACCTTATCCCAGCTGATTAGGTGCATTTTTTTCCCCTCATTCCTTCCCCCTTCCCAAAGGAATTTTCTCAAGATGTTGTCTATGTCTCTCACAATTCCTCTCGGGGCCAGGAGAATGGAGGCCTGATAGATAGGAAGATAAGTGAGGATAGAGTTTATGAGGATTAATTTCCTAGCTTTGTTCAACCAGGTTGTTCCCCAATCCAAGATCCTAGTTTTCATCTTGTCCAACAGAGGCAGCCACTGGCTACTTTTAGGAGATTCTTTGACTAGCGGGATTCCTAGATATTTTATGGACTCCCACGTTGAAGTTCCTTCCATTTCCAGTGCCCTAGAAATACCAATCATTTATATAGGAGGGCAGTTCCAGCCATAAATTTTACTCTTCCTCAAACTGATTTCACTGCCTGAAATTTCAGTGTAGTTGTCCAATTCTTTCTTGAAGGATCTTGCGGTGGGGAGGTTGGCTTGGCCCAAAAGGAGCATGTCATCGACAAATTGAGCATGATTAATTCTCTCAGATCTAGGAGAAATTGAGAGGCCAATTAAGGTGCGCTGCTGCAGGCTCTTATTCAACTGAAAACTTATCACAGATGCTTGAATGGCATAGAGCAGGGGGGACAAGGGGCAGCCCTGTCTAAGTCCCCTTGAGGCTTGGAAAAAATCCACAGGTCTTCCATTGACCAGGGGGGCGATCCAAGACCCCTCTATACAGGCCCTAATCCAGCGAACCAAGTGGGGGTGAAATCCTATCTTGAACATCACAGCAAAAAGGAAATTCAGCCGGACTCTGTCAAAGGCATTTGCCAGATCCAGTTTGACTAATATTCCTTTCTCCTTCCTTTGATAGCTTGAGTGGATGGCCTCTTGCACAAGGATAATATTTTCCTGGATTTGTCTCCCCTGGATGAAGCCCCCTTGGTTCTCCGGGATGATCCTGGGGAGGATTTTTTTTATTCTGTTTGCTATTACTTTGGTGATGATTTTGTACCCCGTATTGCAAAGCGAAATAAGATGGAATATTGAGAAGATTTGGGCACCTTTCTCTTTGAGGATTAAAGATATAAAGGAGGAGTTGGTTCTCCCTCCAATTTTTCTACAATTCTGATATTTCCTCACCATTTTGACTATATCCTTTTTGATGATATCCCAGCAGGCTATATAGAATCTAGCCGTGAATCCATCAGGCCTGGGGGCTTTATCCGGGTTCATTGCTTGGATAACTTTTGTGATCTCCTCAGTCATTATAGGGGCTATCAACCAACGGTTGTCATCTTCATTTAACAGCTTGGGGACCACCGCAAGAGGATAGAGATCCGGTCTAGGAGGGGCCTCCAGCTCTTCAGTAAATAGATTTTTATAGAAGGAGTGGGCTGCAAGTTTGATTTCCTCAAATTTTTTGAAGGTTTTCCTCTGAAATTGGATCTCTCTGATTGAGTTATGAGTTTTTCGGGATTCTGCCTACTTGTGGAAGAAAGAAGTATTTTTATCTCCTGCTTGAAGCCAGAGACTTCTCGACTTTACTCGCCAGTACTCTTCCTCTTTTCTGAGAGCTTTGTGAAGTTTATTTTGCAGCTCCAACTCGTCATTCAGATTTGCTGGGGTGACAGGGGCAGACTCCATATGAAGTTGTTGATTCTCCAATGCCCTTTGGGCTTTTTTCCTTTCCTGCAAAGGGGAGGGCAGGTTCTTTTCCCAGTTTTTGAAATCCACTTTGAGCCTTCTCAGTTTCTCTTCCCAAATGTAGAAAGGTGAACCCGACACACTCTTCTTCCAGGACTCTGATACCAGCTCGAAGAAGCCTTCCGAGGTGACCCATAAAGAGCTGAAGCGAAAGGGGATAGGGCCCAAATTTTCTCCAAGGGTCAGGGAAAGGGAGATGGGCTTATGATCTGAGATGCAGGCTTGCAGGATTTCAGATGAGGCAAAAAGGCCGAGGGTTAAAAAGGATGAGTGGACCAAGAAGCAGTCTAAGCGGGATGCAATGTGCCCTAGTCCCTCTCTTTGGTTGTTCCAGGTGAATTTGCCTTTACTGGGTTTGATATCCTCTAGATCCCAATCCAGCATGATGTCTTCAACCCACTCCCTGGCCGGGTCTCTTACGGGGGTTCCTCCTTTTTTTCCAGAGAGGGCTAGGGTGACATTCAGGTCTCCAGTAAGAATAAGATTCTCATGATGGTTAGTAGAGAGGGAATTATTCAGAGATTCCCAACAATCTTTTTTTTTTCGATAAAAGAACCGGAGCATAAATATTAAAGAGGCTAACCTGATGTCCCGATTCGTGGTGCTGCAGCTTCGTGAACATCCAATGGATGGTGCTATGTTCTTCGATCAGGTCTAGCATTGAGGAGTTCCACAAGGTGGCTAGACCTCCTAAAGCTCCCCTAGCACTTACAACTCTACCTGCTCCTTTTTTCCATAAATGTTTACTAGCTCGGAAGGTCTCAAGCTCCTCCATCTTCGTCTCCTGGATCAAAAGTACATCCGGGGAAGTCATTCTGACTAGATCTTCGACAACTTCTTCTTTTAATTTACTTCCCAACCCTCTCCAGTTCCAGGAGACGTAAAGCATTAGGAACCGAAGGGGGGGGCGGTGGCTCCTTTCGAAGCCTTGCCTTTTTTTGAGGATCTAGTTTCAATCATATTCGGGATGGTATGCTGAACTCCTGCAGTTACGTCCCAGTATGATTTCTCCTCCCTTTTTTTCCTATCCGGTTTCCCTCCTCTAGGGGCCTTCTCCGGAGTTCCAACTGGACTGTTGGTTTCCATGGCCCCCTCATCTATATCTGCGCCCGTTTCGGAGCCTAAAGGGATGTGCTCCTCATCCGACTTCATGGGTTCATCTACTAGAGGGGTTTCGTTGACCGAGATCGGATTTTCTTGGGCTGGCGGGGACTGAGAGACTATAACGAATGGCTCTTTCATGGTTTCCTTTGGATTTTCAGCACCTTCTATCGGAGGTTCCTTCCTAGGGTTTGGTTTTGAAGAAGATGGTTGGATCACCTTCTCTGACCTTGGGTCTTTGGATTTAGGTCCTGGTTTGCTTTTCTTGACCTTTTGCCAGGCCTCAGCATCTTCCTTTTCTGGGCTTTGGTTCTTTGGGCAGTTTCTCTGGAAATGTTTGTGCTCTTGACAAGTTCTGCATTTGAAGGGGAGGTGTTCATAATCGAGTTTCTGGTAATGAGACCAGTTGCCCACAGTAAGCTTCACCGCCTCTGGGAGCCCTGCCTCAAGATCCACTTCAACACAAATCCTAGCATAGTTGTAGATGGACTTGTTTTCTACCTTATCAATGAATTTCCCTATTCCATTCGCTATCTTTTGCAGAGATTCATAGTTCCAGCAGTGAACCGACAAGTTGGGGAGCCTGACCCAAACATGTACCTCCTTTGGAAGTTCCACCGTGGGATCGAAGTCCGAGGTCCAGCGGTTCAGATATAGCCCCTGGGTTCCCATAAAGTATGGACCATTTCTGAAAATGAGATCCTTGTCTTCCTTGTTTATAAACTCGAAGAGAAAAAAGCCACTTCTCAAAGGGTAGCAGGTAACTCCTTTCTTAAGGTGGGGCTTCCAGTTCCTTTGGACCCAAACGTTGGTGGTTTTTGCTGAGGCCCAGAGTCCCATAAACTGGCCTACCATCCCCCTCTCCAAGAGAGCCAGGGCTATCTTGACCGATTGCGTCTACGGCAGGGCGATTTCTGGGATTTCATCTAGCTTTTTTATGAATTTTGGAACAGGAGAAGGGATTTTGCGCTTGCCTCCGCTGGCGACCAGCTTCCTGAACGCGACCATGTCTGAAATCAGGGGGGGAGGGGCCGAATCCCCACCCCCAGGGGCGGCCATGGACGACTCTGGCTGCAAAATCGAACCCTAGTCGCTCTCCACGAACCCTATCGCTCTCCACTCGATTAAACTAGTCCATGTGGTCATTAGTTAAGAGATACACATCTTGATTATATTTCATTGAGGAAACCTCTTTGTATTTTTTAAACAATACATCTATGAACATGAATGTTGTATAAGATAACAATAACTTTTAATGATTATGTAAAATTTATGCAACTTTTCCACATATATAAATCACATGTCGAAAGTATTTTATACAAATATTTTATTTTATAAATCACCATATATAAATTACATGTTGAAAATAATTTATTATATATCAAAGAAAAGGAATGGGTTAATATTGTAACAAAGTTTTTTAGAATTATAAAATCTTATAATTAAATAACTTGAATTTTTAATTCATCTAGGATTTAGATTGATTTTTTAATTATTTTGGTCAATTCAAAATGGAGTAAACACATATATAAATCACATGTTACAAATATTTTATTATATATCAAAGAAAAGGAATGAGTTAATATTGTAACAAAGTTTTTCATAATTATAAAATATTATAATCAAATAACTTGAAATTTTAATTCATCTCTGATTTAGATTGATTTCTTAAGTATTTTGGTCAATTTAAAATGGAGTAAACATGTGCGGGAAATGTTTTTCCACATGTAAAACTTTCATTGTGTGAAACTTAGACTATGACTAAAATTTTGGTCAAACTCAATATCATTTTTACCTAAAAATGAGGTCCTCCTTTTTAAAAAAAAATGGTGTATTTGTATTGATTAAAAGGTGTCGTTGAAGCTATTGAGTACAAAAAAGAATGACCATAGAGAAACAAAAAAATCTAGTTTATCCACCACAAATTTCATCGTTTTATGTATATCATAACTTCTATTTATCCATAGCCCGAGCCTACTACAATTTTGTATAGAATATATTTCATAGAAAATACCATTAATACATATAGAAAAAGAAAACATAATTATTCAGTAGAAGGCCTATCATTTGAAACCTTGTCTTCACTATCTTCATTTAGTATTAGGGTATTCAAGTCCAAGATCAAAGTCACTTCCCTCATGGGTGATATTTCCATGGTCAACCCTGAATAAGAATTCAATGGAGATGCAATGCACACGACCACTCGAGAGGCTTAATGAAAGTCGAGCAATATTCCTAGTTGTCATGTACCTTACTGCAACTTACATTTTCAAGCATGATGAGGATCTATATTTCAAAGGAAATCTCCCTCAAATGTGGATCCATGCTCCAATTCCAACATTCCTTCCACATTCTATGAATCTTGTACCCACAAGCCAGCTTCCCACTCAGACTCTATACCTTCGACTGTATATGAAACAAACAAAATGTCGAAACAAAATGATCCCTGCATGATATAACATCCATACCATTTCCATGTGCTTCATCAAGTGAGACCATGATGCCCAAGTTTCCCCCGTTGGTACTAGTGAAAGACAAAGGGATAGAAATTAGGGAGGGGGTGGGGAGAAAAATACCTTCCCGGTAATCAACAAGGAACTAGGGGCTTGATTTATGGCTTTATTGGCCATTGCATCAGCTTGAGTGTTGTTTTATCTAAGGATGTGAAAAATATTGATAGAGAGGACATTTACGATGGATCTAATGTGGCCAATGATGACCTTCATACCTAAATCCTTTGGATATGATCCTGTCACAAAGTATATTATTGTATTTTTGAAATAGCTGACAATTTTTAGCAATTTGAATCCGTTAAAAAATTGTATAAGCCTAAGCTTTGTTATTTGAAGAGATCCCATATTCCAATAGATATCAACTTTCTGATTTCCTCTAGGGACAAAATTCACCCCGGTCCCCACACCTACCACTCGTGGATTTCCATTAGAAGCAATGTCGAGATAGAGAGTGTAGCATGTCTAGGAGTGCAACAAGCATTGAAACTCAGAAAGTGAAATTCAAAGCTTCCATAATGATATTTGGGAAATATTGTTGCTAATAGTGAATTTTGGGTTTAATAACCTCCCATTTTGATTCTAGAATAGTGTGTGGTTGTAGTAATCCTGCTGGGTGTCTATGTTCAGCCTTTACCAGCTGACATTCTAGACATTTGGCTACATAGTTGACTATGTTTTCCTTCATTCCCTTCTAGAAGAATAAGGGTTTAAGGTATGCGCTCATCTTCGTGACTCCCAGGTGAGCCAATTAAACTGCTCTATGAGCCTCTCTTAGGATCAATATCCTTAACTCGTCATTCATTGGTACGTATATCCGATTTTTAAACCTCAAAAAACCATCGCTATCAAATGAAAATCCTTCAAATCGTGGTACCATCATTGTGTTTTGTCCGTTAAATCCTCGACCTATTTATACCAGTCATTGTCATGCTGCAAAAGTTAGAATCCTTTCATGTAGATTCGTCTGAAGAGGCAACACCAAAAATATGTGTGCTCTCTAACTCAATGCCTCTGCTACTCGGTTCACTGCCCCTTTTATGTAAGTAATCTCAAAGTCATACTTGCTAGGCAATTCCGATCAACATCGTTGTCACGCATTTAGGTCTCTTTGCATAAAGATGTGTTGTAGTCCATAGTGGTCAGTATCTAGTTCAAATTTTCATCCAACAAGGTAGTGTCTCCAAACCTTCAAGGCATAAATGATGACTAACAACTCCAAATCGTGCATCGTGTAGTTCTCCTCATGCCTTCTCAGTTTTCGCGAGATGTAAGCGATCACTCGTCCGTATTGCATCGAGACTCCGCCTAAGCCTTCCTTGGAGGCATTAGTGCTTACCAAGAAGTCTAAATCTAGGTCAAGGGCCTTTAGTATCGGTGTTGTTGTCAACAACACCTTGAGCCTCTGAAATGCTTCCTCGCATTTCTCGGTCCAAACAAACATCTAGTTTTTCTTTTGCAATTTCGTGATCAGATTTGCTATCTTTGAAAACCCCTCAACGAATCGTCGATAGTAACCTGCTAAACCCATGAAGCTACACACTTCCGAGACATTTGGCGGTGCAGGCCATTCCATGATAGCCTCGACCTTTGTTGGATCCACGATCATGCCTTCGCCAGAGATGACATGCCGTAAGTAGTGAATCTTCGATTGATAAAATGAGCATTTGGACAACTTCCCATACAATTTGTGTTGTCGTAGACACTGTAGTACCAAGCGCAAGTGCTCATCATTCTCCTACGTCGTCCGAGAGTAGATAAAAATATAGTCAATGAATAGTTACATGAACTTGTCCAAGTACTCACGAAACACCCCGTTCATCAACTCATAAATACCCTTGGGGCATTTGTCAGTCCAAAAGGTAAAAAAGTAAACTCGTAATGTCAAAACCTCATATTAAAGGTAGTCTTAGGGAAATCATCCTCCTTGATCCGTAACCGGTGATGCCCTGATCGTAAATCAATCTTGGAGAACACTGTCACACCCTTCATTTGATCGAACAGATCATCAATCCCTGACAATGGATATTGATTCTTGATCGTGGCCTGGTTCAATTGACGGTAGTCAATGCAGAGCCTCCATGACCCATCCCTCTTTCGTATGAAAATCACAGGTGCACCCCATGGTGACACACTAGGACATATCAGTCCCAGGTCTAGCAATTTCTTCAGTTGCATTCTTTACTCTTGTAATTCTGGGGTCGACATCCGATAAGGCGTTCTCGCTATCGGCTCAGTTCCCAGTTTTAGGTATATAGTAAACTCTAATTCCCTCTCCAGTGGCATCCTAGTTAACTCCTCCAGAAATATGTTCAAAAAATCTTTCACCACTGGAAGGTGTTCTATACCTTCCTCTACTCCCTTCTTGTTTAACACAAGGATCGCATAAAGCTTGCACCCCTTGCGCATGCTCTTCTGAAGTTACAAGGAAGAGATGAACCTCAGGGAAACTCCCCGGTTCCGGCCTACAATCACATGTCTTTGTCCCTCGTCATTGACCAAGCTCAACCATTTCATCTTACAGTTGAGTATCACCTCATGCGATTCCAATGAATCCATACCAATCACGATGTCATAAGATCCTAAGATCATGACGTACAGGTTGGCCCTGGTGACAAAATCTCCTAGGTTAAGGATACATCCCATAACCCTTCCTCCAACCTTTTGTTTGGCTCCTGAAGCCATCTCTACGAATCTAAACTCATCTTGTTCGACTGCCTTTACCTTAATCCTTTTTAGCGCTGCACCAGAAATGAAACTTTCGGTAGCACCGGGATCTATCAAAATACTAAGGGTCTGGTCAGTGACAGTACCTGTCATCTCAAGCACAGTCGACTGATGCTCTTCCTGGAGATTATTCACCACTGCATGAATCATATGGGTCTTGCTCATATCTCCCACAGTAGCGGGTCCAGCGGATCTGGACACTCTAGTCCTCTCCACAGGGTAGTCGCACTACTAGTGTGACTCCCCACATGTCCAACACCCCTTCTTCAGCCCAGTAGTGCTGGTACACAAAGTAGAAGATGATAGCCCACCGGCTTGGAACCCTGGTTTGTTCTGCTGAACAGGCCCTAACTGTTGCTGCTACGGGCGATGTTGTTGTTGATGTTGTGGTCCCCGATAAGGTGTTCACTGTTGAAGCGTTGGTCACTGAAGTGTAGTGAAAGTGGATCACCTCTGGAAGCCATGATATCCCGACCTGTGTCTTGCTAGTGTCTGATGCTACTGTGCTCCAGATGACACCTACCCTGCTGGTCTCGCTAGAGTCCTAGTCTGCCCCCCGCTCATAAGCTCCTCCTCTGCTATCAGGGCCTTCTTGGATGACATCATGGAAGGTTTGAGGCTTCAAAATCCTGACCTTTGCATGTATACTTCCATCAAGGCCGAACACGAACCAGTTGAACTTAAGTTTCTCAGTGTTAAGGTGCAGATCATACCGGAGCATCTCCATAAAATGGGCCTCATACTCGGGTACCATATGACCTCCCTGTCGTAAGGCGTTGAACTCATTGAGATGACACTCAATGAATTCCTCTGAAAGGTACCTCTCTCGAAACCATTCCTCGAACCGTTCCCATGATACATCTTTGACGGCCATGTTCAACTATAGTAGGAGCATCTTCCACCAAAGAAGAGTGCTCCCCTTCAGTTGAAAGACCGTAATGCGGACCTTCATGTTGGAGGTATAAGCGCGAAGCATGAAGCACCATGCCTTACTCTACAACTGTGCGTCGACGACACTGCCATCCATGACACTTGTGGATGCTAGAAATCAACTCTCTCTTATCCTTGGTGGAAGCAAACGATACTTGCTATGGTGTGTTGTGGACCCTCCGGGGTACAGGTGCCCTTGCCTCAACTCAGTACCGATGGGGAATCAAGGCCCTTTGATAAAAACTGAAAGGGCCTTGTCTGACCATCATCTCCCTTACAACTAGTGACTCTAGCCCCAGGAATTTTGCTTCCCTTTGGGGGTTCGAATCTAAGGGTGAGAGAACTTCTGGAGGTGTCACTCCTCCTTCCACGACACCATGTCGTGAACCTCTGAGGCATCCTCTAAATGCGATCCCGCAAGGACACACCATGGTTTTCAATTAATTGAAGGGTTAAAACTCATGGGTTATTGCAGTGGGAAGCCTGGTGATCCACAGTCGTAGGGTTGAACCCGCTTTGATACCATATGTGACGACCCCATCGTTACGACTACAAGTGGGTGTTTTTTTTTTTTTTTTGGAAGCGATGAGGACAACAGTTTAACCACACCAATGATGATGAATGCAAGCACGTAGTCCATGCAACAAGCAACTATGAGTCCTCTCACGATCACCGAGGCAACTGGGTGAAATAAGCGTAGGACAACAGGGAGAACGACTACCCGCCCGACGCAAACATGACCACGCCTACAAGCTAAGGGACAACATCCCCATCTCAACATAATGGCCTTGATGATCAAGACTGGGACCTCAAGGTGCGTGAACCAAACACATTAATTCATTCCACCCATATGCCAAAAGAAAAATTACAACTCTCGACAACACTCACACGGAAAGCACCGACTTCGGCCAAGTTATCATTTGCTGGTATCCAATAGGGTGCGCCATGACTCCCTCATCAGGAATCATTCCATTCTCCGAAGATAGATGTGTCAATAAACTTGGCACAACAATCCTAACGAGTCCAAGGATTCAAGAAAATCCAACACGCTATGAGGCGACTTAATTGACACAAGACTACACCCAAACCCCAACAATAGGTTGACGAGACGCAAGAGGATGACAACAAGGGAAGTCGCAAGCCAACGCATGACTTCATCAACAACCCAACCCCTTACTCATGTCTGAAACAATCAACAGTTACAATTGTTTTGACATTGATTATCCCTCTAAATTTAGCACTCTAACTCAAAAATTAGTCTTTAACTTACCCTCTAATTAACATTAAACACAATCCAATCGGCCATTCTACCTTACACCTCAGTCATTCATTTCAATCCAAATAGAATTACCTTCGAATCCATTGGCGATTCTACATTACATTAAATTCAATCGAAATAGTATCAACTACGAATCGATTAGGCAATCTGCATTATAATCAATCATTAAATACAATCTGATTAACCTGAAATTCACATCAATCAACAAGTCTTCTTTAGTCAATATTAACCCAACTTGACAAATCTAAATTAAATTAAATTAAGAACTGTTCATGGAAGAAGTAAGGTGGTCCACTCAATTGAAGGCTGTCCCAACCAATTAAAGGCAGTTATACTCTGTTTAAGGTTGTCAAACATTAAAGGTGGTTCTAATCAATTAAATGTTGCCCATGACTAAACTGAAGGTCTGGGAAGGCGATCATCTAGCCACTATAAGGGAGTTGTCAATTATACCTAAGGCAAAATCGTTGTACCTACACACCAAAAGGGAATTGTATTGTCGTCGTTTATAAATAAGGCAATTGATGTACATACGTATCAGATAGGTATGACATTGTTGTCATTAATAAATAGGGAAAATCGCTGTACAAAACGCCCCAGATGGGCACTACAATGTCAGTCATTATTTAGAAGAAATTCACTCTGCAAAACGCACCAGAATGGACACTTTATTGCCGAATTAATCAAGAGAAAACCCCTATGCAAAAACGCACAGGAAAGAACACTAATTGCCGTCATCAATCAAGGAAAATCACTGTGCAAAAAAATGCCCAGGCTAGACACTACATTGCCAAATTATTTAGAAGAAAACCACTGTGCAAAAATGCACCAGAAGAACACTAATTTGCCGTCATCATTCAAGGAAATCACTGTGCACAAAAACGCCCAGGCTGGACACTTCTTTGCCAAATTGTTTAGAACAAAACCACTATGCAAAAATGCACTAGAAGAACACTAACTTGCCGTCATCATTCAAGGAAATCATTGTGCACAAAAACGCCCAGGCTCGACACTTCTTTGCCAAATTGTTTAGAAGAAAACCACTGTGCAAAAACGCACCAGAAGAACACTAAATTTCCGTCATTTTCAAGGAAATCATTGTGCACAAAAACACCCAGGCTGGACACCTCTTTGCCAAATTATTTAGAAGAAAACCACTGTGCAAAAACGCACCAGAAAGAATGCCAGAAGGAAATTCACATCGGTATCTTTTAATATATGATTCAAATCATTGTGACTAGATAATTTCGTGGTGAATTATTGGGGAGGGCAATGTAAAATTTGAGATAAAATGCTAGTGAGTTCAGTGAACGGACGTTGTCAATTAGGGATTTAAAAAAAAAATGTTGGTCACTGGTCCAATTCACATAGATATTAACATACAATTAAATCAGATCGCTTAGTTTAAACAATCAACTTTACTGAGGTTAAATCATCCCAATAATTTAATGTGATGAGATTATCCATTCCTTAAAACGCTCAGAAGTAAAATTCTTCTTAACCAATACACATGGGTTGTATAGAACGAAAGGAGTGTAGCCTTGTCAAGCGCCTGGCAATCCAACTACTGACTAGAAAAATAAAAAGGGGTTTCGCTGTGCATATTTTCCCCCAAGTCAACGAAGTGCATTCAAAAAAATAGTGATCACTGGGCAATCAAAACGAGATATAAAAACGTAGGAATGTCCAACAAGATATAAAAAAAACGCAGACAGGTTTAATCAACACGTTTTTCCATTGCCAGGAGGCCCAATATAACAAAACGGCGCCAAAAGGGGAATTATATTGCTGTCAATAATATAAAATAAAATCATTGTATAAACATCCGAGGAAATAAAGGAATAAAACGATTTTCTGTTAGATGTAAAGAAAAGTCAGAGCATTCAATGTAAAAGGGAGACGTTCTGGTTCGACTCAACATCATAGAAGAATAAAAACGTAATCACTCTACAACTCGTTACTACAAAGAAAAGAAAAAGATAAACCCTCATCATCAATCAATAAATCAACGGGTCGAATACCCACATCAAGGCACAAGACAACAATCAGCCAAGGACAACCATCAGAGGTAGCCGGCTAACATGTTCGTCATTTTCTCATCATCCTCGCACAGAAAAGCAGGGCATTGAGATCCATAGGTCTTTTAACGCTAAGACGATGACCGTAGATCAGGCTCCTGGCCGACTGCTCAGGTGAGGACTAAGGAGCTAAGGACAAAAGGCAATGACCATTAAGGACACAATCAATCATAGTCAGGTGGTCAAGATGCGGGAAAATGAAGGCCATAGGAGACAACAACCATTGAGCTAGGCTTAAGAAAAGTTTCAGTCATCATTTTTTTTTTAAAACATCAGTTTACTGCTCCATTAAATAAGCAGACCCAAGCATAAGTCCTAATATATTCTACCATACAAAACGAAAATAGCGTACCGTTGCCTAATCGCCCGCCCTGAATGATGTCCGGGTGCTCCGTGCAACTCCCGCTTTCCGACTGTCGAGACTTCACCGGTACCTCCCAGCCAATGCTAGGGGTACACTTCTTCCCTCTTAGCCCCCCGAGCCACAAAGGGGCCACACACTATCTAGAGATTTCGACTAGCTCCCATCTCAGCTCGCAAGGCCGAGCTACCACCCCTCTCTGAGTTGGGTATCCCAACTCCCACAAGTAAATCATTCAAGTAGATATTTCTGCAGTGTAACGTTACGCAAACAGAAAATCTTCATTCATCATTCTCCCTCCTTCACTATATAGAGTTTTGAACTTCCTTTCTTTCCTAACATCTCATTTAATTAAAATTTTAAAAATAAATTCCTAAAAATTCTTCTCCATACAAGTGTCCCCCATCCCCTACGTTCCTCCATTATTTAATTTCTTTAATTAATTAATTATCTTATTTCCCTCACCCACCTAGAGTTGCTCCTAGAATCACTCCTAGGTGTCCCCAAATTCCCTTACAGGTTTTAAGGGCTTTCCCTATTATTAAATCGCTAATTCAGTTTAAATTAGAAAGCTCTTAAAAGGTAGATTCTTTACTAAGTTTGACTTTTCATTTTTTCCCTTAAGTTCCCCGTTTTCCCTTTTTATGTTTAGCTCTTTTCCTAGTTTCTTAATATTTTCGACTTTCCCTCTTTCCCCTTTTTACTTAGAACTCAAAAAGGCAGGTGTGGAAATTAACCCTTTTTCCCTTTTCTTATTTAATTAGTACATTTTAAATTATCAAGGTAATAAAACAATTAATTCCCTTTTTAAATTTTAATCCAACAGATTTCTTTTGAAACAATTAAATTCTTAATCCCTTCATGTTACAATATTTAATGAAGATCATAATTATTATTCATGTGGTTTTATTTATTTATTTATTATTATTATTATTATTTTACAGAGAGATAGAATTTACCACTAGCATAGTTTAGACTTAAATATTAAATTTTCGTATTGGGCGACATTTAATTAGGGAATTTGTTTTAAAAGTACTTAACACGTTATTCATCCTAAGGTCATCTAGGTTCATTCCTCTATCATCAACAACGCGGCGTGCCCTTCAGGACACACTAGGTGCTCCAAGGGTGCCAGTCACCTCATTTGTTCCCTTGCACGATGTGCCCTTCGGGACGCACCACATGCTGCAAGGGTGCCACTCGTCGCTTGACTGACTTGGTAGACATCAATAACCCCTAGATTCAATACTCTTCCAGGTGAAATTGTGGGAGACTAAAGGCCTCTAAGGAATAAGGCCCCCACCTTATTGTGCGCCCCTTAGAATCATCGTGAGCGACTGCCATAGTCTGCCCTCACGACATCGTGGGTCCTCTTGAACTAGGTAATCGTTAACCTACAGTTCGAGCCACGGCCGGAGTGCTAGTAGGTTGTGGCAGGGCTGTTGACCACACCTCTCCCTCAACATCTTTGGTAGTCATGCATGACCCATTTGCTCCACATGTGAGTCTGGTCGACAATCTATCATCATCTTGCATCATCAATGAATCATGTCAGGATATATCCATATCATATCATCTAATCAGAAGCACTAAAATCATAGTGAAACAATCAAACCCCAATGGTACACTCCCTGACTTGATCCAGAGTCCAAGGGGTTCCATCAATGCCTCTGCATCCTCTAGGTCCATAATTTTACACACTCAGTAAAACCGAGTCAATAACACCTGTCTATGTCGAGGCCGAGAAAAACAACATGTCATCATCCCATAATGCCTCATAATCAAAATCAAAAGGTTTAATAGCATAATAATCCAAATCACTTGCGAGCAAGTGTCCTTAAAGAATAAGTTCCCTCTGTGCGCTAGAGCGGGATGTTACAGGTTACTGAATGAACACTGGAGTTTTGGATCTTGAAAATGGCCCTATTTATTTCTAACCACAATTTCCAACAAACATAGTTTGGAGACGCCATACAGGCTCTTTTGACAGAGGTTTGGACCTAAATGATCCATGATAAAAGATCCTTGTTTTCTTAAAAGAGGTTTTATGGAGGAGGGCCAGGGGACTCAATGGAAAAATTTTGTAGGTACATTCTACTAGACATTCTTGGTGAATTCACATTCCATAAATAAATGTAGGATATTTTCATTGACACAAGGAACAACATAATGGACCAAGGAAACCTCTTCTACAAAGGTTCTCCCTACAGAGAATTTTTGCATGATCTAGAGTCCAACAAACAATGTTTATCTTTGGAAGCCCATCATTACGCCAAATATTTAACCAGACATTATATTTCTCATGTAAGTTAACCCATTGAAGAAGTGCAACATATCCACCTTTGACTTTGTACCTCATTTCTCCCCAACCTCTATTGTTCCTAGCCTACAAGTGAATTGGAGTCACCCCTTGAAGCTTTAACAAAAATGGATCGAACAACTGCTTAAGGTGAGGAGGAAATTCCCCTAAGAACCATCTCGACCACACACTATCTGAATTCCAACAACAAATTTCAAACAAAAAATACTTGTTAGATTGCTAAAACCAAAATCTAAGAAGAGAGAGAGAATGATATTGGATTAGGGGAGGTTTTCCCAAGCAACTATCATGCCAAATATTAATATTTTTTCAATTCCCCAGAAAGTGGGGGAGTTTTGGAAGTGTGTGAGAGAGCCTCTAAGAAGCCTCCAAATAGGGGTGCCATTTATAATCACGTGAGTTCTATCAAGACATCTTCTTTGTTCACTATAGAAGTAATTTTTAAGAAGGGATTTTTTCCACTAGTCTCGATCTCCTGACACCACCCTCCACATAATTTTAGAATCAAGGGATCAATTGATAATACCAAGATCCCAAACACCAATACCACCATGGTATTTTGGAGTTATTACCAAGAACTAATTAACTAAATGAAAGCGTTTCATATTAGTTTTTTCTTCCTACCAAAGAAATTTTTGAATTTCTTGGGATAGACCTTTTTTATACTTGTTGGAGCCAAGAGGGAGGATAATTAAAGAATAGGTAGCTCTGAGAGGAAATACGTGACTGACACCAACCTTCTTACTGGATTTAATCAAAATCCACCTAGAACACACATTTTTGTTTAATTTTTTAGAATATAACTTTCCAAGTTTCAATAGGGAGCAAATCAAGGTAGATATACATTCCCAAACATTTAAACAATTTCCAACTTGAAAAAAAGGAAATTGAAGGACATTGGCTATGGTCATGAGGGAATGTGCACATTAAAAAAACCTTATTGGATATAATATTCTTCAATATGTCAACATTATTCTTCAATGTGTGCACTCACATTCCGTTACTCAAGAAAAATATTCTTGTTGATAATGATCATAAGAAAATAAAAACCTTATTGGTCATAATATTATTCAATATGTCAATATTCTTCAAACCTTATTGGATATTATATGTCAACATTACATAAATAATAATATTATATAATTTCATCAAAAAGTTAATGTATATGCGAAGAAGGAGAACATTCTCATGAGTGTTAAGAATTCAGAGGTGTTTTTACCCATCCCAATGATTTTGATGTTGATTTGTAAAATGCGGTTGCATTTCCACATCCATCAACACAACTTATCTACCATGTGATGAGTGAACTCTCTAGGATGCTTAGCACTAACCAAAAGTTTTATATAAATAATAAATCTAATTATTATGAATATTTATATTTAATATCTTATTAATTATGTTTATTTAATCTTATTAAAATTAATAAATTATATTAGTTGTATTTCTATAAAAGAAAACTAGGTAGAGTTATTGGGTATGATCTTTATGATCCTTTGGTGAATGAACATTGTTAAAACAACTCACATAAATATTATTGGAGGAATCAAACATGGATTTCATATTGAGATGCAACATTGTACCAAATATTAATGTAGGGAACATGCTTTTTAGGAAACACATTGTCTCCAAGATATCAAATTGTAATTTATGAAGACCTTTTTCATTATTGAAGAATTACAATTGATAAATCGTTGGGAGATTTACAATTGATATATCATAGACCAATTATTGATCTGAGCTTCTTGATAGAACTTAAATTTTCTATAATTTAGGGTTTGACTACAACAAGATATGATATGGACGAATTGATTGCATAGGGTTGCATAGTGCATTAAAGAATGAAGAATAGTTAGAATTTGTAATAGAATTGCAGGCCTTCATATCTTTCTTTACTATAGCGATCTCCCCTGTTCTTCTTGAACTCGAGAATGTTAGGCAAGTTCAAAGATTGGTAAGTGATCCGACAATTCTACATCATTTTGGCTCATGTAAATGCTCTAGAAATATAGACAATGAGTCACACTTCATCGCTCAAAATAGGAGCATAGCAATTACAATCAATAGTATTCAAGTTTCTCAATCATAGAGTGTTACATTTTAATCATAGTGTGTTACATTTTGCTCAGATCAGTATTTTTTTTTATTTTCTAGCATCTTTGTTCTCTTTGTGATTAGCTTGTGATCTAAAAATTGCTACTAAGGAGTAAAATTACCCAAAGATAGCATCTAGACTGGGCCTTACCAACCCTTAGCATGACTGAATTTTTTTGGGTATCTCCTTAAAACTATGACATCCTTACAAAAATAAACCTTCAAAATGCCATAATTTAATTTGGTCATATTAATATGAGAACAATAAGAATTTTCCATATTTAAGAAGGGTAAACCATTCCTAAGCCAAAACAATAACCCTTAATTCACAATATTCTTCTCTAAGGTGAATCTTAAAAATTCTTGATGACAACATTTATCCAACAAAAATAAAATTTTAAAATAAATTCTTACACACTTCATCTTGCAAAGATTAAATTATTGATGTTTGGGCAATATCTGAAAGACATTCTACTAGATTGATAATTAATAATATGATTATTAATTATTAAGCAATATTATTAATGTAATAGTATATTTATAATATAAAGTATATTTATATTATATGTACAATATAATATAAAGTATAAATATATTTATTACCCAAGGGACTCATCTCTTCATGGATGTTCATGATAATAACATGTGTTGGTGTCAACTAGAGTGAATATGTGAGAGCAAAGGATGGGAGGCCCATTGAGATCAAAATCATAATTCAAATAATCTACTATATTGGATTAGGATTCTAATAAAGATACATGAGATTTGGGCAATGAGGAAGGGAGTCAAGACTTCCATTAAGAAGAGAATAAATTATGGGTAATATGGGTAATAGCAATAATCAACTAGACACAACAAGACCTATTGTCAAGAGACAACCAAGTTATTGATTTATGCAAGACTAGGAATAAAGATAAGTTAATGCAATAGATAAATAGTTAATGGAGGCAACTATGGGGAATTATGTTGATGGGTACCAGGATACACGAGCTATTGTAGGCAACTAGAATCTTTGTAGGAATGGGTAACTCAATGAAGATGCTATGACTAAGGGTGAAAAGTATCGATAGTAGGCTCAATAGATGTCATTGGATGAGATGGTATGTAAGTTGATTATTGTTTTGGTGTTTTCGAGTTTTTAATGAATAAAAGAATCTACATACATTACAGATAAGTAGAGAGGTTCCCTAAGCATTCAATCAAGCAACTCTTCCTTATGCAGTTAGAGTTGTGAATGAAATAATGGATGGGGGCCCTAGGGTGGATCTCCTTGGAAGAGTAGATATTTGATGGATTGGAATTCATATGGTATATTAGTCATGGATGAGATGGGAGGCTAATGCAATATGGAAAGACATTTAGCATAATAAAGAATAAAAAATACAAGCCTAGTAAGAAGGAAACCCAAAAAACTTGAAACGAAGGAGGAGATAAGAACCCTCCTCGCATAAAAATTGATAGTTCTCACAAAATTACACTGACGAAGAAGAGAAAAAACAATGCAGGGTAGGCAGACGAACCCATTATTGAAAGTGAACAATTGCAACTTTAAATTGAAACTGAGAACATGCACAAAGTTGGTCTGACTGCAATGGAAATAGTTGAGACCAACATTTCTAACGAAGATTAATCCTTCATATTCTAGAGCACTGTTTTTGACAACCATTCTAAAAATATGGTCATTGAAAAGAGAGATGTAACAAATAGGAAAGGAAAATCTTGCACATAGATTAACTTTAGGAAAATGTGGCCACCCCAAATCTCCCTATTTCATCGTGTAACCAGTGATTCTCTTGATGATTCCATTGGAGGAATTGAAGCGAGAAATTCCAGACTGAAAGACTGCCTAAACGAATTTGAGGACGCTTTCATTGCTACCCCAGAATTTTCCAGTCCTTTACCAAAAAAAGTGCCTACTACCACTGCAACCAATATGAAAGTGTCCTCTACTCTACTTGCATTGTCTAGAGCCCTTGTAGAGAATAACATCAAGAAAATAATGCAGTTAGTTACTGAAGCCTGGAAAAAATCAGAAAATATAGTTTCCTTATGAAATAAGGAAAATGATTTGCTCGAACATTTGCAGACGAATTTAAAAAATGATCAACGTTTCTATGAACACGTGCTAACCCCTTTTCCAACCATGCCATAAACACCTCAGAACTGAAAAGAATACAAGATAATATCCCCTTCCCAAAGAGGACCAAAAAAGTAAAATCATGCTGGCAAAAGAAAGTTAAGAATCTCGAGCTCATTGTTGAATCGTGTAAACAAGCCATATTAGAAAAGGAAGAATTATTCACAAATATGATCCAAATAGACTTTGTCGGAAGTACCTACGAGGTTCAATACCCAAACTTAATTCTAAAATCCTTGTCAATGAACAAAGAAGCCTTCGATGAACAACTTGATATTTTAAAGGGGTTGTCTTTCGAAAAGCTTTACAACATAGTTTAACATCGTGTAGATGAGATCGAGCATTTGGTACTAGACTATTCGACACACAATGAATAAATTGAACAGAGTCTGCATAGTATTTCAATGGATCTAAGGAAATTAGAAAATGACCTTTACGACATAGAAATCTGGGATGAAATCAAAATGGCCCCCATGAGAAGCTACATGGAAGAATGGTTCCAATGGAGAATGGACATCCTCATGCAGGAAGGGCAACAAACGATTGACACAATTCCACTGACCATCGACGACAACAAATAAAAATGCATCGGCTTCATAGTAATTCTATACTCTCATCTTGTTTTCTTTATCAATTCAGTTTTTATACCTCTTTAAATAAAAAACTGTAACCAAAAACTAATAACTTCCAATTTCTTCTTTTCAGGTCTTCTTCTCTACCATCGCGCAGTTCTTCTTTTGAAATTCCTAATTCATGTACTTATTTCAATTTATGGTCCGCGGGAGCCCCAGTCCCAGTTTATATGAAAAACACATTTAAATTTCTAGAAATATGTAACAGACATTATTATTTTTTGATAAATTTCAAAGAAAACTAATTCGGGAATGCCTTTGTTGAAAGACGTTATTACTATTTGATGTAATAGACATTATAAATTTTTGATAAATTTCAGTTTTTTGTGTCTAGGAACCTTTATTTCAAAGAAAATTAATTTGGGAATGCTAATTTTTTTGTGTCCTATTCTATGTAACAAGCATTATGTCACAAAATATTTTTATTTCGACGAGTGTTTGAACCTTTCTTTCAAAGAAAACTAATTCGGGAATGCTAGATTTTGTGTCCTATTGTATGCTATTTTTTTTTTTGTCCAGGAACCTTTGTTTATGTAACTGACGTTATTACTATTCTATTCAAGACATTATTAGTATTCTATTGTGTTCGAATGTTTCGAACATAAACAAAAGTATGGAAACCTAAACACCTCTACTTATTCCTCTTGAAAATTTCATTTCAATGGTGAGGTTATAGAAGGATTATTTCCTTCTGTTTAGATGATCATGTATCTTTCCTGTACTATCAAATTTAGATACTAGGAACCTTTGTTGATGTAACATTGTATTAATTTTTAATAAATTTCAAAGAAAATTCATTCGGGAATGCTAAATTCTGCATGGATACTGCATGTACTTCAACTTGTTTCCCATGTGTCTATACTTAGTCGCATTTATTCCCATTACAACCTGGCAGGAACTATGCTGCCCTGCAACACTTGTTTTCCATGTTCCCACTCACCTATATTTAACACAATTCATTGCTCCATGTGGTCATTAGTTAAGAGATACACATCTTGATTATATTTCATTGAGGAAACCTCTTTGTATTTGTTAAACAATACATCTATGAACATGAATGTTGTATAAGATAACAATAACTTTTAATGATTATGTAGAATTTATGCAACTTTTCCACACATATAAATCACATGTTAAAAATATTTTATTTTATAAACCACCATATATAAATTACATGTTGAAAATGTTTTATATAAATATTTTATTATATATCTAAGAAAAGGAATGGGTTAATATTGTAACAATGTTTTTTAGAATTATAAAATCTCATAATTAAATAACTTGAATTTTTAATTCATCTAGGATTTAGATTGATTTCTTAATTATTTTGGTCAATTTAAAACGGAGAAAACACATATATAAATAACCATATATAAATCACATGTTACAAATATTTTATTATATATCAAAGAAAAGGAATGAGTTAATATTGTAACAAAGTTTTTTAGAATTATAAAATATTATAATCAAATAACTTGAAATTTTAATTCATCTCGGATTTAGATTGATTTCTTAAGTATTTTGGTCAATTTAAAATGGAGTAAACATGTGTGGGAGACATTTTTCCACATGTAAAACTTTCATGGTGTGAAACTTAGACTATGACTAAAATTTTGGCCAAACTCAATATCATTTTTACCTAAAAATG
The DNA here is from genome assembly GCA_009831015.1 of Picea engelmannii. Lineage (NCBI taxonomy): Eukaryota > Viridiplantae > Streptophyta > Pinopsida > Pinales > Pinaceae > Picea > Picea engelmannii. The sequence goes on from ML778550.1 coordinate 1,439,484, forward strand.
AGGTCCTCCTTTTAAAAAAAAAATGGTGTATTTGTATTGATTAAAAGGTGTCCCTGAAGCTATTGAGTAGAAAAAAGAATGACCAGAGAGAAACAAAAAAATATAGTTTATCAGAAGGTGAAATTCAAAGCTTCCATAATGATATTTGGGAAATATTGTTGCTAATAGTGAATTTTGGGTTTAATTTATTCATCAAGAGCTCCTCCTCTAGATACAAACACTGCAGAGCCTCTATTATGATCCTCTTGGAGTTAAACTATTCATACAATTGAAATAGGTAGATATAGGTTACTAAGTGAACATTGGAGTTTTGGATCTTGACAGTGGCCCTATTTATTTCTAACCACAATTTCCAACAAACATAGTTTGGAGACACCATCCAGGCTCTTTTGACAGAGGTTTGGACCTAAATGATCCATGATAAAATATCCTCGTTTTCCTAAAAGAGGTTTTATGGAGGAGGGCTAGGGGACTCAATGGAACACTTCTGTAGGTACATTCTACCAGACCTTCTTGGTGAATTCACATTCCATAAATAAATGTAGGATATTTTCATCGACACAAGGAACAACATAATGGACCAAGGAAACCTCTTCTACAAAGGTTCTCCCTACAGAGAATTTTTGCATGATCCAGAGTCCAACAAACAATGTTTATCTTTGGAAGCCCATCATTACGCTAAATATTTAACTAGACATTATATTTCTCATGTAAGTTAACCCACTGAAGAAGTGCAACATATCCACCTTTGACTATGTACCTCATTGATCCCCAACCTCTATTGTTCCTGGCCTACAAGTGAATTGGAGTCACCCCTTGAAGCTTTAACAAAAATGGATTGAAAAACTCCTTAAGGTGGGGAGGAACTTCCCCTAAGGACCATCCCGACCACACACTATTTGAATTCCAACAACAAATTTCAAACAACAAATACTTGTTAGATTGTTAGAACCAAAATCTAAGAGGAGAGAGAGAATGATATTTGGATTAGGGGAGGTTTTTCCAAGAAACTATCATGCCAAATATTAATATTTTGTCAATTCCCCAGAAAGTGAGGGAGTTTTGGAAGTGTGTGAGAGAGCCTCTAAGAAGCCTCCAAATAGGGGTGCCATTTATAATCACATGAGTTCTATCAAGACATCTTCTTTGTTCCCTAGAGAAGTAATTTTTAAGAAGGGATTTTTTCCACTAGTCTCAATCTCCTGAGACCACCCTCCACATAATTTTAGAATCAAGGGATCAATTGATAATACCAAGACACCAAACACCAATACCACCATGGTCTTTTGGAGATATTACCGAGAACTAATTAACTAAATGAAAGTGTTTCATATTAGTTTTTTCCTCCTACCAAAGAAATTTTTGAATTTCTTGGGATAGACCTTTTTTATACTTGTTGGAGCCAAGAGAGAGGATAATTACAAAATAGGTAGCACCGAGAGGACACACGTGACTGTCACCAACCTTCTTACTCGATTTAATCAAAAGCCCCCTAGAACACAATTTTTTTTTAAATTTTTTAGAATATGAATTTCCAAGTTTGAATAGGGAGCGAATCAATGTAGATATACATTCCTAGACATTTAAACAATTTCCAACTTGAAAAAAAGGAAATTGAAGTACATTGGCTATGGTCATGAGGGAATGTGCACTCACATTCCATTACTCAAACACAATATTCTTGTTGATAATGATCATAAGAAAATAAAAACCTTACTGGTCATAATATTATTTAATATGTCAATATTGTTTAAACCTTATTGGATATTATATGTCAACATTACATAAATAATAATATTATATAATTTCATCAAAAAGTTAATGTATATGCGAAAAAGGAGAACATTCTCATGAGTGTTAAGAATTTAGAGGAGTTTTTAGCCATCCCAATGATTTTGATGTTGATTTGTAAAATGAGGTTAAATTTCCACATCCATCAACACAACTTAAGTACCATGTGATGAGTGAACTCTCTAGGATGCTTAACACTCACCAAAAGTTCTATATAAATAATAAATCGAATTATTATGAAGATTTATATTTGATATCTTATTAATTATGTTTATTTAACCTTATTAAAATCAATAAATTATATTAGTTGGATTTCTATAAAAGAAAACAAGGTAGATTTATTGGGTATGATCTTTATGATCCTTTGGTGATGTAACAACCTTCTCTGGTGCACTGAGCAAACTTATTCCTTGAGGACACTTGCTCGCAAGTCATTCGGATTATTATGCTATTAAAACTCTTGATTTTGATTATGAGGCATTATGGGTTGATGATACAGTGTTTTACTACATTGACATAGACAGGTGCTATTGACTCGGTTTTACTGAGTGTGCAGGGTGTTGGACCTCGTGGATGCAGTGGCATCGATGGAACCCCTTGGACTCTGGATCGAGTCAGGGAGAGTGCCATTGGGGTTGATTTCTTTATTGTGATTTTAGTTCACTTGACTGGATGATATGATATGGATATATTCTGACATGATTTGTTGATGATGCAGGCTGACGATAGCTTGCCGACCAAACTCACATATGGAGTAAAAGGGCCACACACGACTACCAGAGAGGTTGAGGGAGAGGTGTGGACAACAGCCTTGCCACGACCTACTAGCACTCCCGTCGTGGCTCGAACTGTAGGTTAACGATTACCTAGTTCAAGAGGACCCACAATGTTGCGAGGACAGACTACGATAATCGCTCACGATGATTCTAAGGGGCGCGCAATAAGGCGGGGTCCTTATTCCTTAGAAGCCCTTAGTCTCCCAAAAGTTCACCTGGAGGAGTGTTGACTCTAGGGGTTATTGATGTCTACCAATTATTCAAGAGGTGAGAGGCACCCTTGGAGCACGTAGTGTGTCCTGAAGGGCACATCACGCAATGGGACAGATGAGGCGAGTGGCACCATTGGAGAACCTAGTGTGTCCTGAAGGGCATGTCGCATTGATGATGATAGAGTGATGAACCTAGATGGCCCTAAGACAAATAACAGGTTAAGAAATTTTAAAACAATTTCCCTAATTAAATGTTGCCTAGTACAAAATCTAAGTTCTAAGTCTAAAATTTCGTTAGGGGTAAAATTTTGTCTTCCTTTAAAAAAAAATAATAATAATAAATAAATTAATAAATAAATAAAATAAATAGATAAAATAAAATAAAATAATAAAAATGAAAACCACTTAAGTAATAATTATGGCCTTCATAAAATTTTGTAACATGAAGGGAGTAAGAAATTAAATTATTCATAAGAAATAAAATCTGTGGATATGAAAGTAAAGAGGGAATTAATTATTTTATCTTTTGATAATTTAAAAAGATAATAAATTAATGATTAAAGGGAAAAGCGGGTTATATTCCACACGTGCTTTTTGAGTTCTAAGAAAAAGGGGAAAGAGGGAAAAATAAAAAAATAGGAAACTAGGGAAAGGAGATAACATAAAAAGGAAAAAGGGGAACTTAAGGGAAAAAGTGGGAAGTCAACTTAGTAAGGAATCCACATTTAAGAGCTTTTTAATTTTAAACTGAATCAACAATTTCATAATAGGGAAAGCCTTTAAAACCTGTAAGGGAATCTAGGGACACCTAGGAGTGATTCTAGGAGTAACTCTAGGTGGGTGATGAAAATAAAGATAATTACTTAATTAAAGAAATTAATTAATGGAGGAATGTAAGGGATGAGGGACACTTGTATGGAGAGGAAATTTTAGGAATTTATTTTTAAAACTGTAATTAAATGAGATTTTAGGAAGGAAGGGAGGTTCAAAACTCTGTAAAAGAAAGGGAGGAGAAGGAGGAAGGATCATCTTCTGTTGTCATAACATTACACTGCAGAAATAGCGACTTGACTGATTTACTTGTGGGGAGTTGGGATACCCAGCTCGAAGATGAGTGGTAGCTTGGCCTTGCGAGGCAAGCTAGGAGCTAGACGAAACCTCTGGATAGTGTGTGGCCCCTTTGCGGCTTGGGGGGCTAAGGGTGAAGAAGAGTACCCCTAGCGTTGGCTGGGAGGTACCGGTGTAGTCTCGACGGTTGGCGAGCGGGAGTTGCACGGAGCGTGCAGACGACACTCGGAGCAGGCGAACAGGCACTGGTATGCCCTTTTTGTTTGAATGATAGAATGTTGTAGGATGTATAATTTAGATCTGTATGTGTATTGAGTAGGTAAACTGATTGTCTAGTTCATGACTGAAATTTTCATAGCCTAGCTGAATGATTGGTTGATTGATTTCCGTGACCTTGTTTTTCCGCATGTCGTGAGCACCTGGCTGTGATTGAATGTGTCCTTATTGGTTGTTCTCCCTTCATCCTTAACTTCTCAGTCATCGCCTAAGCAGACAGCCAGGAGCCTGATCTACGGTCATTGCCTTGGCATTAAAAGACCTATGGATCTCAATGCCCTGCTTTCCTATGCGAGGATGAGCAGCGAAGGAAATTCCTATCATCCGTCTACCTCGGTTGTTGTCCTTGGATGATTGTTGTCTTTTGTTCTTGATGGTTTATCTCTGCAATCAACTCAATGACTTTTCGCTTGGGTCCTCGCATTCCTCTTACTGTCTCAGCGATTTTTCATTTGATTGGGTTTTAAGCTTGATGGATAAATTTACTAGGCCTTCTATGCATGGATAATGATTTAACTATGCTTTTACATTAACGGATAAATTAGATCTGTTCTTGCAATCTTGTTGGTCAGCGAATTACTTGTTCTCTACAATTAAAATGCAATTTCTGGGGTGAATTAACCCTTTGATTTTACTCCTTGACTCCACATGCCTTGGACTGATATTCTTTAACCCTCCAACCATAGAATTGAGCCCTTCTCCTACTTATCTTTATTATTTCCATAGAGATCCTCACCCAGCGAAGGCTGTAGCGTTAACACTCACCTGGTTTTTTTTTACCGAAAATGAATTACTGGGTACATTGTTCCTTTGGCAATGAATTTCCCATTCCGGTGCGTTTGGCACGGAGGTTACCTTAGTTGCGCAAGCCTAAATTGTTGTCTTTGTTGTGCTTGATTAGATGCGTTTTATTTTCTCATCCTGATGACCGAAAGGTGAATCCCTTCGGGGTGTTGGTCACTGAGTTTGTTTATTTATCAATGTCTGGAAGTGGTAATTCTGTCTAGTGTAGTGGTAGGGCGATTTTGCCTTTATGTGATTGCCAACCCGAATTTCCTTGCTGGTGCGTCTCTGCACAACACTACCGCCTAATCAAATTCGGCAGCACTCTATTATCTTCTGAGGTGCACGTACAGCTAAGGATATTGATTGGCAACCTTTAAAAATAAAAGAAACCCCTTCTGGTGTGAAATTTTATTGCTCTGAAATGAAATGATTTTCAATCTTTTTACTACTGGGCGTTTTTTTAATTATCAATGGTTAATCTCAACAAACTGTCGTATCCCTTCCTGCTCAGATTTCATTGACTTTATTATTGCCATTTATTGACTACGAAATTCAGTTACGTAGCACAGCGATTTTCATTGTAATTGATTAAATTTTTGGCTGGTTGACTAACCACGTTGCCCTTAAATGAGGTCTGTAATGACTGCGTTTTTTCATATAAATTGAGGGCGTCGCTATTGAGTGGGCTCGAATTTCCGCCTTGTGTACAGCGTTTGCATATCCCATTAATGACAGGATTTATGGAATTCCATTCTGGTGGGTTGGACACAACAAACTTGTTATTATTTAATGACAGCGATTTATTTTCCTTCCATTGGGTATGGCACAACAAACGGTATTTTTTTTAACTGATTACCTCCGCGTTTTACTCTATAAAACTCGTTTTTCGGAGATGTCCGTGCCCACACAGTTCCCTTCATTATCTTACCTGAAGAGCTGAATAACCTTCCCATCACCGAGTTGATTTTTAAAACTATGAGTACAATGATGTCAAATTTTTATTAATTATTATATTTTATTCCTCTCACTCTGTGGGTTGATTGGTAATGCTTAGATTTATTTTAACTAATGCATGGAATCTTGAATTCAGTTATTATGATTTGATTATTAGGATTTCTACTGAATTGGTTATTATGATTTATTGCAGTTTTATGAAGGAAACTTATAGTAATATCTAATCCTTAGGTATCGTTTAAAAATATTTTGACCTTCTTATGGTTCCCTATAAATGGAATTATATAAATTATATTGAATCTATATGTTTTCGTAAGGAATAAATGATCCTCTTGTGGCTTCTTCTAATAAGATGTAATTTAACATTAAACTCTTTATATGTTGCTCCATTAAGGTAAATTTTAAATAAGATCTGTATTTGAGCCTCATGAAGGTTGTACCTTGTTGCCGTACCTTAAAGCAATTGATGCATGATGTTTGACTTGAATGGACTTGACTTGGCAAGTACTAATGACGGGTATAATTAGATCTCTATATGTAACTAAGGATGAACTTATGCTCTCGTGGTTTTCATTAATCCTTATGTATTATTCTTTTACTCAACTTACACTTAACAATGCTTGAATGATTGATTAAGCAAAGTAGTTTATTCTATTGCACATGAAGAATTGATATTTAAGTATGGTTTGTGATTCTAGTCTAAAATCTCAGCGTTAATTGGGTGAATGGGATTGTGATTATGGACGTAGTATTTAACTTGCGAAATTGGTTGTAGCTAATGCCTATTGATTGTTGATGAATGGCTAGATCAAGATTTATACAAGTTAGTTAAGATTTTAGTTAATACTTAATTATATTTTAATGATTAATCAGTCGAAGATTTAGATTTAGACCTGCTTGGTAGTGTCCATTAAATGTTGATTTAGATGGCACATTAAATGTTGATTTAGATGGCACTCAGATGACACTTGTAATTATTATTGCGCAATTGAATTTGTTTTAAGACTAAATTAGATTATACCTGATGTCATTATGCACCTTAGACATGTGAAGTCGGGCTCGTAACGGAGGTTAGAATAGACTATGTTAATTACCTTACTTGTTATATTAATTGTCATTGTCTTGTAAATTGATTTAAAAGTACACCTCCAATGCAATACTGTATTAGTAGTGATTAATTTAATGAGTTAATAATGATTCACTATCGCAATTTGCCTTAATTGGATAACCATGTTGATTGCGATCTTGATGGTTATGTTATTGTCTTTAGCTTAGTAGGCTTGGTTTGCTTGAGTCGGGCGGGATGTAGACACCTCTTTGTTCCTCAGAAAAGTCGCCAACCCTGAGACCCTAAATGGTCAAAATCGTTGGGAACCTGGGCTTCAGCGTTGCTTATGTGTCCTGGAGGTCCTAACCATTGTAGGGTAGGATTGGCGGGTAGTTAATCTTATTTATTTGTCGGTTGATTGTCGTTCATTGCTTGCAGATGCTTGATGTGCATCTTAGATCATTATGTTGTTGTCACAGTTGAATGCGTCATGATTCGTCGTCGTGTTGCGACGCAGAGTATAATGTCTTTATTACCGTTGTACACACGCACACACACACACAATATATATATATTGCATTTGTTATGAGAGGTTGATGTCGTGACGAATGGGAGGTCCGTTACAGGTGAATGAACATTGTCAAAAGAACTCACATAAATATTATTGGAGGAATCAAACATGGATTTCTTAGTGAGATGCAACATTGTACCAAATATTAATGAAGGGAACATACTTTTTAGGAAACACATTATCTCGAAGATATCAAATTGTAATTTATGAAGACCTTTTTCATTATTGAAGAATCACAATTGATAAATCATTGGGAGATTTACAATTGATAAATCATAGACCAATTATTGATCTGAGCTTCTTGATAGAACTTAAATTTTTTATAATTTGGGGTTTGACTGCAACTGTAATGAACCTCTTGTTCGTCACGACATCAAACCTCACATAACAAGTGCATTTTTTTTTTTTTTTTTTGTTGTGTGTGTAGGAAGGTAAACCTGACATTACTCAACAATGCAACACAATGACGAAACACCATGCAAGCATCTCACGCAACAACAACATAACGACCTAACCATATTATGAATCACTACCCGCCTGTCCTACCTTGCAATAGTTAGGACCTCTAGGACACATAAGAAACGCTCAAGCCCAGGTTCACATCGATTTTGACCATTTAAGGTCTCAAGGTTGGCAACTGTTCTGAGGAACAAGGAGGCGTCTACATCCTTCCCGACAAAAGCAGACCAAGAACAATAAAGTTTACAAACCAAGTACAACATTATTTAAAAGGAACCACAACAACCTCAACGGGAAGCACAAGCCAAAAACGACTTCGCCAATAACCCGATCAATCGTCAAGTCAAGCTAGTAGATAGTTATCGTCTGTTTTAGTCATTTGTACCGAGCCCATCTTATCATGTCTAAAAGAAAATTATCAATAAGGTACAATCTAAATTAGCCTTAAAACAAATCATTTGCGCAATTTTAAATTACAGTGTCATCAGAGTACTATCTAAATCAATTTGCCTTACAATATTATTATTTGTTATAAGTGTTCTATTTTAAAATCAATATCCAATAATTATGTATATATATATAACACTATCCCAAGGAATATATTATGTACCTCTTAACACTATTTACACAAAATTCCTCATCCCACAATAATAATAATAATAATTTATTATTATTAATAAAAGCACTTCATTGCTCTAATATAATAATCATTAAAAACTTATACCATTTCCTAAACATATGAGGATGTCTAAACAAAGTTTCTATAATAATCACACACTTCATCCACTCTGAACAATAAAGGTCTACACTATGATAGTTCATGTACATTAGCGGTTCACCACATAACATAATAGAATGATAAAAGTTAAAATAAAAGATTCTATTATTTAAATGAAAAGTGGAAATGGAACATTATTAATTAAATAAAAGAAAACTAAATTACTTTCTGGTGCAAGAAAACATTACATTAGTTGTTCAACAATAACTATAAATCTAAAAATCTGTAGGCAATTAATTTCATATGTTGCCTAAATTATAAAAGAGGTTGAGGTCAAAGAACGTCGTTTTCATGCCAAGTTTACTACCATTTAATTCTATCTTGTTGTTAAGACTAAATGTCATGTCCAGCTAATCAATGCAATTGATGCTAACATTAATGCTAACAAGGAACACAATGTTAATACCAAAGAATATCAGCGCAGTTCAGATCATTAATGCCAACAGGAAGGGGTCGTTGTCAGGTAAAGTAATGAAGGGAAATGTGTGGGCATGCCGGTAATGCAGCCTTATTTCTAAATAGCCAAAGGGAAAAATAGAATAGCTCACTGCCAGGCACAAGAAACGAAATTGTTGTCTAATATAATGGCAAAACAGATTTCTAACTTGCCCACTGTCAGGCATCAGCAAAATGAAATCTAAAACATGAGCAAATGGAGGCTAAGTAAACACGTCAACCAAGATAAACACAGGCAAAGGAATGAGCAGTTAAACACAAAGGTAACAGGTGGCTTAGAAGCAGAGATTCACTGCCAATATCATAGCCACGTACAGTGGCACATTATACAGATCCCCGACCTTTATCATTCTGATCAACACTCAAAGAATGATCAACAATCTACCCAAACAAAATATCTCTCACATACACTACCACTCCCAGCAAAATACTATAACAGAAGTACTGAAAAATCTTCTATCTTCATATATTTTAACACAATTCTACTACAATGAAAGCTTCACCAGTCTGCATTTTCACCACCACTAGTCACGGAATTTCTCTTCTCAGACTACTCATTCTTGACCATTGATAAAAAAAAAATATAAACCAATGGCTTCTCCTCACATTATCAATGATTATGGTTGAATCCACAACCAGATTTCGTAGCCATTATCGGTACTCCTTCTGCAAAAGTACTCATGTCTTTAGTACAATATTGTGCGAGTCTTGTACATTTCTAGAGCCCAAAAACTCTATAAATTGTGCAGCATGCCTTGGGATTCTAACAAACTAGATATTACACACACAACCTATGCATTATGACCACTTACATATTCAGTCTAGAAAAATACCCAGTAACAGCTTAATCGAATTCTGTGCATATCGACGCAAAAAAAAATTCATTCGAAAAATCAACTTTTTCAACTACGAAATACAAAGAAAAGAAGGGATCACAGATCGATCCCCATTACTAAAAAAAATCTTGTAGCTGCCTTGTCATCCTGGTCCTCTCAGGCCAATCAAATCATGTGATAAGCCCTTGGGGATTTAAGGGCCGAGATTGGGCTGGGCATAATAATTATAATAACAGCAGCAGCTACAAGATCTCACAGCTTTATCGCAGCCTTAAAACCTATTTAAATTGCCATCCACAAAATTAGTGGCCAACCATTAAAAGCAGAATCTGGCCCTTCAGTAAAAGCATGCAATCATCATTATCCTAGTGCAGAGGCAACCTTTACATCTGTACATATTTACAATTGCTGAGGAAGATTCTTACAACCATTACATATTCACAATTACTGAAGTAATATTTCTTTTTCATCCATTATCTATTTAAAATAGCAGAGGCGATATATATTTTTCATCCATTACACAATGACAACACTGAATAATAATAGCCAGTCCATCAAACAAGAACAATGCAGATGAAGTCAATTGCTTTTCACCTCTCCGGATACCAATATAAAATGATGACAACAGTAGGAGAATGCTTGGGCCTTAGGGATAACTCGTCGAAGGGATCATAGGGTTTCTATCAATCAAGGTGTGGAAAATAGACAACAAGGAAGCAAGAATAACCATAAGCAGGGGTCGCACTAGAAGGTGTAAGTCGAACAATCAAGCAAGAACATCCACCGAGGTAGACGGCTAACAGGTGCATCCTTTCCTCATCATCCTTGCACAAAAAAGTAGGGTGTTGAGATCCATAGGTCTTTTAACGCTAAGGCGATGACCATAGATCAGGCTCCTGGCCGACTGCTCAGGAAAGGACTAGCAAGCTAGGGACGAAAGGCAAAACCATCGCATGGGTCAAATCAACACATAGGGTTGTCGAGTCATGCGGGTACAAAGGCCACGGGAAATCAATCAACCAAACAATCAACTAGGCTAAGGAAAAGGTGTCCGCTATCCATCTAAACATTCAATCCATTTACAATCAATATGCAGATCCAAGCATAAGTCCTAATGCATTCTACTCTACAAAATAAAAGAGTGTATCTTTGCCTCATCACCCACTTCCAATGATGTCCCGCGCTCCATGCAACTCCTGCCCATCGACCGTCGAGACCTCACCGGTACCTCCCAGCCAATGCTAGGGGTACTCTTCTTCCCCTTATCCCCCTGAGCCACAAAGGGGCCACACACACTATCTAGAGATTTCGTCTAGCTCCCAGCTCGCCTCGTAAGGCTGAGCTACCACTCCTCTCTGAGCTGGGTATCCCAACTCCCACAAGTAAATCATTCAAGTCAATAATTCTGCAGCATAACGTTACGCAAACAGAAGATGATCCTTCATCCTTCTCCTTCCTTTATTTTATAGAGTTTCGAACATTCCTTTCTTTCCTAAAATCTCATTTAATTAAAGTTTTAAAAATAAATTACCAAAAATTCCTCTTCGTACAAGTGTCCCTCATCCCCTGCAATCCTGCATAAATTAATTTTTTTAATTAAGTAATTATCTTTATTTCCCTCACCCACCTAGAGTTACTCCTAGAATCACTCCTAGGTGTCCCTCGATTCCCTTATAGGTTTTAAAGGCTTTCCCTATTATGAAATTGCTAATTCAGTTTAAAATTAGAAGTTCTTAAATGTAGATTCTTTACTAAGTTGACTTCCCACTTTTTCCCTTAAGTTCCCCTTTTTCCTTTTTATGTTACCTCCTTTCCCTAGTTTCCTATTTTTTTTTATTTTCCCTCTTTCCCCTTTTACTTAGAACTCAAAAAGGCAGGTGTGGAATATAACCCCTTTTTCACTTTTATCATTAATTTAGTATCTTTTTAAATTATCAAAAGATAAAATAATTAATTCCCTCTTTACTTTTTGTATCCACGGATTTTATTTCTTATGAATAATTTAATTTCTTACTCCCTTCATGTTACAAAATTTTATGAAGACCATAATTATTACTTAAGTGGTTTTTATTTTAAATTTAAATATTTTATTTTATTTTATGTATTTATTTATTTTTATTTATTTTTTTATTTTTATTTTTTTAAAGGTAGACATAATTTTACCCCTAGAGAAATTTTAAACTTAGAACTTAGATTTTGTACTTGGCAACATTTAATTAGGGAAATTGTTTTAAAATTTATTGACCTGTTATTTGTCTTAGGGCCATCTATGTTCATCCCTCTATCATCATCAATGCGACGTGCCCTTCAGGATGAACTAGGTGCTCCAAGGGTGTCACTCACCTCATTTGTTCCCTTGTGCAACGTTCCCTTCAGGACACACTACGTGCTCCAAGGGTGCCACTCGCCTCTTGACTGATTGGTAGACATCAATAACCCCTTGACTCAACACTCTGCCAGGTGAACTTGTGGGAGACTAAGGGCTTCTAAGGAATAAGGCCCCCGCCTTATTGCGCGCCCCTTAGAATCATCATGAGCGACTGTCGCAGTCTTCCCTCACGGCATTGTGGGTCCTCTAGAACTAGGTAATCGTTAACCTAAAGTTCAAGCCACGGTGGGAGTGCTAGTAGGCTCTGGCAAGGCTGTTGTCCACACCTCTCCCTCAATATCTCTGGTAGTCGTGTGAGATCCCTTTACTCCATATGTGAGTCTGGTCGACAAGCTTTTGTCATCCTGCATCATCAACAAATCATGTCAGAACATATCCACATCATATCATCTAGTCATATGCACTAATATCACAATAAAACAATAAAACCCCCATGGCACACTCCTTGACTCGATCTAGAGTCCAAGGGGTTCCATCGATGCCTCTGCATCCTTAAGGTCCAAAACCCTGCACACTTAGTAAAACCGAGTCAATAGCACTTGTCTATGTTAATGTAGTAAAACAACATGTCATCTACCCATAACGCATCATAATCAAAGTCAAATGTTTTAATAGCATCATAATCCGGATCACTTGCGAGAAAGTGTCCTCAAAGAATAAGTCCGCTCAGTGTGCTAGAGCAGAATGTTACAACAACAAGATATGATATGGATGAATTGATTGCATAGGGTTTCACAGTGCATTAAAGAATGAAGAATAGTTAGAATTTGTAATAGAATTGCAAGCCTTCATATCTTTATTTACTATAGCGATCTCCCCTGTTCTTCTTGAACTTGAGAATGTTAGGAAAGTTCAAAGATTGGTAAGTGATCCGACAATTCTACATCATTTTGGCTCATGTAAATGCTCTGGGAATATATACAATGAGTCACTCTTCATCGCTCAAAATAAGAGCATAGCAATTACAATCAATAGTATTCAGGTTTCTCAATCATAGTGTGTTACATTTTGCTCATATCAATATTTTTTTTTATTTTCTAGCATCTTTGTTCTCTTTGTGATTAGCTTGTGATCTAAAAAGTTGCTACTAAGGAGTAAAATTACCAAAAGATAGCATCTAGTCTAGGCCTTACCAACCCTTAACATGACTGAACTTTTTTGGGTATCTCCTTAAAACTATGATATCCTTACAAAAAGAAACCTTCAAAACGCCATGATTTAATTTGGTCATATTAATATGAGAACAATAACAATTTTCCATATTTAACAAGGGAAAACCATTCCTAATCCAAAACAATAACCCTTAATTCACAATATTCTTCTCTAAGGTGAATCTTAAAAATTCTTGATGACAACATTTATCCAACAAAAATAAAATTTTAAAATAAATTCTTACACAGTTCATCTTGCAAAGATTAAATTATTGATGTTTGGGCAATATCTGAAAGACATTCTACTAGATTGATAATTAATAATATGATTATTAATTATTAAACAATATTATTAATGTAATAATATATTTATAATATAAAGTATAAATATATTTATTACTCAAGGGACTCATCTCTTCATATATGGTCATGATAATAACATGTGTTGGTGTCAACTAGAGTGAATATGTGAGAGCAAAGGATGGGAGGCCCATTGAGATCAAAATCATAATTCAAATAATCTACTATATTGGATTAGGATTCTGATAATGATACATGAGATTTGGGCAATGAGGAAGGGAGTCAAGACTTCCATTAAGAAGAGAACAAATTATGGGTAATATGGGGAATAGCAATAATCAACTAGACACAACAAGACCTAATGTCAAGAGACAACGAAGTTATTGATTTATGCAAGACTAGGAATAAAGATAAGTGAATGCAATAGATAAATAGTTAATGGAGGAAACTATGGGGAATTACAGTGATGGGTACTAGGATACATGAGCTATTGTAGGCAACTAGAATCTTTGTAGGAATGTGTAACTCAATGCAGATGCTATGACTAATGGTATGTAAGTTGATTATTGTTTTGGTATTTTCGAGCTATTAATGAATAAAAGAATCTACATACATTATAGATAAGTAGAGAAGTTCCCTAAGCATTCAATCAAGAAACTCTTCCTTATGCAGTTAGAGTTGTGAATGAAATAATGGATGGGGCCCCTAGGGTGGATCTCCTTGGAAGAGTAGATAATTGATGGATTGGAATTCATATGGTATATTAGTCATGGATGAGATGGGAGGCTAATGCAATCTGGAAAGACATTTATCATAATAAAGCATAAAAAATACAAGTCTAGTAAGAAGGCAACCCAAAAATCTTCAAACAAAGGAGGAGATAAGAACCCTCCTTGCATAAAAATTGATAGTTCTCACAAAATTCCATTGATGAAGAAGAGAAAAAACATTGCAGTGTAGGTAGACGAACCCAAAATTGAAAGTGAACAATTGCAACTTGAAATTGAAACTGGGCAGATGCACAAAGTTGGTCCGTCCGCAATGGAAATAGTCGAAACTGAATTTTTAACGAAGATTAATCCTTCATATTCTAGATCGTTGTTTTTGACAACCAATCTAAAAATATGGTCATTGAAAAGAGAGATGTAACAAATAGGAAAGGAAAATCTTGCACAGAGATTAACTTTAGGAAAATGTGGCCGCCCCAAATCTCCCTATTTCATCATGTAACCAGTGATTCTCTTGATGATTCCATTGGAGGAATTGAAGCAAAAATTGTCAGACTGAAAGACCGCCTCAACTAATTTGAGGAGGCTTTCATTGTTAGCCCAGAATTTGCCAGTCCTTTACCAGAAAATGTGCCTACTATCACTGCAACCAAGATGAAAGTATCCTCTACCCTCCTTGCATTGTCTAGAGCCCTTGTAGAGAATAACATCAAGAAAATAATGAAGTTAGTTACTGAAGCCTGGAAAAAATCACAAAATATAGTTTCCTTATGAAAAAGGGCAAATGATTTGCTCAAAAATTTGTAGAAGAATTTAAAAAAGGATCAACGTTTCTATGAGCAGGTGCTGACCCCTTTTTCCAACCATGTCATAAACACCTTGGAACTGAAAAGAATACAAGATAATCTCCCCTCCCCAAAGTGGACCAAAAAAGTATTTTAAAGGGGTTGTCTTTCAAAAAGTTTTATGACATAGTTGAACATCGTGTAGACGAGATTGAGCATTGGGTACTGGACTATTCGACACACAATGAATAAATTGAACAGAGTCTACATAGAATTTCAATGGATCTAAGGAAACTAGAAAATTACCTTTACAACATAGAAATCCAGGATGAAATCAACATGGCCCCCGTGAGAAGCTACATGGAAGAATGGACAACCTCATCCAGGAAGGGAAACAAATGGTTGACACAATTCCATTGACCATCAGCTTCATATAAAGTCTATAATGTCATCTTGTTTTCTTTATCAATCTATTTTTTATACCTCTTTAAATAAAAAACTATAACCAAACACTAATAACTTCCAATTTCTTCTTTTCAGGTCTTCCTCTCTACAATCGCGCACTTCTTCTTTTTAAATTCCTAATTATTCTACTTATTTCAATTTATGGTCTGCGGGAGCCCCAATCCCAGTTTATATGAAAAACGCATTTAAATTTCTAGAAATATGTAACATACATTATTATTTTTTGATAAATTTCAAAGAAAACTAATTCGGGAATGCCTTTGTTGCAAGACGTTATTATTATTTGATGTAACAAACATTATTAATTTTTGATAAATTTCAGTTTTTTGTGTCCAGGAACCTTTGTTTCAAAGAAAAGTAATTTGGGAATGCTAAATTTTTTGTGTCCTATTCTATGTAACAAGCATTATGTCACAAAATATTTTTATTTCGATGAGTTTTTGAACCTTTCTTTCAAAGAAAACTAATTCAAGAATGCTAGATTTCGTGTCCTGTTGTATGCTAATTTTTTTTTGTCCAAGAACCTTTGTTTATGTAACTGACGTTATTACTATTCTATTCAAGACATTATTAGTATTCTATTTTAGATATTATTTTTGGGATTAACTGCGTAGTGTAAGTCATTAATCTATGACCCATATTCATGAGTATTAGTCTCAACTGACCAATAATTCTCATGATTTGAATAGTCCACTTAGCACTCATTGCATCGGGTGATGCTCACAGGGGTGAAGAAATGGGATTGAAGCCAACGAAATGAATCGCATAGCATCAATCATCACTTCCGGGGCTTGCACCCGGTAACCAAGACTTCCCAGGTGGTCACCCATCTCAAGACGCCTCTGGCTCAAGCGTGCTTAACTGTGGAGTTTTCCCCACAATCAAACCCACTTAGCTTGCTACCCCATTTGCAAAAACCTTAGCAAGTATTGTGCCTTATGAACTACCCAGTTAGAGCTCCCTTGACTCTAAGTGGACTATTCAAATCATGAGAATTATTGGTCAGTTGAGACTAATGGGTCATAGATTAATGACTTACACTACGCAGTTAATCCCAAAAATAATATCCAATATCTTGCACTGTGGAAGCCCCTATATACTTAAGTATTCTATTTTGTTTGAATGTTTTGAGCAGAAACAAAAGTATGGAAACCTAAACCCCTCTACTTCTTCCTCTTGCAAATTTCATTTCAATGGTGAGGTTATAGAAGGATTCTTTCCTTGTGTTTAGATGATCATGTATCTTTCATGTACTATCAAATTTAGATACTAGGAACCTTTGTTGATGTAACATTGTATTAATTTTTGATAAATTTCAAAGAAAAGTTATTCGAGAATGCTAAATTCTACATGGATACCGCATGTACTTCAACTTTCTTCCCATGTGTCTGTACTTAGTCGCATTTATTCCCATTCCAACCTGGCAGGAACTACGCTGCCCTGCAACACTTGTTTACCATGTTCCCTCTCACCTATATTTAACACAGTTCATCGCTCTTTGTATTTGTTAAACAATACATCTATGAACATGAATGTTGTATAAGATAACAATAACTTTTAATGATTATGTAGAATTTATGAAACTTTTCCACATATATAAATCACATGTTGAAAATATTTTATACAAATATTTTATTTTATAAATCACCATATATAAATTACATGTTGAAAATATTTTTTATATATCAAAGAAAAGGAATGGGTTAATATTGTAACATTTCTTTTTAGAATTATAAAATCTTATAATTAAATAACTTGAATTTTTAATTCATATAGGATTTAGATTGATTTCTTAATCATTTTGGTTAATTTAAAATGGAGTAAACACATATATAAATCACCATATATAAATCACATGTTACAAATATTTTATTATATATCAAAGAAAAGGAATGAATATTGTAACAAAGTTTTTTAGAATTATAAAATATTATAATCAAATAACTTGAAATTTTAATTCATCTCGGATTTAGATTGATTTCTTAAGTATTTTGGTCAATTTAAAATGGAGTAAACATGTGTTGGAAACGTTTTTCCACATGTAAAACTTTCATTGTGTGAAACTTAGACTATGATTAAAATTTTGGCCAAACTCAATATCATTTTTACCTAAAAATGAGGTCCTCCTTTTAAAAAAAAATGGTGTATTTGTATTGATTAAAAGGTGTCACTGAAGCTATTGAGTACAAAAAATAATGAACAGAGAGAAACAAAAAATTCTAGTTTATCCACCACAACTTTCTTCCTTTTATGTATATCATAACTTCTATTTATCCATAGACTGAGCCTACTACAATTTTGTATATAATATATTTCGTAGAAAATACGATTAATACATATAGAAAAAGAAAACATAATTATTCGGTAGAACGCCTATCATTTGAAACCTTGTCTTCATTATCTTCATTTAATATTACTGTATTCAAGTCCAAGATCAAAGTCACTTCCCTCATGGGTGATATTTCCATGGTCAACCCTGAATAAGAATTCAACGGATATGTAATGCACACGACCACCTGAGAGGCTTAATGAATGTTGAGCAATATTCCTAGTTTTCATGTACCTTACTGCAACTTACATTTTCAAGCATGATGAGGATCTATATTTGAAAGGACATCTCCCTCAAATGTGGATCCATGTTCCAATTCCAACATTCCTTACACATTCTATGAATCCTTTACCCACAAGCCAACTTCCCACTCAGACTCTATACCTTCGACTGTATATGAAACAAACAAAATGTCAAAACAAAATGATCCCTGGATGATATAACATCCATACCATTTCCATGTGCTTCATCGAGTGAGACCCTAATACCCAAGTTTCCCCCATTGGTACTAGTGAAAGACAAAGGGATAGAAATTAGGGAAGGTGGGGGGGAGAAAAATACCTTCTCGGTAATCAACAAGGAACTAGGGGCTTGATCTATGGCTTTGTTGGCCATTGCATCAACTTGAGTGTTGTTTTAACTAACGATGTGAAAAATGTTGATAGAGAGGACATTTATGATGGATCTAATTTATCCAATGATGACCTTCATACCTAAATCCTTTGGATATGATCCTATTACAAAGTATATTATTGTATTTTTTAAATAGCTGACATTTTTTAGCTAAGAGATTTGACGATTTTTAGCAATCTGAATCTGTTAAAAAATGGCATATGCCTAAGCTTCGTTATTTTAAGAGATCCCATATTCCAATAGATATAAACTTCCTAATTTCCTCTAGGGAAAAAAAGCACCACGATCTCCACACCTACCTCCCCTGGATTTCCATTAGAAGCAATGTCGAGATAGAGAGTGTAGCACGTATAGGAGTGCAACAAGCATTGAATCTCAGAATGTGAAATTTGAAGCTTCCATAATGATATTTGGGAAATATTTTTGCCAATAGTGAATTTCGGGTTTAATTTATTCATTGAGAGCTCCTCCTCTAGATACAAACATTGCAGAGCCTCTATTATGATCGTCTTGGAGTTAAAACATTCATACAATTGACATAGGTAGGTAGAGGTTACTGAGTGAACATTCGAGTTTTGTATCTTGAAAATAGCCCTATTTACTTCTAACCACAATTTCCAACAAACATAGTTTGGAGACGCCATCTAGGCTCTTTTGATAGAGGTTTGGACCTAAATGATCCATGATAAAAGATCCTTGTTTTCCTAAAAGAGGTTTTATGGAGGAGGGACAGGGGACTCAATGAAACACTTCTGTAGGTACATTCTACCAGACCTTCTTGGTGAATTCACATTCCATAAATAAATGTAGGATATTTTCATCGACACAAGGAACAACATAATGGACCAAGGAAACCTCTTCTACAAAGGTTCTCCCTACAGATAATTTTTGCATGATCCAGAGTCCAACAAACAATGTTTATCTTTGGAAGCCCATCATTATGCCAAATATTTAAGAAGACATTATATTTCTCATGTAAGTTAACCCACTGAAGAAGTGCAACATATCCACCTTTGACTATGTACCTCATTGCTCCCCAACCTCTATTTTTCCTGGTCTACAAGTGAATTGGAGTCACCCCTTGAAGATTTAACAAAACTGGATCGAAAAACTCCTTAAGGTGGGGAGGAACTTCCCCTAAGGACCATCCTGACCACACACTATCTGAATTCCAACACCAAATTTCAAACAACAAATACTTGTTAGATTGCTAAAACCAAAATCTAAGAGGAGAGAGAGAATGATATTGGATTAGGGGAGGTTTTCCCAAGCAACTATCATGCCAAATATTAATATTTTCACAATTCCCCAGAAAGTGAGGGAGTTTTGGAAGTGTGCGAGAGAGCCTCTAAGAAGCCTCCAAATAGGGGTCCCATTTATAATCACATGAGTTTTATCAAGACATCTTCTTTGTTCCCTGAGAAGTAATTTTTAAGAAGGGGTTTTTTCCACTAGTCTCGATCTCCTGAGACCACCCTCCACATAATTGTAGAATCAAGGGATCAATTGATAATACCAAGATCCCAAACACAATTACCACCATGGTCTTTTGGAGATATTACCAAGAAATAATTAACTAAATGAAAGCGTTTCATATTAGTTTTTTCCTCCTACCAAAGAAATTTTTGAATATATTGGGATAGACCTTTTTTATACTTGTTGGAGACAAGAGAGAGGATAATTAAAAAATAGGTAGCGCTGAGAGAAAATACGTGACTGGCACCAACCTTCTTACTGGATTTAATCAAAAGCCCCTTAGCACACACATTTTTCTTTAATTTTTTAGAATATGACTTTCTAAGTTTCAAGAGGGAGTGAATCAAGGTAGATATACACTCCCAGACATTTAAACAATTTCCAACTTGAAAAAAAGGAAATTGAAGGACATTGGCTATGGTCATGAGGAAATGTGCACTCACATTCCATTACTCAAACCAAATATTCTTGTTGATAATGATCATAATAAAATAAAAACCCTATTGGATATAATATTCTTCAATATGTCAACATTATTCTTCAATGTGTGCACTCACATTCCATTACTCAAACAAAATATTCTTGTTGATAATGATCATAAGAAAATAAAAACCTTATTGGTCATAATATTATTCAATATGTCAATATTCTTCAAACCTTATTGGATATTATATGTCAACATTACATAAGTAATAATATTATATAATTTCATCAAAAAGTTAATGTATATGCGAAGAAGGAGAACATTCTCATGAGTGTTAAGAATTCAGAGGAGTTTTTACCCATCCCAATGATTTTGATGTTGATTTGTAAAATGAGGTTGCATTTCCACATCCATCAACACAACTTAAGTACCATGTGATGAGTGAACTCTCTAGGATTCTTAGCACTCACCAAAAGTTCTATATAAATAATAAATCTAATTATTATGAAGATTTATATTTAATATCTTATTAATTATGTTTATTTAATCTTATTAAAATCAATAAATTATATTAGTTGTATTTCTATAAAAGAAAACTAGGTAGAGTTATTGGGTATGATCTTTATGATCCTTTGGTGAATGAACATTGTCCCGAAGATATCAAATTGTAATTTATGAAGACCTTTTTCATTATTGAAGAATCACAATTGATAAATCATTGGAAGATTTACAATTGATAATTCATAGACCAATTATTGATCTGAGATTCTAGATAGAACTTAAATTTTCTATAATTTAGGGTTTGACTGCAACACGATATGATATGGACGAATTGATTACATAGGGTTACACAGTGCATTAAATAATGAAGAATAGTTAAAATTTGTAACATTTCGCTCTAGCACACTGAGCGAACATATTCTCTGAGGACACTTGCTCGCAAGTGATCCAGATTATTATGCTTTTAAAACATTTGATTTTGAATATGAGGCGTTATGGGTTGATGACATGTTGTTTTACTACATTGACATAGACAGGGGCTATTGACTCGGTTTATTGAATGTGTAGGATTTTGGACCTCGAGGATGCAGAGCCATCGATGGAACTCCTCGGACTCCGGATTGAGTCAAGGAGTGTACCATTGGGGTTTGATTGTTTTACTGTGATAATAGTGCATCTGATTAGATGATATGATATGGATATGTTCTGACATGATTTGTTGATGATGCAGGTTGATGATAGCTTGTCGACCAGACTCACATGTGGAGTAAATGGGTCACGCACGACTACCAGAGATGTTGAGGGAGAGGTGTGGATAGCAGCCCTGCCACAACTTACTAGCACTCCTGTTGTGGCTCAAACTGTAGGTTAACGTTTACCTAGTTTGAGAGGACCCACGATGTCATGAGGGAATACTACGATAGCCGCTCGCGATGATTCTAAGGGTCGCGCAATAAGGTGGGGGCCTTATTCCTTAGAGGCCCTTATTCTTCCACAATTTCACTTAGAGGAGTATTGACTCTAGGGGTTATTGATGTCTAACAAGTTAGTCAAGAGGTGAGTTGCACCCTTGGAGCACGTGGCGTTTTCTGAAGGCCTGTCGCACAAGAAAAATGCAAACAGGCATGTGGGACCCTTGGAGCATGTAGTGCGTCCTGAAGGGCACGTCGCGCAAGGGAAATAGATTAAGGCGAGTGGCTCCATTGGAGCACCTAATGCGTCCTGAAGGGCACTTCACATTGTTGATGATAGAGGAATGAACCTAGATGGCCTTAGGACGAATAATGTGTTAAGAAATTTTAAATCAAATTCCCTAACCAAATGTCGCCCAGTACGAAAATTTAAGGTTTAAGTCTAAACTATGCTAGTGGTAAAATTCTATCTATCTATAAAATAATAATAATAATAATAAAAATAAAAAAACAACATAAATAATAGTTATATGCTTCATTAAATCTTGTAACATGGAGGGAGTAAGAAATTAAATTGATTCATAACAAAAAAATCTATTGGATTAAAATTTAAAAATGGAATTAATTGTTTTATTATTTTATGATAATTTAATGTATATAATTAAAAGAGAAAAGGGAAAAAGGGTTTAATCTCCACACCTACCTTTTTGAGTTCTAAATAAAAAGGGGAAAGAGGGAAAATCTAAAATATTAGGAAACAAGGAAAAAGGTAAACATAAAAGGGAAAAAGGGAACATCAGGGAAAAAGTGGAAAGTCAAACTTAGTAAAGTATTTACCATTTAAGAGCTTTCTAATTTAAACTGAACTAGCAAATTAATGGTGGGGAAAGTCATTAAAACCTGTAAGGGAATTTGGGGACACCTAGGAGTGATTCTAGTAGTCACTCTAGGTGGGTGAGGGAAATAAAGATTAATAATTAATTAAAGAAAATAATTTATGGAGGAATGAAGGGGATGGGTGACACTTGTACGGGGAGAAATTTTTAGGAATTAAATTTTAAAAACTTAACTAAATGAGATTTTTGGAAAGTAAGGAACCACAAAACTCTATATAATGAAGGGAGGGGATGGAGGTTGGGTCGGGGTTGTTTCTGTAATGTTACGCTGCAGAAATATCTACTTGACTGACTTAACTTGTGGGAGTTGGGATACCCAGCTCGGTGAGGAGTGGTAGCTCGGCCTTGCGAGGCGAGCTGGGAGCTAGTTGAATCTCTGGATAGTGAATGTGTGGCCCCTTTGCGGCTCAGGGGGATAAGGGGGAAGAAGAGTACCCCTAGCATTGGCTGGGAGGTACTGGTGAAGTCTCATTGGTCGGCATGCGGGAGTTGCAAGGAGCACGCGGGACGACCACTCCGAACAGGCAACGATATACTTTCTTCGTTTTGTATGGTAAATTGTTTTAGAACTTATGCTTGGATCTGCATTTTTACTTGGGTAGGTGAACTAATTGTCTAGATGGTTTTCTGAAATTTTCTGAGCCTAGCTCGATGAAATATTGACTCCCATGGATTCATTTCCCCACACGTCTTGACCACCTTCCTGTGTTTATTGTGATATTCGTGGTTGGTTAGCCTTCGTCCCTAGCTCACCAGTCCTCACCTGAGTAGTCGGCCAGGAGACTGATCTACGGTCGTAGTCTTAGCATTAAAATACCTATGGATCTCAATGCCCTGCTTTTCTATACGAGGATGATAAAGCAAAGGATGAACCTATCAGTCGTCTACCTCTGTTGTTTCCCTTGTCAGTTTGTTGTCTAGCGCCCTCTAGCAAAAGTACCTATGGGTTTGGAATTCTTGCGTCGTGTTGGTTTTCCCGACGATCCTTTCAACAACTTATCCCAATGGATCCTTGCGTTCTCTTACTGTTGTCTGCGTTGTATTGGTGTTATGGCAATGGAAAAACACAATGATTTCTTGTTTGCAATTTTTTTTTATTTGGTATTCAGGCAATGGAAAAGAGAAATGATTCATGTTTGCATTTTTATATTTGGTATTCTGGCAATGGAAAAACAAAATGAATTCATCTCTACGTTCAATGTTGGCATCCTGAAAATGGAAAAAACTTTAAATTTTCTAAGTCTGCATTTTTTTTACTTGGTACGCTGGAATTGGATAAACGTTTTGATTTATTTCCTGTGTGCGTTTTTACATTTGGTACCCTGGTTAGAAAACAAAAATGTTTGTTTTCCTGTATGTGTTGGCCTTTTCATCCTGGCAGTGAAGAAGGGAACCCACGGTTTATTCATCCCCTTCTGGTCGCATCTCCTTTTTACCTTTGGGGCGATTTTCCCCTTGAAGAAGACTGTCTTGCACTTAATAATTTATGTTATAATTACCTTGTTCCTGGAAAATTCGCCCCTCTCTGGACTGCATTTCGTTTACTATTGGGGTGACTTTCTTTTCCCTTGTTGAAGGCTAGGTTATTCTTTAAAACTTACTATGTTTATTCCTGTGAATGCCCACGAATTGCACACTACTTATTGTTGCGTTTTTCCAGATTACCAACCACGTTTTTGCCCTTTGAAATGTTGACCGTTTTGTCGATTGATTTCCCATGAATTTTTACTATTTAAAATGAATGACAGAGTTGTTGTAAACACCCACGAATTGATGCTAACAAGCTTGACTGAATTTGTTGTTGCATGCCCTCGAATTGCTATTAAAATGGATGATTATGTCGCTGCCTTAATTGACCACGATTTTCCCTTGATAAGGTGACTGAAATTGCAATAAATGACCATGAATTGGCCTTTAAACTGTGACAACGTTTTTCCCTTAGCTGGTATCTATGTTCTGTTGCCAATTGACCACGTCTTGCCATCTAAATTGGAATGCGTTGCTGGGATTGGGCACGAGTTGCCACCACTGCATATTGTGTGTTGTTGAGATGTGGTATAGCTATTTTGTTTCCTTGAAAGTCGCATTGAATACTGTTAATGATATATTAATTATCTTGCTACAGTTTTATTAATTTCCTTGTCAGCATTATATCGATTGTTACTGTTACCTTAATTGCCTTGTCATTGCTTTACTAATGGTTATGTTAATTAAAGCATTAATCGCATTGTCATTTCTATCTTACTCGTTATGATAGTAGTCATGAGAATGGCCTTGTGATTTCGCTATTAACTGTTTGTTAACAGTTATGTCAACTGCTTGTCATTTTCTATATTAATGGTTAGGTAATAGCTATGCTAATTGCCTTGTTAATTTGATACAGCGAAGATAACAGTTAGCAATTTCCTTCTCATTATTAATAAGACATGTAGTATTGTTGGTTCGGTCAATATAGATAGATCACGTGTCGAGATTGATTGATCATAAGTGTTATAATGGTAGCATTCTACCATAAAATTGTTAATGTTATTAAATAAGTTGGTGGCTAGTTGGATGGATATTTGGATTAATATCGAATTGCCCATTTACACTGTGATTAATGATTAAATAGTTTAGAAAGTATTGACCCAAGGAGAGGTTAAAATCGCTAAACTAAATTCTGGTCAATGATGGAATTGTGATGCATAATTGCCGAATTGTTTCGTAGTCGATGTTATTATATCAAATTTTATGATTAAGTTGTGATGCATAATTGTTGAATTGTTTTGTAGTCGATGTTATTATATCGAATTTGATGATTAAGTTGTGATGCAGAATTGCCAAACTGATTCGTAATTGATGTTATTGATTGAAATTAATGACTAAGGTATAATCTAGAATGGTCGATTGTATTTTATCTAATTTTAATCTGATGTTGAGTTAAAGACCAATTTATAATTTAGACTTGCTAAAATTAGATGGATAATCAATGCCGAAACAATTTGCAACTTGACATGCCCCGTTAGGATGGAACCCTTGTTAAGTTAGAATGTAATCATGGACTGGTTAGCCTGGGTGATTGGTGGGGTAGGGGATGATGTTGTGTGGGCTGGTGTCACCCCCTGTCTTTGTCCTCTTGTGTCTCGTTGACCTTTTGTGTGGGGGTAGGTATAGTCTCCCAGTCACTATTCGGTTCCTAACGCGTTAGAGTTTCCTAGAGTCCTTGGTCCGGATAGATTATGTTTGCACCGAGGGTATTAACGCATCTATCACCTGAGAACGACATGATTCTTGATGCGGGGATCATGGTGTGCCTTGTGGGATAGGGGTGAACGAGACCTTGGCCGGAGTCGGTGCGTTCGGTGTGAGTTTGTCAGGTGTTGCAAGTTGCTTGGTGCCTAGGTTGAATGCCTTTAGGCATCAGGTAGGTGCACCTTGAGGTTCTCGTCTTTCTCATCTAGGTCGTTGTGTAGGGATGGGGAGGTTTTCCCTCAACTTGTAGGCATGGTCGTGTTTTGTCAGATGGGTAGTCGATCCTCCATGTTATTTTGTGCATGTTTTTCCCAGTTTCCCTTATGCCTATGTGTGGAGTCTTAATTGTTGTTGCCTGTTCTATGGGCGTGGTGCTCACCGTCAGCTGTGTCGTCTAGTTGTAATCATCGTAGTTCTCTTGATATTGTCAAAAAAAATAAAAAAATCTTGTAGTCGTAACGAAGGGGAACGTTACATATGGTATCAGAGCAGGTTCAACCCTGCGACTGTGGATCACCAGTGATGCCGATGCCCTCTACTTCATGACCCACAGGTTGGAAGGTCCACGTCGACGCAGGATATTCTCTCTACCAATGGCCCGAAGAAATCTTACGCTCTTCTATTTCCCTATCGGTAAATCTGCACCTACAACAATCCTCGTGGGATTCCCCCTCTTTACAATCGGGGAATCAGACTTTGCGATTTTGCGAGGTCAGTGTTCGAGCATTGGACACTCGAAACCCCGAGACCTGACAACCAGTCAACGCTGACCTTTTTCTATCGTGGTTTTCTCTATCGCGAATTTGTCGTTCGCGATGTCGAGCAACTTGATTTACCGAACCCCGACTCCCGATACGCCGAAACTCCGACGCACGCGTGATTTTTGACTTTTCAACGGTCCTTCACTCCATCGGAATTTCAGAGTTCACAATATCGTGAATCCTAATGCAATTATTTCGGGACTTCTCGCTGCAGAACCCCGATAAGGCGTGCCACCTCTCTACCTGCTGACCCTTATGGCCCCACACTGTTCCTCTTTTCCTTTCGGGATATTGCGTATCGTAATTTCGTGATTCCCGTTGCAAATGTTTTAGAGTTTCAACCCACAAAACCCCTATGCACGATTCTACGTGTAAATCCGACGACCCTTGTGGCTCGGATCTACGGTTCTACCCCTCCTGAGCTTTGAACCCTCTGAAATACTGTGTCATATCTCCCTTGCACCTCTGTGAGACCTAACGGCTTATAGGATGTCGTGAATCCTCCTCGGAGAATAACGACCGTCTGTTCCTCTTGATGAAATCTGAGAAACGACTAAGTGTTCCTCCGCAAAACTTGTCCACCTGCAGCGTAAACGTACGGCGCCTGCTTAACTCTTCAAGGCACAACTTCTCTGTGCTGTCCTTCAACAAATTCGAAGGCTTTATCCTTCCTGATCTTTCCCAACTCTGAATCTTGGAAAAGACTCTTGCGCGCACTCCTTGCGCAACCTTCAAACACTTCAAGTGCTTGAATCCTTTCAACTCTGCACACACCTGCAACAACAATCCTTCAAATGCTTCACTCAGGTTCACAACCCTGAGACTTCACTCGGCCTACGCACTCCTTGCATGGATCCTGTGCCCAACTGCACTTCTGAATGAATGAGAATAAAAGCTATCTCTATCTGAACCCTCTGTCAACGCACTCCTTGCGGACACTTCAACTGCACTCCTTGTAGGAACCTTTGGTTCAGATAGAGAAACAATTGAAACTCATTTCCATTTCCCTTTAGACTTCAAACTCAAACATGAAATCATATACATAGCATATAAACAAAATGTATAACAGGAAGAAAACATCAAATGAGCATATCATTCAGCATCAATACACAGAGAACAAACACAAAACCATGAATTTGAATCAATCTCTTCTATTAATCCAAATATCTATACATGGGTTTTCTTACACAGCTTTCTGCATGCTCTTGCTCTTCTCCAGCTTCAATTCTCCCATCCCGTTACAATACACAATGAGGGTGTCTATATCCCGTTTCCCTCTTGTGCTCAAAAATAGTCTAATCTAGAATTAAATTCTATCTACCTGCATTAATTATTTTAAATGCCTCCTACCTACTAAGGATGAGAGCAAATGGCTCAAGGTCCGATTACATTACAAGTGCGCTTCATCTTAATGACTTCATTTAAGATCGTGCAACAACTTCCAAGGTGATTTTCAAAATTTGTGCTAGTGCTTCTCGAGTTGTCCGATTGTCTCCGCGCTGGCTCACTTGATGTGGGAGATGCTCCTACATCATACTCCCTCGCTTGAAGACTTTCATGGGCTCCTGTCTATGATCTCCTGCACGGTCTTTCCATGCTTCTATATCCCTTCCTTGGTCTCCCAGCTGGCATCTTCAACTGGATGGTTCTTCCACTTGACCAAATACTCAAAGTATTTCTTTCGCCTGGTCCTCTTGCTCACTCTCTTGTCCAGTATGCGCTCCATTTACGGCTTATCTGCAACTAGCATCTGTTTTGTCCACTGGATCTCTGGCTACTCAATCCCAGCTCCTGCTTCCCCAGCTCTATATGGGTACAAATCTGAGATATTGAATATCAGAGAGATTCCGATCCCATCGGGTAATTCAATCTCATAAGAATTCACCCCAATTTTCTTCAAGACCCTGCATGGCCCAATTTTCTTCATCTTCAACTTATTGTATGTTCCCCTCAGGAACATTTCTTTCCTCAAATGTGCCAGAATCAAGTCACCAACCTCAAACTGAAGTTGTCTTCTATGATGGTCTGCTCTACGCTTGTACTCCTAACTTGAATTATATAACCGCTCCTTCACCTGGCTGTGAAGTTCCTTCATCGCCTCTGAGAATTCTTCTGTACTAGTGCTCCTAGTCGCAGTCTATTCTAAATCCCTCAGTTCAGAAATTCCCCTTGGTTGTATGACATAGACAACCTGAAATGGACTCTGGCCTGTGCTCCTATTAACTGAGTCATTATAAGCAAACTCTGCCTATGGTAATATGCTGTCCCACTGGCTGTGGTGTTCTGTCACCAAGCTTCTCAGCCAGTCTCCCAGACTTTTGTTCAGCACTTATGTCTGTCCATCCATCTGAGGATGATAAGCTGAACTAAATGACAAGTTAGTTCCCATTTTCTTCCATAAGGTCCTCCAAAAATTCCCTATGAATTTGGTGTCTCGATCCGAAACTATACTCTTCGGCAACCCATGAAGTCGAATGACCTCTTTGAAAAACAGGTTCGCAATGTGAGTTGCATCACTGGTATTTTGACATGGAATGAAGTGTGTCATTTTGGAAAATCTATCCACCACCACAAAGATTGAATCAACACCTCTTTGTGTTCTTGGCAACCCCAATACAAAATCCATGCTAAT
This sequence comes from Picea engelmannii, assembly GCA_009831015.1. Taxonomy (NCBI): domain Eukaryota; kingdom Viridiplantae; phylum Streptophyta; class Pinopsida; order Pinales; family Pinaceae; genus Picea; species Picea engelmannii. The sequence goes on from ML778550.1 coordinate 1,469,107, forward strand.
TGCATCCCACGACCTCTCTGGTATGGGTAATGATTGATAAAACCCCACATTTTTCTTTCTTCCCTTCGAATGTTGGAAACTTCTGCATCAGTCCACGAATCACTTGACATCGGCTTGCATTCCCGGCCAAAAATATGACTCATTCAACTTTGCGAACGTCTTGTCATGACCAAAGTGCCCTGCTAATCCTCCTCTGTGTTTCTCCATTAGCAAGTTCTCCCTCATGGATCATTTCAGAATACACAGTTGATTACCCTTGAATAGCAATCCTTCCTGGATCATGTAGTCTATGCAATGGCTTCTATCCCTAAGAATTGGATTCTCAGCTGCTTCATACGCTTCCTTGAAATCCTGATCTTCGACATACATGTCCCTGAGATCATCAAAACCCAACGTTTTGACTCGGAACTCCTGAAACAACAAACACTTCCTGCTCAAAGCATCAACCACTTTGTTAGCAGTACCAGAAATATGTTTAATCACAAAAGTGAAATTATGCGTATACTCAACCCATTTGACATGCTTCTGACTCAACTTCTCATGTTGAGTCACAAACTGTAGTGCATGATTGTCACTGTATAAAACAAACTCTTTCGGGATCAAGTAATGCCTCCATTTCTTTAATGCCTAGATAATAGCATAAAAATCCTTGTCATAAGTGGAGTATTTTACTTTCGCTTCATTCAGCTTCTTGCTGAAATACACTATCGTCCTATCTTCTTGACTCAAGACTTCCCCTATTGCAAATCCTCTTGCATCGCATTTCACTTGAAATGTCTTTTGGAAATCCGACAACACCACAACTGGTTGTTCTTTGATCTTCCTCTTCAACAAATTGAAACTTTTCTCAACCTCTTCAGTCCAGTGAAAATATTTATGTCTTTTCTTCACCGTATCCATCATCGCTGCACTAATTCCACTGAAATTCTTGATGAACTTTCGGTAGAAACTAGCCAATCCATGAAAACTTCTCACCTCAAATACATTCTTCGGTGATGGCCAATTCTTGATCACTTCCACCTTGTCTGGATCCATTCTCAACTCATTTGTCGAAATAACAAACCCCAAGTAAATGAGCTCTATCTTCATGAATGAGGATTTCTTCATGTTTATCAACAACTTCTCCTGTTGTAGTTTCTGCATCACTGTATCCAAATGCTTCAGATGCTCCGCCACTATCTTACTGTAAATCAGTATGTCGTCCAAATACACAATGACAAATTTTCCGATGAACTCCCTCAGGACTTCATTCATCAACCTCATGAAGGTACTCGGTGCATTTGTTAAGCCAAATGGCATAACAAGCCATTCATACAACCCTTCGTTTGTTTTGAATGTTGTCTTCCATTTGTCACCTTCTCTCATGCCGATCTGGTGATAACTGCTTTTCAAATCAATCTTTGAAAAATACTTTGCTCCACTCAAGCAATCCATCAGATCATCCATCCTCGACAATGGAAATTTGTACCTGATGGTTATCTTATTTATCGCCCTCTAGTCAGTACACATCCTCCAGTGTAACATCCCGCTCTGGCGCACTGACAAAACTTATTCTTTGGGGACACTTGCTCGCAAGTGATCTGGGTTTTTATGATGATGAACCACTTAACCTTGATGATGATGTGTCACGATTGATGACAGGATGTTTTACTATTGCTATATACAGGTGCTATTGACTCAGTTTCATTGAGTGTGCAGGGTTTCAGACCTTGAGGATGCAGAGGCATCGGTGGAACTCCCTTGGACTCTGGATTGAGTCAGGGAGTGGGCTA